>JAOPHQ010000581.1:0-331664 GCA_030340625.1 Merluccius polli
TCCAAGATGGCGGCCGTAATTCTCGCGTCCCAGAAGCCAATGCTACGTCTAGTCAGTCTAGTGATATAGGATGTCTATGAACAAAAGCGCTATCCTTCCTGATTTGGTTGCGCGCGCAATGGTTCCGCAATGGTTGACGCACTTCCGTTGTGCCATAAATGGAATTTTCCCAGGAGATCATACCCGGTGAAGCGAGGTTTATTAGGGAACTACGGAGCCCCTAAATACGGAGCCCCTAAAGGGACATGGAGGGGGGATATTTTTTTTTTTTAAGTATTTTTGCGAGATCTCGCAATAGTATTGCGGGATCTCGCAAAAGTATTGCGGGATCTCGCAAATTAAAAAAGAAAAAAGGTTGTAGTGCCTATATGTTACCAGCAGGTGCAACCATAGGATTCCTATGGGGGCAACGGCTCTGACGGCTCTGATTACCAAACCAGGTGAAACATGATCGTAAGCATATCATCGGGTCTTCAACGTTTTCCTGGCCAAGGACCCCCAAACTGATAGAGAGATGGAGCGGGGACCCCCCTACTTATATTGTGTAAAATTGTGTTTTATATTAAACTGGTCCTATAGAGCGTAACAGTGACCGCCCCTTTTTAACAGCTCCGGTGCCGGAAGTAAATTTCCCATGCATTTATCTCGTCCACTTTTCGTATAATCCTTATAAAAAGAGTATTAAGACTTGAACCAAGCCAATCGTTCGTTATGGTAGTCGTGACCATATTATGTTTGATTCGGGATGAGTAGTTCCTCACTCGGTCAACAAAATCCGTTTTTTTTTTTTCTTTCTTCCGTTTTCCAAATTCTTTTTATGCCCGAATCAAACATAATATGGTCACGACTACCACAACGAACGATCGGCTTGGTTCAAGGCTTAATACTCTTTTTATAAGGATTATACGAAAAGTGGACGAGATAAATGCATGGGAAATTTACTTCCGGCACCGGAGCTGTTAAAAAGGGGCGGTCACTGTTACGCTCTATAGTGCCATGTATAAATGTACCTTGTTATTGTGCATTCAATACTAAGATATTCAAATAATACACAGGTTCATAATATTCACGTGCAAGGTACAGTGAGTAGGGTGGCATGCCACTGCCATTCATAAACATAATGTAGCGGCGGTGGCGGACGCTACATTATGGAAAGACGACGTTGGAAAGACGACGCAGTGTTGTTCAGCAAACATCATTTATTATTGCAACAGAACAGGTTACTGTCGGCAGTAATCACGCCAAAACAACTCCAAAGTTAGCCGTAACTCTCTCCTAATGTTCCTCGCGCTCAACCCAGGCTCGCTCACACACACACACACACACACACACACACACACACACACACGCACACGCACGCACGCGCACTCACACATTATGTTTATGAATGGCAGTGGCATGCCACCCTACTCACTGTACCTTGCACATGAATATTATGAACCTGTGTATTATTTGAATATCTTAGTATTGAATGCAGGGGGGGGGGGGGGGGGTGCTGCGCGATTGTTGACGGGGGGGGGGGGGGGGGGGGGGGGGGGGGGGGGTGCTGCGCGATTGTTGACGGGGGGGGGGGGGGTGATGATAAAGATGAAAGCCCGGCCGGGTAAATTACAGCCTAAAAATAATAAAGACAAAAAAAAAAATTGCATGAACACCTAAAGTTGGATAGGGACAATTAAGAAGCTTCAAAATAAGTGTCGTGTTCAATGTTCAATGTTCTGTGTCTGTTTGTGTGTCTGTTCTGTGTTACTGTGAAGTAAATGTGGTTCGGGTGTCGAGAAAGAACAAAGAAAAAGGCGATGACCTCTCCCTGTTAAAAGGGACAAAGAAAAAAGGCGTTGGCCACTCTCTTATTTGACGTGTAAGAAAATTAATGTGGATCATTAGGCCTAAAGTTAATTTTAGTCTATGTTTGTTCTATACAAGTGCTTAGCGACGGAGATGTGAGAGACTGTAAAGAAAAAAAAAGTAGAATAAACAGCGGTTATAGATGTTATTAAGTTGCGTGAGTGTGCTAAAGATGCGTGAATGAAGTTACTTATTTGTAAATTGAGCTCTAAATATTATTAAAGACAAGCGGTCTAATTGTGGGAGTGACGACTCCTTATGTAAATATTGTAGAAAGAAGTCTTATTATTTCTTGAAGTTGTGAAACTGTTTAGATTAAGAAACTGCTGGCGGAAGCCTAGAGAAAGACTCGCAGGGGCGATGCAAATAATTCTCTAGCCGGGGGGCCACCAGGTTTCCCCCTCTGATTCAGAAGACAGACTGCTCTCTCTGAAGTCACGTTAACAAGTGAACTGCGCATGTGTGGGTTTAAGGAGGAGCTACAAGTTACACAGACGCGTGGTCACGCCCCTACTGCACTCTTGGAGCTGAAAGGGATGAGAAGGCAGAATGAGGCCTAGTACAATAATTCTGTTTATTGGTGGACATTACTTGATCATTAATTATATTATTGAGACTTTTAAAATTATAAGAAATTAAAGGTTAACAAAAAAGGAAAGAAAATAAATTAATTAAAAAGGGGAGAGAGAAAAATTAGTATTAGAAATGGTTAGTAGGGATAAAAAACATACTAGGAAACATTACTTAATCATGAATTTTATTATAGAGACTTTTAAATTCATAAATAACTCTATGTTGACAGATGTCATTACTGCGATAAAAAAGTGTTTTTGTGTAAAAGTTGATTGATTATTCTTAAGCGTTAACTTGTCGGTAATATGAAGCAAGTTGTTCAAATAGACATTAAATCTCTGTTTTATTCTTTTAATTTATCTACATTTGCACGAGAACCTTAAGCGAAGGAGGGGACCTCCACGGCCGGGGGGCTCCTTTCCAAAGAAACATCTCAAACGTCTCGTGTGCATTTCGTCGTCGATTCGTATAATAATGCTTGTAACAGATTTAGGTGATGCTACAACCCAGGCAGTTATTAGACAGCCGATCGCCATAGCAACAACACTTTTAGTGGAAGGTGAAGAGATAGCATCTACTACTTACAGATAGTATTAGCACATCAACTCCTACAGGGGATGTGAGACCAATAACTACAACAAGGACAGTTTCTGAATTTACAACTACTACAACTAGGACCCTTGTAAGCGAAGCTGTGGAGATAAGATTCTCTACAGCTGTGTTATGAGTGAGAAGAAAAGAGAGGATGTGACAGAGGACATTGACCGAGGACATTGACAGAGCAATGACGACATTTGTGATATTTACAGAGACCTATAGGTACAATTCAGAAATTAGCTACTACGTCTATGACATCCACAGAGACATCCACAGAGTCTCCAAGTGTAGCACTGAAACTCACTACTGAAATAAAGAATAATAGTAATTAAAGCTCCGCGGAGCCTTGTGCGGGACCTCGCCGAGTCTGTCCTGGCATGTCGTGGATAGTGTCGCGACAGGTGGGCGTCCGACGCGGTCCATGCAGTGTGCGGCTGACCGGGGCGTTTACAGGGGAGGCTCGTAGTAGCTAACATTAGGGTTAGGGAATGGCACGAATCGCATCACAGTTTGACATTCGATTAAAAATGGTCAACTTTGACAACGTAGAGTCGCAAAGAGCACAACGTTTGTTCAGCACCATCTTCTGACTGTACCGACAAATTTTAAAGCAGAACAGATAAAATCCCTGGGAGGAGTTTGTTCCCAAACATGGGAAAAAAAGACCACTGAATGAAAAATGGCCAACTTTGACGGCACGCCACGGCCACGCCCTTTGACGTAGAGTCGCAAATAGCACAACTTTTCTCAAGTTCCACCTCCTGAACGTAGAAAAAAAATTTGAAGCCCAGGCGACAAATCCCCTGGGAGGAGTTCGTTCATAAAGGCGGCGAAAATTGAAAAATGACAAAAATTGAAATTAATATATCTGACTTCCGGTGGATTTTGGGGTATGGGTCCAAGAGGCTTTTTTGTAGGTCGTGGACTGATACACATGCCTACCGAGTTTCATAAATATCCGTGAAACGGGGTGTCGGGGCTGTTTTTTTAATATCCTGTAGGGGGCGCTACAACCACGACTAACACGATCTTTGGTACGTGAGCTCCGGGCACTAGTCTACACATCTCCTGTGAATTTCATAGTCATAACTATTACGGTCTTTGTACAGTGATTTATGCTGACATTAGAGCGCCACCTAGTGGCGGAATTTTTTTTTCCTTTTGCCGTCAGTTTCAGGGGGCCATGTGCTATCATCGTACCAAGTTTCGTTTAAATCGCATTTGCCGATGTGGAGATATAAACTTCTTCATTTTAAAGAGCGCCACCTAGTGGCGATGGTTTGAAAATTTGTACGATGGTTAATTAAACTATAAGGAACTATTGACCAAAGTTTGGTGTTGAACAACCATAGGAAAGTGGAGAAATGGTGCACTTGCTTTTTTGACGTAAAATTTACACAAATTAACATATTTATAGCGCGCTTATTTTTTGAAATATGGAAATACTTTACCAGACTTTTTTTCATAAGACAGTCTGGTGATGCTACGTGTGCAGTTTCGTGCAAATGGGAGGCAAGCGCACGTATCGCACGTGAAAAATTTTATTTTCGCGTTTTTGCGCTCTAGCGAAAAAACTATTCGGGCGGAGATAGGAGTCGCCGACGTGGGGAGGTGCAGCACTAATTTCTGCATGTATGGATATAAGGTTTTTGAATGTGCGACAAAGTATGGCGGAGTTATGAGCGTTACGGAATTTGCTCAAAAACAGCGCCACCTAGTGGTCTTCCAAGTGTGTGACATGAACGTGACGCATAGAATATATAAGTTTTCACCAGCCCCGACAACTTTGCCAAATAAGAAGAGTTTTCGTATACTTTGAGATGGTGCAAATCGCCGGCAAAGAGGCCCAAAAAGAATAATAATAATAAGAATAATAAACAGAGCAATTTCAATAGGGACCTTCCAGTTTCACTGGCTCGGTCCCTAATAAGAAATTTGAAAACATCATTATGTCCAACACACAAGATCCACTAAGACCTAAGACTACTCAGAACCAACTTAATATGACTCAGACTGAGAGCACGATGACTGACTATAATCTGCTGGACAACAGCTGGACACAGACTGAGAAGGTTGAAAACTTGCATGCAATACAACAACGAGATGCTAGATGGAAGGCATATGGGTTTGACTCTTCAGTATTACAGGTCTCCGACCCATGGGCAAGCAGAAACATGTGGTTCCAACAGGTAACTCATTCTGTAAAAACAGCGACATATGGAAAGTGTCCATGTGTCGTTAGGGTTCCATCACCCAGCACATGGCCGTCAATTTTAGAGACAGTAAATCAGGACAGAGCCCCCTAGTAGAAGAACTCAGGAGATCTAAGAGAGAGAAGAGGACACAGCAGAGCAGCACTAGAGCTGCAAGAAGTATTTAGATAAGGAAGAAGAAGAAGAGAGAGAGGGGCAATAAAGAGATGCAGGAGTTTACCCTATAATAGCAGTGGTGATGATGATAATGATACTGATAATAATAATAGTAATAATAATAGTAATAGTAATAATAATAGTAATAATAATAATAATAATAATAATACATTTTATTTGAAGGTGCCTTTTAAGACGCACAAGGTCACCTTACAGTGCAAAGTGGTAAAGGGACAACCAGCTCAGTATGTCCCATGGGGATCGCAGGACTTAGAGGGGTTAGAATAAAACATAAATAAAGAAAGCGCTGTGAACATTAGAACGTTTAAGGATCTGTTGGGACATAGAAAGTACACATGTAGAGATCAATTATGTATTAGTGTTTGTTATTTGTTTTTGTGTTTTCTGTTAATTTGCTTTCTCTGTGTGTTTGTTTTATAACTGTGTGTAAAAGTGTTTTAGCGTTTTGTGGGACAATTAGCAGACCAACAGCTCAGTTAAGTTGGGTACTATTCATTTAAATCAGAAGTTATCTCCTCTACCGCTCGTCCACAGAAGTCCAGGGGTCAACCAGCGCTGGGGACTGTTACAGTCCAGGGAAATCCCCCCCTCACCAAACTGAGGAAGTGGGACCCGCCCTAAAAGGACCCTGCGGGAGCGCGGTAGTTTTCTAGGTAGTTATTACAATGTCAAAACCTGATACGCAGTGTTGCGTGTGTAACAATAAAACAAGTCCATCTGTAGGTTGCTTAGTTTACCTCCATAGTGTGGTGTTGAAACAGTTGAAAGAAAGTTTGTTCTGGGTTGCCAGGGTCTACCGGTAGGTGTGTCCCCAGAGGGGGAGAGTGGACTGCGTGGTATAAGTCCCGCACTGTTGTCATGGCGAGTCATATCTTGCTTTCCATGTGTTTTGTTGAAATAGATTTCATTTTGTTTTTGTTTTTGTGTTTTCTTTGTTAAATTGTCAAATTGCTTTGGTCAGACAAATATTGTCTGAACATGCCAACAAAAGTGTCTGTGATGTGAATGGAGTTAAAGCAGGTGGAGACAACAGCTCCCCTACTGCTAGAAACCTGCACTGCATGTTGTAGTCCAGGAAGTTTCTGCACACATGCTTCCATGTGTGTGTGGGTTTGATAGTTGTTACCCCCAGTAGCCAACTTGCAAATAATTTTACAGCTTGTGAGAATGAGCTACTGTTAACTCAGTGGAGTTTTAGAACAATACTTACCGTATTGTACAATTTTATGCAATTTCTCCTATTTATGAGACTATTTACCTTTGAGTGAAAGTTACAAGGTACATTTTATTCAGTAACAACGTAGGTTGGTAACATCCTTTTGAGTAATAACCTGGTTAAAGTTATCACTGAAAAGTACTTCAGCAATCTGGTGGGAAGGGATCTAATGCACAAGCTAGATTGTTTATTGACATCAGGAAGTTTTGGGTTTACCTTGCAAACGCCAACGCCTAATGCTGTTATGCTATGTTGAATATTTTTATTTGTTAGCTTCGTTTACCACCGCGTCACAATTACAGCGTTAACGCCGTGTGGTGTCTCCATTACGTATACACATGACTGCATGGATAGCTATCATAGATATCTGTCTCTATTCCTCCACGGTCACCTATCCTATGGGCTGAACATAAGAATCAGAAGGGATTTATCCCCACACACGGCATCCTGTAACAGGCCAGTAGGGAAGGCTGGTTAGCCTATGACGGGTAAGATCCCACCTTGAAACCGCGGGACAACCTAAGGCAGGCACAGTCACGATTACTTGGCCAAGTCACTGAGCACTGACTCGCTTGATCATAGAGTGACGAGAAGATGAAACCATCAAAGGAGAAACCATTTGGGTTGAAAGGTGGAGGATAGGATAGATTCCGGCTTAAGCAGTGGAAATGGTGGCAATAACTAGGACATGTCAACTTTTTAAACCCTTAAGGTGTATAAGGATTTGCATTTTGTTTTCGGTATAGTGCATGAGTTGGTAAATTTGGTAACAGCGTGGTTTAAAAGCGGTTGATGGTAAACCCATATCGTATCAAAATTTTAGTTTAGGATTTACTGGCTGCAATTTCCCTTTCTACTAGATTGGCTGTAGTTGAGGTTAAAGGGCATAGCACCTTAGGAGGGATACAGGCAGAAGTCAACTATTTAGCTAACTTAGACTTGAACAAGGAGTTGGACAATCATACTCAGACATTGACAGAGGTGCATGGCGTCGTGCTCATGGACATTTTGTTGCACCTATCTGGCTGTTACATTTGCTCATTAAAGATGCGCATGGTTTCGACCATGGCGCAAGGGGGGAGGTAATGAAGGTTTAAAATCAGCAAACAAGGTTTTTAAGAGAAAAAAAGAAAACAAGATTTTTGGTCACCATACTTGTAAACAATGATTGATAATCAGCTCAATGATTGTGAAGTAACGATGCAGAAACAACGTAAGAAAAACAATCACTACTCCATTGGGACACATTCCCATACCCGAGGGACCATTTAGACATCAGGTCTTGGACTATGTTGATATGATCAAAAGTGTATATGGTAAAATGTACATGCTAGTAGTCATTGACAGATTCAGCAGATGGGTAGAAACAGTCCCATCAAAAGATAAAAGTGTGACGACTGTAATTAAGTTTGTGACTAGAAAAATCATGCCAAGGTTTGGAATTCAATTAGAAATTAGCTCAGACAATGGATCAGCTTTCATTCAGAAAACTGTGAATAGTGTGGTGCAGCAGTTACGCATCAAACAGCGATTAGGTGTTTACCATTCCCAGTCACAAGGAATAGTGGAAAGAGTGAATGGGACATTCAAGACAAAAATTAACAACATTTCTGCATGTGAAAATTGAATTGGGTAGATGCACTACCACTAACACTAATGAGTTATCGCATGCAAGCTAACAGAATGACGCATCTAACCCTGCATGAAATGCTTACAGGTCGACCTATGCTTTCACCTACATTTTGAGGGCCCCACAAGGGGCCCCCATTAGAACAATTAGAAATAGAATTGAGAAAGTATATCAGACAACTAACTTCCATACACAAGCTCATATTCTATCAGGAGAAAAACAGAGTTCCAGAGCTGGAGGAAGAACCACCAAGGGGGGTGGAGCCAGATGACCAGTTGTACCTGAGGGGTTCAGGAGAAACTGGAACGAGCCCAGGAGAGAAGGACCATTCAAAGTCATCAATGCGACACCTCCATCATCGAGGTGGAAGGGAGTTCCACCTGGTACCACCTCAACCACTGCAGAAAAGATGCTCAACCAAAGACGAGGAAGGAGCACAAGAAGGAGCTGGGAGCATGTGTACCCGGCACTGAACGACCACCACAGGACCAGAACCGGCCCGGACAGGAACAACAGACATATGATGATGCCGAGGCTGGTGAGCCTGCTACTGATCCTCTGCGGGCTTTGGCGAATTCCACAGACCCAGAGACGGATCCAGAGGAAGAGTGAAACCACAACAACAGAGTAGACGTGGACCAGCCAGGAATTAGGTGGTAATACTAGAGAAAGCATGAACGTGTTGCAGGAAAGGCCAGCAATGAGATATTCGGGAATAGTTAAACATGCAAGGGAAAAAGGTCAGAAAATCAAGTTTTCTTATATGTTCAAATATATATTCAATTATATATTCAAAGTGTTAACTATGCAGACGAACAACAAATTATTCTTACTGTCATAATAGGTAGCGAGATGCTAGGTAGCCATGCACTCAAAGTATAACTTAGTAATCTGGGGACAAGTTCAATGTACAATAGACATTCGGCAAGAACCAATGTACTGGTGTATAACAGTAGAATCAAGAGTTCAATAGGATCAGGGTAGTAGTGCGTATAAATTAGAATTAAAAAGAGGTTTCCGCATGTAGAGTCAGAAATAATACTAGACGTAAAACCAAATGTAGAAGTCTCTTGTGTGACCAAGGAGCAACGTGGTATAGTCCTTCAATATGACAAAATAGATCCAAATCCGGTTACTGATAAAATAGATTCAACTCAAAATTGATGACAAATTCGAAAATAATAATAACTTCTCAACAATAAGAAAACTTAAACAGTATGGATTTGAACGCATTGAAAAACAAATTGTGGTTAAAATCAAAGGAGTGGTTGTATAAGCAAACAATAGGTATAAATGGGTGGTATTTACTGGAAATCTGATACAAGCAAAACTGTAACATGTGTGCTAAAAGTCGTCAAGATACATTGTATATAATTAGTACTGAATATAATTGGGGAATCTGTGAACAAGCGATTGAGGAGTTACACTAAAGTACAAGAACAGGAAAGACAACAACTTGAAAGAAATCAAACTACAACAGTGAGCCCAAATGACGATGCATGGTCAATACCCTTATGTTGCGGCAATGTTTGATGTATATGGGATCAAGTGAATACAGTAAATCTATAAAAGGACATTGTCCAATAGAATAGGAGAATTATCTGTACCCAAAGGGGTTGAGCTTTATGTAGAGCAGGGATTAGAATGTTTCCAAAACGATGAAGGAAGTGTAGAAGATAATGATGTAGGCATGATAGAAGAGGATCTATGTGACACCATTTGGAATGTCACCAAAAACTGTATTGATCGATACCAAACAAGAAAACTAGCGCCTATTATAAAAGGGGATCAAGCCAGTGAACATCTTATGTCATATATGACATTCCAGTGACATAATTGTTTATATCAAAATCAGGAAGAAGTGGTGATACCTGGGGGACAAACTCAGATGCCATTGATAATTAGAGATGACTTGGACGATGATAATGAAGAAATGGAAATCGAGGGTAGTTTATTTGAAGTGTATCCATTTTAAATACTCAAGCTTACTAATGACTGTTCAATGACTATATTGGACCAGTGTGACCATAAATATTCCTTTATTCACTAATATTCACCTATTATTTGAACCATCTATGTATACACATTTGTTTGATATATTAAGTGTGCACAGAAATTCACTTATTAACAATTATTTACTATTATCTATATAAATGAGAATCAGCCTTCAAACTTTAACAGGGAACCAGTACTAATGATCACCTAAAGGGAACAAAGTAGATGATAAGGTACAAGGGGGGATCATTTGAATATTAATTAGCAATAATAACAAATTATGGGAAAATTAATTAATAATAATAGAAGATTATTTGGTTCATTCAGGATTTTGGACACGGCTGATCTATAATTACACTGTAATAACAATTGTTCACATACTGATTATGTTATGTTGTGTCAGATATTTTTCTGCAAAGATACGGTTTGGTTCTGGAATTTCTTCCTCTCAGGACAATAGAGGTCCATTAGAGAGAGGCCAGTTGATCTGGGGCTCCTGCCCTACATGGACTCAGAGACTCATAACTGGACATTGGAATGGACTGCAAACAGGGGATGAACAACAAGAACATTGCTTCCTGTTACCAGCTGTTGATCATAATTTCTATACTAGGAGACAACATGACTGATAGCTTTATCTGAATATGATGTGTTTTTATGTTTTATATTTTGTTTTCTTTAATTCCTTTAATGATTGATTATTTACAAGTGATTGGTGTTGACAGTTGTTAACACTCTGTAATGATGATTGTTGTGCATTGACAGTGATTAGCTTAAAGAGAAGTGCTTCATCCTGATTGGCTTGTGGGTGAGATCTTCTATAGATTAGGAAACCGTCATGCTACTCTTTTTACATCTCCTAGAGGTGGTTTTCGACTGGATGATGGTAACCCGAACTGGACAGACCTCTCTTCAGCTGCTGAACGGCTAACTGGGGAGAGTGCTTCCGGTGGGGTGAGACTAGCTCATGAATTTGGCCTTATTAGAACAATTGAATAAGTTTACCTAGTCTAAAAGTAAATAAAAATAATGTGGGCATAAGATCCAAAGGTAACGCTAAAAGACTAAATTAGTTGTTCCAAAGAGCTTGATAAATTAGGACCTAGAATCACTGTCATATATTTTCAGGCCCGGATTAAGGATGCCCGGGGCCCCTAGGCTGCTGGATGATGTAGGCCCCCCCCCCCCTCCTCGAAGGACCGAACCCCCCCAAAATTTTTTGGTTGAGCGGGGGGGGGGGGGGGGGGAGTGCTAGCGGAGATTTTGTTGAGCGGGGGGGGGGGGGGGGGGGGGGGTGCTAGCGGAGATTTTTTATTGAGCGGGGGGGGGCGTGCGGATCGCGGCGCTACCGGATCGCGGCGCTAGCAGATCGCGGGGCTAGCGGAGGGGCCCCCGGTTCGACCAATTGGGGGCCCCCTGGCAGGTGGGGCCCCTAGGCTGCAGCCATATCAAGCCTGTGCGTTAGTCCGGCCCTGTATATTTTATGTTATTATCATCAAAATATGAGGGAAAGCTTTTTGAGAGAATGCAAGTGAGAAGACTGAATGCAACATGCTTAACTTTGTGTTAGTTTTGCGTGACTTCTTCAAAGTCACGAGGGGGGAATATGTAGTGTATTTTCTGTTACAGGTTGTTCTCCTTATTTCTTTGTTCTGCATATTCACTCATCCTTAACATAAAGAATGCTTCTGCTCTAGGAGAAGAACACAGAGGTGTCCTCTTACAACATAGAGACATTTAGATAAACCTAAATGCTAAAGGTGTAAATTAAAGGAGACAAACAGACATCCCTAAGTGCTAATTGTTTATGTTAAAAGCTCTCTCCCATGTCCTGGGACTGTGGGGTTATCTTGGTCATAAAATCCAAACATTATCTGCTAGCCAGGGAGGGCAGTGTCGGCCCTCAGAAATGGGCCAAGTATGGTATGGTCTGGCTCAGGCCTATAAGATGTGTGTGCATTAGAGAGGAGGCAGAGTTTCGGACCCCATTGGGGGATTCGGACTCAGATTCGGAGAAGATTCGGCCACCATTCAGATGCATAGAATGTCATCCCGCTTGTGTTCTCTGTTAAATAAAAAGTTATTTACTCAGACACTTTTGGGAGCGGACCTCCATCATTTCATCATCCACAGACCAGTATTCTGGCAGCCGAGAAGAATATACTACACTAGCTCCAAAGTTATCTCCAGGACTAGCCATTAGATAACCTACTTCTATCTCATTTGGTCATGTCATCGTTTACATCAGGGTTGGAATTACAGGGGAGCTTGGCTCAAATTAGGGAAATATAGAGGGAGCTTTAAAACATTTTTTTTTTTTGGTTTACGGCTTATAGATTACGATATTCTGTAAATTTAGGCTCCTGAGATAAATAATAAAAATGTTGTGTTTATTCGCACTCAATCACTAAGTTTACGCTACACGACAGTTGCTAAGGTTGTTTTCTGTAAGACCAACAGTTGAGGCTATGGGCATGTTCCAATGTTGTTGTTGCTCGAGCGATATAAAAACATTGCTGCAGTGAATTATTTTTCTGTTTCTTTGTGTTACCTGCATGGCTAAATATTTTCTGTATTGTGGCATCCCTCCGCGACCACGCCCCCTATTCGGGAGAGTTGAGGCCGGTATATACCGCCGGTGGCCAATAGCCGGCGACAAATCCCGGCCTCCCGAGTGCCCTAATCGGCCCAACGAGGGACACCTGGGTCAACGGCACCCAGGTGTTAAAAGGCGGCCACCGACCGACAGGAGGGGAAACAGTCGAGTGGAAGAGAGGACGACGCCGAGGACCCCGCCGACATGGAGTGAGCTGCACGGCGGACACTTGACCATGTATTGAGCAATTCCCTTGTGTTGTGAGAAATAAACCGCCGTTTGAGGCTTTGGACCCTCACTTCCTGCCTGGTGTTTACCTTGAGCCTCCTCTACCGCACCGAGTTACCACATATGGTGGAGGATGCGGGCAACTCGGTCCACGCACGGCTCACGGTAGGACCCAACCCCGTGTTTTATCAGGGTTTTTTTTCATGCGGTTCCGCCGTTGGCGGAGGGGACTACCCGCGGACGACGATGCAGAACCCCGGAGCAACCGCAGGACCAGCCGGCCCCAGAGATTCGAACCACAGACTGGACCTGTTGACCGAGGCGGTACTCCGCCTGACCCAGCAGGCCACCCAGGCCCCACCGACCACCGCCCCCACGAGTCGGCTCACCAAGCTAGGTCCCGACGACGAAGTGGAGGCATACCTAGAGACATTTGAGCGGGTGGCGATCCAAGAGAGGTGGCCCGAGGCCCAGTGGGCCTATATCGTTACCCCGTTCTTAACCGGACCCGCCCAGCAAGCGAGTCAGGACCTCAGCCCCGGGGACGCGGGACGATACCCCGCACTCAAGGCGACCATTTTGGCCTACTACGGCCATAGCCTTGCGGCAAAGGCCCTAAAGTTCCGTGAGTGGTCGTTCGACGTCCGAGGACCCGTCCGGACCCAGGTAGCCCGCCAATGTCGGCTAGCCCGGAGGTGGTTAGTCGAGGGAGAGGGACCCAGCCCCGTGGATCGGGTCGTGGTGGACAACACCGTGAGACAGCTGCCCACCGACGCCCGGAGGGTCCTGGCCCACCACTACCCCGAGACCGTGGACGACCTCGTTCGCCAGCTGGAGCACTGGCAGGTGGCGCAACGGCTGGCAGCGGACCCGAGACCCACTCCCCGGCCCGTCCGGAGAGGGACTCCGACCCCGCTGCCGAGGACCGGACCGTCCCCCACGCCCAGAGAACGAGGGGAACCCGAGCCCCGGTCCTGCTACCACTGCGGACAACGGGGACACCTAGCCCGTGACTGTCCCGACCGACAGGACGTCCCCATGCCCTCCGCGGGCACATGGCCGGGAGACCAACCCGCCTGTATGCTGGCCACCTGTTGGGCCCAAGGGGCCAAGGACTCCCCCACCGTCCCCATCAAGGTGATGCACCAGGACACTCATGCCCTGCTGGACACAGGGAGTGCCGTGACCTTGATGAGGGCCGACCTAGCCGGGGGGAGACCGGGAACCCCGATGCAGGTTTCCTGTGTCCACGGGGACACTCGAACTTATGAAACCTGCCACGTGGTTGTACGCACACCACAGGGGGTCTTCGTAGCCCGGGCCGGAATAGTACCGACCCTCCCGGTACCGTACCTGATCGGCCGGGACTGCCCCATCTTCGCTCGATTCTGGAGCCCAGCGAGGGGGGACCGAGGAGGACGGGAGCTGCGGCGCCCGGCCGGACGAAGCGGAAGACCGGACCAGCGAGAGGCACGGCGACCGACGACCCGAGGGACCACCGCAGACCACGGACCAGCCCTGGGAGCGACCCGCCGAGCGACGGCCAGAACAACCGAGTCGGGTGACGAGCCGGACTCCGGAGGAGAGGGTCCGTCAGCGCCGGGAAGCCCGGCCCGATCCACCGGGGACCCGGTACGACCGGGAGACGGAACCAGGCCCGGTTCTGACACCATCACCGCCTCCGAGAGGGGGAACTCTCCCGCTGAGCCCGAGAGCTCCCCCCTAACCGAGCTGTCGGACTTCGCCCAGGCTGGGGGGGAGAACTCGGCCCGGCCAGGCCAGTTCGCCACGGCACAGCACCGGGACGACGCCCTGCGGCATGCGTGGGGACAGGTGGTCGCCCACGACGGACAGGTGAGGGACTCGGTGGGCCACCTGACCTACCCCCACTTTTGCACCCAACAAGGTCTGCTATATAGGGTCGACGAACGTGGGGGGGAGGTCATACGTCAACTCGTAGTCCCGCGACCCTATGTAAGCAAAGTTTTATTCATGGCCCACACACACTTGCTCGGGGCACATCTGGGCATGGACAAAACACGCGAACGAGTAGTGGCGCGGTTTTATTGGCCCGGGGTGCGTAAGGATGTAGAGCGTTACTGCCAGGAGTGTGCGGAATGCCAACGCGTAGCGCCGCGGGGGGGGGGGCGAAGCCCGCTCATTCCGATGCCCATCATCGAGACCCCATTTGAGCGAATCGCGCTAGACATCGTAGGTCCCCTACCCAAGACTAGTCGGGGCCATCGTTACCTGCTCGTCATACTCGACTACGCGACCCGATACCCCGAGGCCCTTCCCCTGCGTGCGGCGACCAGCAAGGCGGTAGCCCGAGAGCTAACGCTCCTATTCAGCCGGGTGGGGCTCCCAAAGGAGATACTCACCGACCAGGGAACGTGCTTTATGTCTCGCGTAGTCAAGGAATTGTTAAAACTATTACAGGTCACCCAACTCAGGACCTCGGTATACCACCCGCAGACGGACGGGCTAGTCGAACGTTTTAACCAGACACTAAAACAGATGCTCAAAAAGTGCATCACGGCGGACGGGAAGAATTGGGACCAGCTCCTTCCCCACGTCCTCTTCGCTATTCGCGAGGTGCCCCAGGCTTCCACGGGGTTCTCGCCATTTGAACTCCTTTATGGGAGGAGGCCCCGTGGAATATTGGACCTGGCGAAGGAGGCGTGGGAGAGTCACCCCTCCCCACATAGGACCACTATCGAGCATGTGGAGCTCTTCAGGGACCGAATGGCCAAAGTGTGGCCCATAGTCCGGGACCACCTCTCCCGCGCTCAACAGGCCCAAGCCCGCATATATAATAAGGGGGCGCGCATACGGACCTTCCGACCGGGCGATCAGGTCCTCGTCCTGGTGCCGACCAGCGAATGCAAGTTCCTCGCAAAGTGGCAGGGCCCGTATGAGGTGGTAGAGGCCGTAGGGCCGGTAAATTATAGGGTGAGACAACCGGGGAGACGCAAGCCCACACAGCTCTATCAAGTGAACATATTAAAACAATGGAGGGGTAGCGGCGACCCTCCACTGCCACCACCCCTGGCCTTGATGGCACGAACCCCGATCCCTGACGTACCGCTGGGGACCGACCTTAGCCCTGCCCAGAGACAGGAATTAAGCGAGCTGGTGCTTCAGAACCGGGACGTGTTCTCGGACACACCGGGGCGGACCTCGGTTACCTCCCACGAGTTCCAGTACACCGTCCTGCCCTTTGGTGTCCACGGGGCCCCCGCTACCTTCCAGCGGATGATGGATCAGGTCCTAAGGCCGCACTGCAGCTACGCAGCAGCCTACATTGACGACATCATCGTACACAGTTCCAGTTGGGACGAACACGTCGGGCACGTAAGAGCCGTGCTCAACGGCTTACGAGCAGCTGGGCTCACCGCCAACCCGGCAAAATGCAGGTTGGGGCGGGTCGAGACGGCCTATCTGGGTTACCGGGTGGGGAGGGGGAACGTGCGGCCCCAGGAGGACAAAGTGGCAGCTATCCGGGAGTGGCCTCAACCGCAGACCAAGAAGCAGGTGAGATCGTTTTTGGGGCTGGTGGGGTATTACCAACGCTTTATCCCGGGATATGCCACTCTAGCCGGCCCCTTGAACAATCTCACCTGGAAGGCCCTCCCGGATAGGGTCCAGTGGACCGAGGCGGCGAGGAGGGCTTTCGAGGACCTACGGGGGGCCCTATGTAAGGAGCCTCTGGTAGTGACCCCTGATTTTAACCTCCCTTTCACCCTACACACAGACGCGTCCGACGTGGGACTAGGAGGGGTCCTGTCCCAGAGCCGGAACGCGGAGGAGCATCCGGTGACCTACCTCAGCCGGAAACTCCTCCCCCACGAGCGGAACTATAGCACGGTAGAGAAGGAGGCGTTGGCCATCAAGTGGGCCGTGACTAAACTGAACTATTATCTCCTAGGACACCAGTTCATCCTGGTGACGGACCACGCCCCACTAAAGTGGATGGCCACCGCCAAGGACACCAACGCCCGGGTCACGAGGTGGTTCCTGTCCCTACAGCCTTACTCCTTCACCGTGGAGCATAGGCCGGGACGGGAACACACCAACGCCGACGCCCTGTCCCGTCGGGATGCGTGCGGGGGCTGGGCCCCGCGCACGGAGGGGCGTGAGCAAAGGGGGGGAGTGTGTGGCATCCCTCCGCGACCACGCCCCCTATTCGGGAGAGTTGAGGCCGGTATATACCGCCGGTGGCCAATAGCCGGCGACAAATCCCGGCCTCCCGAGTGCCCTAATCGGCCCAACGAGGGACACCTGGGTCAACGGCACCCAGGTGTTAAAAGGCGGCCACCGACCGACAGGAGGGGAAACAGTCGAGTGGAAGAGAGGACGACGCCGAGGACCCCGCCGACATGGAGTGAGCCGCACGGCGGACACTTGACCATGTATTGAGCAATTCCCTTGTGTTGTGAGAAATAAACCGCCGTTTGAGGCTTTGGACCCTCACTTCCTGCCTGGTGTTTACCTTGAGCCTCCTCTACCGCACCGAGTTACCACAGTATGAAGTTAAATGTTATTGACAGTATTAACTGTATAACAAGTATGTTTTTCACTGTTACCCTGCAGTTGACGCGCGTGCATGTGACGTGTTGTAGCGTGTAACCAGTGTTGCCAGATGAGATTGACAGTTTCCAGCCCAATCACATCTTAGAACCCGCCCAATCCAATAAAAACCTGCCCAAACCACAAAGTTGCCAGACACCCGTGTAAACCCGTAAAATCATAACACATGCAATAGAAAACACTCGTAAGTATCCAGAGCTTCATATCTGCATCAAATAACCACACATAAATTATAGATAAATAGGTTTTTGTAAATTGCAAAAACCTGCAAAAAATTGTAAAAAGGTGCAGTTTTAAATGTCATTATTTACATCACAAATGACCCGTATGAAACTAAAATAAAATTGTTTTTGCAAAAATTGTTTTGCAAAAATTGCAAAACAATTTAAAACAAAAAAAAAAATGCACAGAGTGCCTCTCCCTGCCTCTCTTTTTCTCCTCTCTCCCTCCCTCCCCCTCTTTTTGTCCTCGCTGCTTAGCAGCGAGTGTGGCGGCTACAGTGCCTTTGCTGAACTGACGTCACGGTTAAGTTGCCAAATGAAATGATGCCGATTGAAAAACAAAAAGATGCCGATTGAATAACCTACAACTCGCGTCATTTATTTATTAAAGCTATTTATTTATTTATTAAAGCTATTTATTTATTTAGTTATTTAAAAGAGAGAGAGTGCTGTTTTCACAATATTAAAAACTCGCCAAATGTGGACAAAAGCAGCCCAAATTTTATTCCCCCGCTCAATGTATTTTTTCCCCACGTAAACAAAAGCAGCCGGAAAACAGGTCTCCTGAAAAGCCGGTAGCAGCGGTAGGAACTGATGACGACAACTATTGACTTGGCCTAGTTAGCCCTTTTTACTGTTGGCGTTTTATTTGATTTTAACATCTGAATGTTAGTGAGAAGAAAAGATGGATGGAAAAAAAAAAAAAAAAAAACAGCGGTAAAAGCTAGCGTGTGTGTCCGGGAGAGGGCTACTCTCCTCGGGCACAATACGCTGAAGCCCCGGTGACGGTCTGGAAGTGCGGATTAAAAAAAATAAAAAAAAATAAAAACAGCGGTAAAAGCTAGCGTGTGTGTCCGGGAGAGGGCTACTCTCCTCGGACACATTACTCTGAAGCCCCGGTGACGGTCTGGAAGTGTGGATTAATAAATACAATTTTAAAAAAACAGCGGTAAAAGCTAGCGTGTGTCCGGGAGAGGGCTCCTCTCCTCGGACACATTACTCTGAAGCCCCGGTGACGGTCTGGAAGTGCGGATTCATAAATAAAATAATGTGCGGTACAGCGGACCTGAAGTATGTTGCGCATAACCCCAATTGGGCGGAAAACCGCCCAATCTGGCAACACTGCGTGTAACGTGGGGTTGGCGGGAAGCTTAGCCACAGATGCGAATAGCTCAGTTCCAGCACGAAATAAAGCTGCAGGCAAGAGACGAAGTGGAGGGATTTCCACATTGTACGTTTATTCACAGATACAGACCATACAAGCCAGGTCTCACGGCATAAATTATAACTCCACAAAATAATAAACGAAGGGTTCGTGGCCTACATCCTTCACCAGCGTCCACATTACTAAAGTCAAGGAAATCGACTGGGGGAGAAACAAAGGTGATACTAAGTGACAAAACAAAAGGAGGCGCCACTGTGTGGCGTCAACTGGCAATGCTCTGTTATACTACTCTGGCTGTTACAAGCGGAGCGGAAAAATAGTAGGGATCCCCGAAAGTCACGGACACTGGTTTACCGGTAGTGGCTGGTGTACAGCGGTGAACTTTTTGGCTAACAACCTATTGATGTGATTTGATCAATCTCAAACCTATTGATGTAATTGTGGAGTGTGTGGTTGATGGCTGGTTTAAAGCAGCCTCACCTGGTCCGAGTCAGGTGAGGCTAGCTCTGGGGCTGGGTGTACATGAGTAATCATGGTACAGGATAAACCAGCACCATCACCACACACTCAAACTGTAAGCTCTGTCAGGGCTTCGCCGACCGGGACTTGACACAGAAGGGCTGCCTGAAGACGCACTGGAGCCACCAGTCATGTCAACAGACGGTAAAGGCAGCGCAGCAACCGCCATGAGAAGCCGTCTGCTGCTAGCTGCCCCTGGATACAGCCCGGAGCAGCCCAGGTCCATACCTCTGCAAGCCAGTACAGCAGCCCAAGGCCCGGGATGGAGATGGGGATAGTGCCTCATCACCCTGGTGGAGGGAGGCCCTACCAAAGGCTGTTCTTGGCCGTCCGAGGAGCTACCACCATGGCCCAGCTGTCGAGCCTCCTCCCAGCCTGTCCAGCAGGGCCGTGCAGAGACCCTATGAGGGGCAGGTGCTCAAAGGATGAGCACCTCAGAGGATTTCTGTTGAGCGGGGGGGGGGGGGGGGGGGGGTGGGGGGGCTACCGGAGAATTTCTGTTGCGCGATTGTTGAGCGGGGGGGGGGGGGGGGGGGGGGGGGGGGGGGTGCTACCAGAGAATTTCTGTTGCGCGATTGTTGAGCGGGGGGGGGGGGGGGGGTGCTACCGGAGAATTTCTGTTGCGCGATTGTTGAGCGGGGGGGGGGGGGGGCAAAAGGGCACTTTGGTCCGCTCAAAAGGGCACTTTGGTCCTTCAAAGGGAAAAGGGCAGGGGCTCGGGCACCCATAGCCCCCCCCTCTGCACGTGCCTGCTGTCCAGACAGTCCCTGCAATGGCCAGCCCAGAGATATCTCCACCAGCCAAGGCAGCAGCCCCAGGCCTCCGGTCTCCGCGATGGAGGGGGGGGGGGGGGGGGGGGGGGGGGTTGGTGGGTCACACTGGGGGCAATGGGGTTTGGGGGAGGGTGTGTGGTTGGTGGCTGGTTTAAGCAGCCTCACCTGGCCCGAGTCAGACTGATTAGGCTCTGGGGCTGGGTAAGGCTGCACACCTGTGGTACATCAAGGCCCGCAGGATACCAGCCATCATCACACACACACTCAGGAGGAGAGCTCTGTCATGACAGCATATACCACCTGCTCTGGCTGTACCATCTTGCCATCTCCAATAAACTGGTTTATATACAACATCTACCTGTGTCGGAGGAGCCCAGCAAAGCCACTTAGGTGGTGTGTGGCAGAGGTCAACTGCCAGTGATCAAGACAATGCTGGCCTTTTTACAAGAGATCTTGTAGCTTCTAGCTTGTACTAGCTTTCCTAACCCGAGATGGAAGGCTGAAGCTTGGCTTGATCCAGCGCCACAGTGAATAATGGAAAGAAAAGGGGGACAGTGCAAACAGGCACTCCCAAACAGTGAGCTTATTATGTTACACACAGTGTACCTGATCCCTACGAAGGAGTATTAGGGCCAGCCCCCCCCCCCCAAAAAAAAAGTCAGGCAAAAAAAAAAAAAATCCGGCACAAGAAAAAAAAAAAAATCCGGCACAAGAAAAAAAAAAAAAGCCAGGCGAAAAAAACCAAAACTGCAGAGGCTTGACCACGTACCACAACAAAGCGACAAGTGATGCTATGGACGTACATATTTCTTTCGACCCTTGACCCCAGAAAGTATGGACAATACTTGTCATACCGTCTAGACTAGAGGCAGGTCAGTGTCCGGGAGACTGATTGCATTGGCTGACGTTGTAGGAACTATGTAGAGCGCAGCGCAACCCGGACCTATTATGTGTAACAGGAGTGTATCATGCATTTCTTAATGTGTCCTCAATGTGCCTCTACTATATCAAATAATACTTCAGACATGATACGGATTTTATTAGCCTAATAACATCAATCAGGTTGCACTGCATTTCAATATGTCGCCTGTCAAACTGATTGTTTGTCTGACATAGCAACAGTAACCAAGGAAGGCGGGGCCATTTTCAGTACTACACCCATAGACTGTATACACACCATAGACATATGTCTATGGGCTACATAGTATAGTACTATAAAACCATGCAAGATCAAATAAATAATGAAAATCCTATTGAGTATGTGATTCAGCCTAAATTTATATGAAATCTAATTTTTCAACAAATAAAACATATCCCACATAGCCTATGCTTGTGTGTTTTTATACAGCCAATGGTATAATGAATAAAGCCTTATGGTGTTGTGTCTGATTTTTTGTTTTTATGTCTTGATATTTTGTTTTTATGCAGGATGAACTTAATGGGGTCGTGACAACCTGGAACTCACACAGTATCAGAGCGAAGGCAGGCCATGGTGTGATCAGAGGTCGCCCTACCTGATGTACACGCTTCCAGAGATGTACAGTGCTGAGGACAATCTCAAGGCAGTTGAAATGGAGGAGTTGGCCCTTTGTAAGGAGGAGTGCACCCCCAAAAGCCAATACCCATGTAATGACACTGTATGTTCAGGGCCGAATTAAGAAGGCCAGGGGTCCCTAGGCTGCAGGTTGATGTAGGCCCCCAACCCCCCACCATGAAGCCTCCGGAAAAATTGTGTTGAGCGGGGGGGGGGGGGGGGGGGGTGCTAGCGGAGATTTTTGTTGAGCGGGGGGGGGGGGGGCGATTCGGCCAATCGGGGGCCCCCTGGCAGACTGGCACACGTGGGGCCCCTAGGCTGCAGCCATATCTAGCCTGTGCGTTAGTCCGGCCCTGTGTATGTTATCTCTGCTGTCTTCTGATGCAGGAACAAGGATGGGATGCTCCTAAAGATGCATTTTCTGCTGCTGAACTGTACATCTTACTGAGAACTGAAATACTGCAAAATATCTGATGGTGGACACTTCTCTCTGCACAAGGGAGGATCATTGGTGTAGGCTTCATTATTTCTGAGACACAAATAGGCCACACAATGAAAGTATGGTTTCCTCTAAGTTGGATGTGTAAGAATCCTTGTAATTATCTATAACCGCATAGACCCATGCATTTTGTTTGAATGGCATTTTAGTATCTTCATCATGTGTTATATGTTAAATATATTGAAAACTCTGAATTTGAAAATATGTTCTGTATTTTCTGAGGCTACCTTAACCAGTTTTTGCACTACAGAAAATGCATACAGTGGTTAGAGACAGTTGTAAACAGAGCATGTTATGATTAGGCTATATGTTTTCACCTCTTCTTACTAATGTTTATACATCAAAGCCCTCACCTGCCTCTGTTACAGACAAGATAGTGGATTTCAATCATTTATTGGAATATTTTTGACCAAACAATTTTTTGGTTGGTGTCAGAGGTGAGTTATGCCTACTTATTCCCAACTTGATTTTGTATAAGATGTCATGGGCTATCTTTTGTTGCAGTAATAAACATGCAAGTTATGTAATGGTATCAATCCAAGGAAAGTGTCTAAAACGATGATCTAAACGTGCTGGTTCGCATTAAAGGTTTTATTGTGGATGATGCAATGTGCACTTAATTTCTCACCAAATTAATAAGGCACTAGATTCACCAGAGTGTTAACCTCTTGCCACAAAATTGTTCAGAAGAAATGTTTAAATGCATAAAAATCTTAATTAATTGCATGTTATGGCATCAGCTTGCAGATGCTTAACACTTAAGTGAATCTTGCCCTTTAACTTTATGAATAGATAAAAAGACCATACACAAATGAAACTCATGGACTTCTTTAATATCAAATCATGGTTGGTCCATTTGTAATAAAAAATGCACCAACAGAACACTCCAATCAATTCCTTTTTTGCATGGCTAGATTAGTGAACCAGTAGTTTTCATCGCCTTTTTATGGGACATCTTGTGCCTCAACCTGGGCAAAATATAAACACATTCTTAGAACATGTGAAGTGTTATCAAATTTGCAACCTGCTTCATGTATACCATGTCTGTGATGGTTTATGAAAATACCCCGAAAATAACTCAAATAACTCAACGCACATCACAAAACTTGACAAAACATTTGCACAACCAGTTTAAGTTCCCTTCTGCAGTGAAATGGTTCTGGAATGATTGCAGAGGGCCTATGTGTAGAAATGCAACCACAAAATGCATTTTTAAGGCACAGAACCGACATATTTGCAGTAATTCAATTAAGCTAAGTAAATGTATGGAAAAAGAAACATTGTACAACTGTGACCGGTTGTAATATATAACATAATGCTGAACATGTATTTGCAAGGGAAAATGTCACATAAAAATGAACATGTACATTTACAAATATTGTTGTCTACCATAGGAAATATATGAATCCGGTAACCCTTCCTTTTACAGTCCGGTAATTACCAGCTAATTACCTGGTAATAAGATGTATTTACTAAGTAATAACCAGGTAATTAAATGTAATTACCTGGTAATTACCAAGTAATTACCAGGTAATTACCAAGTATTTACATTACATATTTACCTGGTAACTACCACTTATTTACCTGGTAGTTACCTGATATTTACCTGGTAACTACCACTTATTTACCTGGTAGTTACCTGATATTTACCTGGTAACTACCACTTATTTACCTGGTAGTTACCTGATATTTACCTGGTAAATACCAACAAGTTACCCAGTATTTACTAGATATATACTGGAAACTACCAGGTATTTATCCAGGAATTATAGATTATGTATTACCAATCAACCTGTGTAGTGACAGTGAGGGTAGTAATGACTCTGATATTTACCTGGTAATTACCCAGTATTTACTTGATAACTTGCAACTATTTACTAAGTAATTACTTTCTAATTACCCAGTAGTTACAATTTACCCAATAACCCCCATGTATGTATGCAGATATTAACTGGTATTTACCCAGTAATTACAAATGTGTACCACGTACATTCCAAAACATTATCAGGTAAAACTCTGTGAATTACCCTGTAAGGAAGGTGGAACTGTACTGTAAAAGGAAGCGTGGTTTGTTTCAATGATATTACCATATACTTTCCTGGTAACTGTAGATTATAATCCTCTAGTTTTGAACATGGTATCTGGCAAAAACTCCCATACCTCCCTGATAATTATCGGGTAAATATCGGGGTGATATCAGTTTTACAGAGTAGTTACCGTGTAAGGAAGGTGGAACTGTACTGTAAAAGGAAGCGTGGTTTGTTTCAATGATATTACCATATACTTTCCTGGTAATTGTAGATTATAATCATCTACCACCCATTAGGGTGTGTAGTTTTGAACATGGTATCTGGCAAAAACTCCCATATCTCCCTGATAATTATCGGGGTGATATCAGAGTTCTACAGAGTAGTTACCTGTAAGAAAGGTGGAACTGTACTGTAAAAGGAAGCGTGGTTTGTTTCAATGATATTACTGTAGCTCCCAAGTAGTACACACGAGGCCAGAGGTCTTTGTTAGAAAACAGGATTTATTTTCCAGGTCGAACCAACCCGTGAGAACTGGGTTTAAAGAGAAAAATAATTCAAATCAATAAATACAATTGACAATATGCAAATGTCCGTTTTTTCAGCAGCACAACAGGTGTTACATTTACACCAAAAACCACTACACACACCTCACATACAGTCCACAACTCAATATTAACTTGTAAATTTACAAACTTAACTTACGTACACATATTCACCACTTTACATCGTATGCAAATCACCATCACGCACCAACCATGCAATGGAATGCAACACAATACTGTAGCGACCCTGGTATGTGTACTAGTGAGTGACAGCGCTGTAGTCCAATCACAAGCAGGGTTACTAGGTCCAGCAACATGGGGGCTTGTGATTGGGGGAGGTTGCGCAGTGTGTGTGGGGTGTCTTCCTGTGCGAGCTCTGAGTAGTAGTGTGTGTGTGAAACGTGGGTGTAGAGCGATACATGTGTGCCTTGTAAAGCTGTTGTAAAGTTTCCGAAGTTCGTGGAATAAAGCCAACCGGCTGTTACACCGGATACCTGCCTCCGCTTCTTTTATGATCGTCACAATACAATCGTTCTTCATAGATGTAAATAAAAGATAAACATGTAATGCCTCGTCCACTGCTAACTACTTAAGGAGGGAATGTTCTTGTATGCTTCTTCCTTGTCCTTTATAGTTGTTCTACTTTAAGTGCCTTTAGCTTTTAACTTGAACTTATAGCTTATAGAACGTGCTGCTTCTTTCGCGCTGTTTGGCTAGGTGCGTTGCTAAAAGGTGTCGTGTAGGAAACATATGCCGGCGGCAATTAGTTCCGCCCCAATGCCATTCTAAACAGTAGGAACAAAAAAACCCGGGAGATTAACAAATTAAACAAACTATACCAGGAAAGTATATGGTAACCATGTACTTTCCTGGTATAGTTTGTTTAATTTGTTAACCTCCCGTTTTTTTTGTTCCTACTGTGTTTAATTTGTTAACCGTGAGGTTAACAAATTAAACAAACTATACCAGGAAAGCATATGGTTACCATATACTTTCCTGGTATACTTTGTTTAATTTGTTAACCTCACCTCCCGTTTTGTTTGTTCCTACTGTTTAGAATGGCATTGGGGCGGAACTAATTGCCGCCGGCATATGTTTCCTACACGACACCTTTTAGCAATGCACCTAGCCAAACAGCGCGAAAGAAGCAGCACGTTCTATAAGCTATAAGTTCAGGTTAAAAGCTAAAGGCACTTAAAGTAGAACAACTATAAAGGACAAGGAAGAAGCATACTAGAACATTCCCTCCTTAAGTAGTTAGCAGTGGACGAGGCATGTTTATCTTTTATTTATGTCTATGAAGAACGTGAACGATTGTATTGTGTTGCATTCCATTGCATGGTTGGTGCGTGATGGTGATTTGCATACGATGTAAAGTGGTGAATATGTGTACGTAAGTTAAGTTTGTAAATTTACAGGTTAATATTGAGTTGTGGACTGTATGTGAGGTGTGTGTAGTGGTTTTTGGTGTAAATGTAACACCTGTTGTGCTGCTGAAAAAACGGACATTTGCATATTGTCAATTGTATTTATTGATTTGAATTATTTTTCTCTTTAAACCCAGTTCTCACGGGTTGGTTCGACCTGGAAAATAAATCCTGTTTTCTAACAAAGACCTCTGGCCTCGTGTGTACTACTTGGGAGCTACAGTAATATCATTGAAACAAACCACGCTTCCTTTTACAGTACAGTTCCACCTTCCTTACAGGTAACTACTCTGTAAAACTCTGATATCTACGGAGCCCCTATAGCAGGGGTCGGGAACCTTTTTTGCCTTGAGAGCCACTTTTACAAAAAAAAAAAAAAAAATCTCAGAAGAGCCACATAAAGACGGTTACAAGCAAAAGTTTGGATATTTAACATGCATAGGATACGCTGCTGCAAATTGTGCATGGTGAGTGTCGAAGTGGCGGTTAACATTGCATCGTTTCCACTGGCGTAACAACATGATGATAGGCCCCGGTGCAAATGTTTTTTTTGTGCCCCCGCGGTTGTTGACGGAGGGGGGGGGGGGGGGGGGGGGGGGCTCTCCCCCTGGGCCCCGGTTGCACCGTCGATAGTTACGCCACTGATCGTTTCATGGATGCAATTTTCTCATTACATAACAGACAGATCGCACTTCCAGCTCTTTCCACGAACGCAATCTGTCCAATCGGGCTGAAAGTTGCGGACTTTCTTTTCGGGCTTTTTCCTTTTTAACATTTTGATTAGTGCCAGGGGTGGACTGGCCATCGGGGCCGACGCACATCTTTGGGCCCAGGACTGTCATAAAAATTACAAATAAAGTAATTTGGCCCAACCGGAGGCGGTGTGTTACGATCGCGCCCCCCCCCCCCCCCCGGTCTTCGGACCGGGGTGTGTTACGCGCATCCTGCGCATTACTCAGATAGACTGTAACTGCCTATTTGCCACGAAGCCTTGTCATTATAGGGCCAGCGTGTGTGCGTGTGTGTGTGCGTGTTGGGAGAGTCGGGTTGATTAAAAAAAATACGGTTTTCTCCGAATGTAATGACGTGTTTCAATCGACACAGCTCCCCCTAGTATTGACTGTTATTTTAGCATTATATTAGACAGTCTGATTCCTTGATTACATTTTTTTCCCCCCTCAACTAATTTCGTCCGAGAGCCCCGGCCGTCGGCAAAAGAGCCTCATGTGGCTCGCGAGCCATAGGTTCCCGACCCCTGCCCTAAAGGGACATGGAGGGGGGCAATTTTTTTTTTTAAAGTATTGCGAGATCTCGCAAAAAGTATTGCGGGATCTCGCAAAAAGTATTGCGGGATCTCGCAAAAAGTATTGCGGGATCTCGCAAAAGTTTTTTCCTGTCAGTGAACCGGAAGTGAAACAGACACAGCGATGGAGGAGGTTACCCGCGTCTTTTTTTTCCCAACCAACTTCTGCCATGACGTTGCCCAGCCAACCCATCATCCGTGCTCAGTTGTAATACGACAGTTGCAACCATGGAGGACGATTTGGAGCGGTTTTTAGTGTCGAGAGAGGTCCCAAAAGAGGACATTATACGAATGAAGAGAGACAAGGTGAGCATAAAATTCATTCAATAACTTAACGTTAATTCAGCAACACAGAGCATTCGTGGATAACAAAGTTAGCGTTAATGCCAGAGAGGGTTGAGGGAGGGAGAGGCGCCAACGGCCGTTGTTAATGCTATGTTATTGTAAGCTAATGTTATATAAGCCTATAAGCTACTGTGCATTGTTTTAGCATCAACAGGTATTAGGGCATTTAGCATTTCCATTAGGCTACTGTTAATCAGCCATCACTTGATTTGATTTGGAAAACTGGTTGCCATGGTAACTTTGGACGCCATGGCTGGTCATGCATACTGTAGACTAGAGGCTGGTCTGGTAAAATCTGGTAAATACTGATTTATCATAGTATACCGTTAGAGAAATTAATATAGCCTACACGTTTTGTGGTACAGGTGGTTTAAAGAGCTGGGCTTGTCCTAGTGAGTGTAATTTCAAACTAATTTGAAGAATTTATATTTAAGTCAGCAAATGAAATCTTTATTTTAAATGATTAATCATAAGGATTTATAGAAATAGACATAATGGAATTTGTGTGAAGTGAAGCTTTCTATCTGGCATCTCTATGTACAATCTTTTACTGTACTTACCGTAAGACCAGCTATGTCCAGTACCACTGAAACACTGCATTGACACCATTATCTCTGTCTGTCTCTCTCTCTCTCTCTCTCTCGTGTTTGCAGGTTGACAAGGCAGTGTTGCGCATCATGACTGATGAGCAAATTACAAAATATATAACATCATATGCAGGGCCGAATTAAGAAGGCCAGGGGCCCCTAGGCTGCAGGTTGATGTAGGCCCCACACCCCCCACCATGAAGGACCGGCCTCCGAAAAAAATTTCTTGAGCGGGGGGGGGGGGGGGGGGTTGCTAGCGGGTGCTAGCGGGGATTTGTGTTGAGCGGGGGGGGGGGGTGCTAGCGGAGATTTTTGTTGAGCGGGGGGGGGGGGGGGGGGGTGCGAGCAGATCAAGGCGCTAGCGGATCGGGGGGCTACCGGATCGGGGGGCTACCGGATCAGGGGGCCCCCGATTCGGCCAATCGGGGGCCCCCTGGCAGACTGGCACACGTGGGGCCCCTAGGCTGCAGCCATATCTAGCCTGTGCGTTAGTCCGGCCCTGGTCATATGGTGACCGAGTAGCTGTCCGATCTTTTTGTGAACAAACACAGTGCCAAAGCACCAATGAAGACACTCTTTTACAGAGAATAAAAGGTAAAATAGGGGCACGCAAAATGAAATCAAAGACAAAAGGATCACTGAGTGGTACCCCAGATGATCCCCAAAATACCATGGCCAGACAAAGAAATACGGCAGGAGAGAAGACTTCAAGGAAAGTTGAAATTGGATGGCTTCATTTTGGCAGTAATGGATACAGTCAAGTACGGACCAACCATGCGGCACAAGACATGCTGCATTGGCAAAAACTACAACTGTTGCTCAGATCATGGAATTAGGAAAGGACCTATTTTTTCCTGATGGGCACTCCACAAAAGGGCCAGCTAAAGACTTCATGTTTGAAATCTGTGATTTTAAAATGAACAATATTCTCTTGGATAACACTGTTGGCCAAATGTATGAACAAACTAAACTGAAGCTACTCAGATTTTACATTTGCACAAAAGAGGGAGCTTCAACAGATCACTCCTCATCTGAAGAAAATGAGCTGCTTGAAGATGAAGAAAATGAAGATGGAGATGGATCTCACTCAGATGATTCCATCACAGACCTGCAGGATCGTTCGCATTCATCTGACAGTGACGGAAGCACCCAGGTTTATGGAACAAGGACTGATGTAAATAATTTGCCTACTCTTCAGTCAATAACTTTATTACAACTTTCTATCTACAACCCTGTATGGTGTGTGTGTGTGTGTGTGTGTGTGTGTTTGTTTGTTTTTGCTGCATCTCAATACATTTTTTTGTTGGATCAGTGTATGTGTACAAACAAGGCTTTATGTGTTTGTGTATTGTAACAGAATGTGCAGGTCACAACTTGAATGTGGAGCATGTGTTCTGATGTTACTGATGACAACATTAAAACCTTCTGTCTTTGTTTTTCTTTTCAGATGCAACCAAGATCAAAAAAGAGAAGGGCAACATCCGAGACTGAGACAGCACATCCACAGTCCAGGTCCATCACATCCCTTTCAGTCAACCCCAACAGACACAAGTGAGGTTAGTTTACTGGACCCCTTGTTTGACGAGGCAGATACACTTCTATGGGATCCAGATGATGACCTGGTGGTTATGAAACTGAATTATGCTGAGGAGGATGCGGATGTCGCACAGGTAATGTTTTATCTAGAATTTCTATATGAAAATATTTTTCTTGAACTTTCATTTCAAATGTTTAGTGGTGTGTCATGCACAACTTGTATTAAAGACAAATACCCATCGTTATCTTTAGTGAAAGTGGAAGTCAGTTAAGTCCTTTTGACCTAATTCCTGGGATTGTGCAGCAATTGTAACTCTGATTAATGACTTTATTATACTATTGCCTTTTTCATTTCTCAAAACCTAAGTGGACTTTTCACATGCTATCTGGAGTGTTCTTAATTTTGACTAGAAGTTACGCTGATGTAGAAGAGTCATTTAGAAAGACTTTTACAAATAATAGTCTGCAATGACATCATAGATTTTATGGTTAATGTGTCTGCTGTCATTTATTGTATTCTTTAGAGTGCTGAGATGAGTGGAGCACCTACGCAGGCTACAGCTCCTATTGCCTTCAGGTGAAGGCCTGCCTACACTGGATGAGCAGCAGTCCATACATGAGGAGGCAGTGCAAACTGCCCAGGTAAGACACACCACTTCAAGCTACTCTGATGTTCTCAGGGCTAACTTGTATTGGGGTACGAGATCACAAATTTTGAATAGAAAGCAGTGTGAGGAGAGGTGCAGTTTGTAACAGGGTCTCACAAAAAGATACTTGAGTTGTGAGTTGCTTTATTATTTACCTTGGTACAAACATGCAAAAAGCTAGGATACTTTGGCCTCTGCTTTATTCATTGACCACTCTGTTTTTTTATGTGTGTGTTTTGTTCTTCTAGCAGGACAGTGGGCCGAATTTGCCCTCAGATTCAAGCAGCCAGTTGTCATCATCAACATCAGCCAGCAACCCAGGAAATCCAGAGACCTTCCAGCGTGCCTCAATATGCAGGATAAAGGTTGTTGCTGATCTTGTGGCTGTATTTATGGACAGCAGTATCATGAATATGACTTTAAAGATGGACTTTGTAAATGAAAGGGCTGTTGATGATGCCGGAGTGTCAAGGGAGGTGTACACAGCCTTCTGGGAGCAATTTCTTGAACAGTGTGAAGGGGAAACAGAGCGAGTTCCAAGGCTTAGGCCAGATTTCTCTGAGGCTGAATGGCAAGCGGTTGGACGCATTTGGGTGAAAGGATTTGTAGACCATGGTGTCATGCCAGTGAAGCTATCGATTGCTTTCATTTTAGCATGCATCAATGGAATTGACTGTTGATACAGACATCTTGATGTCATCGTTTCTCAACTACTTACTTCCCATTGAGAGATCAGCTGTTGAGAAGGCTCTCCAGGGCACAATGGATGAAAGTGATCAAGAGGACTTGCTCGACCTTTTCACACGGATGGGTTCCCATTTCTTACCTCCAGAGAACAACATGAAGTCTGCCATAGAAATAATGGCTCACAAAGCCATTCTCCAAGAGCCAAAGTATATAGTTGATTGCTTCTCCACTCCCATGTCACTTGTAAAGTTGAAACTACCAGATAAGAAAAGTGTGTTGAGTCTGTATGAGATAAAGAAGCCCACAGGCAAAAGAGTGATGCAACTGCGTGAAACAACAATGGTCAGGCCCGGCCCAAGCCTCTTGGGGGCCCTAAGCAGGATTTGATATTTTGGGGCCCCCCTCCTGCGCGATTTTTGAGCGGGGGTGGGGGGGGCGGTGCTGGCGGAACATTTCGGTTGCGCGATTGTTGAGCGGGGGGGTGGGGGGGGTGCTGGTGGAACATTTCGGTTGCGCGATTGTTGAGCGGGGGGGGGGGGGGGTGCTGGCGGAACATTTCGGTTGCGCGATTGTTGAGCGGGGGGGGGGGGGGGTGCTGGCGGAACATTTCGGTTTGCGCGATTGTTGAGCGGGGGGGGGCTGGCGGTTGGGGGCCCCCTGGGGGACCGGGGGCCCTAAGCAGCCGCTTAGTTCGCTTATGCCTCGGGCTCAACAGAAGGCCTGTTGCTCATACCTGTGGAGCTACACTCGATGTGCCATGTACATACAGTTCTTACCCAGAATTTCGCACAGAGTTTGGTTGATTCTATTTTATTTATTTTTTAATTTATTTTCATTTGTCTGTTTTTGTTGTCATTTAAACATCTGATGCACTGAACATAGTGGTAAGCAGTCTTTCATTTCATTTATATCAGCCTGCAATTCTATTTTTCTATTGGTGCAATTGTACACCTCTATACTTGCTTATTCAGTAACTGTTTTGAAACTCAATGTTGAGATACCTTGATGAGTGTTCCTGTTTACAAAATGTTGTAATTGTTTTTTATTGACAAACCAGTCAGATTAGGAAAAATATACATTTATTCAGGGTTGCAGATGTATAATAATTAATAAATGTCATGCTCCACTGATGTTACAGTGCTTGGCTACAAAGTTTGTTCATCCACAGATATCTTCACTGTCAATTACATGTCACTTGATTCAGGCTGCAACTAACGATTATTCCCATCTGAGAAATAGGAAACATTTTGTGAAAAATAGGACATTTTCTGACATTTTTACAAGAACATTTGACTTAAACGATTAATTAACTATCAAAATAGTTGGCGATTAAGTGTTACCCTACAGGGCATAATAAAATATCCCTGACTTAGAGAGATGCAGTGATGGCCTCTCTTAGGTGCCTATACAAGTTCACAGCCTGATAGGGATCTCTTGGTAGAGTCAGATGGGACTCCACCATTAAGATGTTGCATAGTTCATACACATCTGGATCGCATGGTATCGGCCGACGAAAGACACATTCATCTTTGCACAGCTGAAGATGTTCATCTTCAACAGGGGAAAGGAAGTCTCTGGTCCCATAGAGTTGAGGCAATGCATACAATACATTGGGCCGACCACTGGGGACACTGATGTTTTTCGATGGTCTGATTGTGTGTGTATTCCAGACCTGTGCAGTGTCATCCAACTCATCCTGTTAAAAAGAATATACAAAATAGAATTAGGAAGAACTGTACGTACATATATACTTAAATAGTGCAATAAAAAAAATGTATCCACAATTCCCTCAGTCTTTTTCTCTCCTCTCTCCCCTCCATCCTCCCTCAGTCCTTTTCTCTCCTCTCTCCCCTCCATCCTCCCTGTCTCTTTCCTCACCTTCTCCGTCTCTTTCTTCCCTCAGCCTTTTCTCTCCTCTCTCCCCTCCTCCCTCCATCCTCCCTGTCTTTTTCCTCACATTCTCCGTCTCTCTCCTCCCGCAGTGTTTTTCTCTCCTCTCCCCTGCTCCCTCCATCCACACACACACACCCACACACACACACACTCACTCACCTGGATGAGTCCCATGCAAGAAAACTGAAGGATGGCCTTGTCCAGAAACCCGCCATCAAAGCCTCGATTCGTTGATTGGCGGTGCTTGCTCCCTCCAGGTAGCTATCAACAGTGCCATCTGGATGGATCGGGACGAGGAACCGCTGAAAGCCTCTAACATGGCCGTTTTCGGTACCGAGATCGCCTCTCACAATCCGAGGGCAGCCCCCTAAACGTTGGACTGCATCAATGTAATAACCCCCGATCAACTTTGGGTCACTACTCGTGGTGTAGGCATTAAGCCAGATTATTTTCCTGGCAAAACCATCGATGCTTCCGTTGATACAAAAGCCATATGGCTTAAGTTTGTCGTAGCTGTCCATGTGCCAAATGAAGTTAGGACCTCTCGAAAAGTAGCTCCGTCGTCTTAGGCGTCTTGCTTGCCTTAGTGACACTCCTCTTGGATCCAGCTCCTTCAACACCAACCGGACATCCTCCTTCTTTATCCGTAGTCCATGTTCTCTACATTTAGCGTACATCCACCGGTACCCGTGAAGCTGGCCAGAGTACTGTAGTTCGTTGCTTATGAATTCAACCAGGACTGCAAGATCACAGTACCCTTTACGACGAGAAAGCCCCCTCGCCCTAAGTATTCTTTTCAGATGTCTCTCACTTATGTCAAAGCCATGTCTATTTTGCAAGAACGGATGTTATATCTTTATATGTTAGGCCAATACTAAAATAGAAATCAATAAACTTCTCCCATGTATGATGGGTAACCTCCTCCATCGCTGTATCTGTTTTACTTCCGGTTCACTGACATTGGAAAAAACTTTTGCGAGACCCCACAATACTTTTTGCGAGACCCCGCAATACTTTTTGCGAGACCCCGCAATACTTTTGCGAGATCCCGCAATACTATTGCGAGATCTCGCAATACTTAAAAAAAAAAAATCCCCCCCTCCATGTCCCTTTAGGGCATGGTTTCTCAACGGGGGCTGTACCGCCCCCTTGGGGGCGTTATAAACATTTGGGGGGGCGCTGGACGCGTGAGGGCTGGTATGGGGGCGCTCAGGCACGAATGGGGGCGCCACAATTTGGCTTGTACAAAGTTCATTTGAACTCTACATTTTAAACTTAATGGTTTCCCAACTAAAAATAAAGCTGCTGTCTGAGACCAAGAACCCGAGTCTGCTGCTTCCACTGCTGGTAAGAGGGAGTAAACCCCGACGTCGCCCTGAAGATCTCCCCTCTGCTCCCTGATCACGATCGGACAAGCCGAGCAGGAACGGTCTCCATAGTAACGCCCAAACAAATCCACCACAGCAGCAGCGAAACCCGGGAAACACAAACGCTACTTTTGACAGCTGTCACCTCATCTTCGCGGGCTATAACCAATGAAAACGTACACAAGCGCGATAATGTAACCACGTTTAATCACACACATTACAATCAAATAGGGATGCACCAAATATTCGGTGGAGAGTGAAAAACAAGGCCGAATATATATATTAAATATTAGCGCCGCGTTTTAATGATGCAAGCAAACAACGTGCAGTGACGCGGCGCGTTTTACTGACGCAATGAAAGAACGTGCAGTGACGCGGTAAACATAAACAACGATGTCGGCAGTGTGGAGATATTTCAGAGTTACGGAGAACGAAAAAAGAATTGCGGTTTGCAGCCGAAATATAAAGTATAGTATAAGTAAGAGATAATGCCCGACGAAATGAATGGACTTCGCGTGAACCGGTTCCCGCCTCCGCGTCGTCCATTCATTTCTGTTAATGGACACCTCGAAGGGCATTATCCCGCTTATACCATGGTCACTTATGAAAGAAAGAAATATTTAATCAATGAATAATACTTTAATGCGTTTTAGAGTTAAAATCGTTAGGTTTTTTTATTTTTACAAGTCGAGCTGACTATTTAATATCTTATATAACCTATTCTATTTAATATTTTATATCACATTACAACTAAAATAACATTTCCATGTTGTTTCCCAGTTTCTCCAGTTAAGTAACGTACAAACATGACCTATTATATGTCTCAAAAACATACATTTTGGAGACAATGTTTAAAATCAATGCTTTAATTTCCTGTAAAATGATCAGATTTGCTCAGCAGCACATCAAGTTGTTGGGGGCATAAATACATAAATACAGCTCCAATCCAATTAAAAACAGGGATTTTAAAGCAAAACAATGGCTTCTCTCATCATAAAACCCGATGTCAGTTGTCCTCCAGTCTTAACACTGTTCACTACAAGAACACTTAAAGCACCAGCACCATGTAGTTTATTAGGGGTTTTTTTGTAAGGGGGGGGGGCGGTACGAGGATCATGGAATGGTCAGGGGGGCATTTATTCAAAAAAGGTTGAGAACCACTGCTTTAGGGGCTCCGTAGATATCACCCTGATAATTATCAGGGAGATATGGGAGTTTTTGCCAGATACCATGTTCAAAACTACACACCCTAATGGGTGGTAGATGATTATAATCTACAATTACCAGGAAAGTATATGGTAATATCATTGAAACAAACCACGCTTCCTTTTACAGTACAGTTCCACCTTCCTTACACGGTAACTACTCTGTAAAACTCTGATATCACCCCGATATTTACCCGATAATTATCAGGGAGATATGGGAGTTTTTGCCAGACACCATGTTCAAAACTAGAGGATTATAATCTACAATTACCAGGAAAGTATATGGTAATATCATTGAAACAAACCACACTTCCTTTTACAGTAGTACTGTTCCACCTTCCTTACAGGGTAATTCACAGAGTTTTACCTGATAATGTTTTGGAATGTACGTGGTACACATTTGTAATTACTGGGTAAATACCAGTTAATATCTGCATACATACAAGGGGGTTATTGGGTAAATTGTAACTACTGGGTAATTAGAAAGTAATTACTTAGTAAATAGTTGCAAGTTATCAAGTAAATACTGGGTAATTACCAGGTAAATATCAGAGTCATTACTACCCTCACTGTCACTACACAGGTTGATTGGTAATACATAATCTATAATTCCTGGATAAATACCTGGTAGTTTTCAGTATATATCTAGTAAATACTGGGTAACTTGTTGGTATTTACCAGGTAAATATCAGGTAACTACCAGGTAAATAAGTGGTAGTTACCAGGTAAATATCAGGTAACTACCAGGTAAATAAGTGGTATTTACCAGGTAAATATCAGGTAACTACCAGGTAAATAAGTGGTAGTTACCAGGTAAATATCAGGTAACTACCAGGTAAATAAGTGGTAGTTACCAGGTAAATATCAGGTAACTACCAGGTAAATAAGTGGTAGTTACCAGGTAAATATGTAATGTAAATACTTGGTAATTACCTGGTAAGTACTTGGTAATTACCTGGTAAGTACTTGGTAATTACAAGGTAATTACATTTAATTACCTGTTATTACTTAGTAAATACATCTTATTACCAGGTAATTAGCTGGTAATTACCGGACTGTAAAAGGAAGGGTTACCATGAATCCTTTAATTGAGTGGCATTCTCATTAGCTCATTGTAGCTGCCTCAAGTACACACAAATGTGAGTATCTGTGCATGTTGGTTTCAGTCAATATTAGCCAGTATATTTACCCTCATATCACTCAGTCTGACCAAATAATGTGAATACATTTTGACTACTATCAAGCAGACCCTAAATCTGTGATATTGAGGTTTCATTTCTCAGTGTGAGTTAATGTCATTTTGTACACTTATGTTTTTGGTAGGCTAAATAATTAATCTCGGATTCCATTTGTCATCATCTACTTGTAAGAAACTCTAACTTACCCCAAACTGTCATGTATAACAATTACATAGTTTGTGAAAATGGTGTTTGAAGTGACCTTATACAAACAGAGATAGAAGTAGTAAAATATCGGCTACTGGTATGAAATCATAACATCTGACATTTCCACAATTTATAGGGCTCTTGTGACCTGAAGACAAACTGCCTCTGTAAAAGCCTTTCAAAGTACAAAAATAATGGAAGCTTTTGTGTTAATTGAGACTTGTTATCATTTTAGAAACCTTGGTTTGGCAAGAGCATGGTCATAATCATGGTCGAGGGGCCACATATTGTGCTACACAATGTCCATCACCCAAATGTTGCTCTCCAGGACTTCATTAAATTCAGCACGAAAGACTGGGAAATTTTCATAGCTGTCAGGCAGCTCGAGGATCATTCCACATGTCCGTCCGATTGGTCGTCTCAAATTGGATTCTGTGCAGATTCTCAGAAACTTCCCGAGTTTTTCTTCATTCAGTTCCCGGAGATACCTTCTGAGATGGTGTTCCACCTCTTTTTGCTTTGCTGTCATATCCGCTGGAAACTTCAACAGCCTTGACACCTTCTTAGATGTTGGTTTCAGGTCAGCATACATCTTTGTCAGCTTCTCATAATTCAGAGATAGCTGTGGTTTTATGATTTCCCTCCAACAACCAATAACAAACATTGGCTTTTGCACCAGTTCTTTGTGGGAAATTTCCATCAGAATTTCTGGTAGGGTGTTCTGCTGAGGCTCTTCTTCTGCATTCATAGTTGGGGAGGACCTCCAAAAGGTCATCAGGTTCAACGGAGGAGAAATCTTGTAAAGCTTCCCTGAGGATCTCTCGCATATTGAATATTACATATTGAAGAAAGATGTCTATCAGGTCAGTGTACACTGTTCCAAATAACATTTCCTCAACAAAGGGGGGTGCAAGCTTGATGGGAAGGTAGTGACAATCTTGGTATCCTCTCATGAAAATTCAGCTGATGGCTCTCCAGGTGTCAGCCTTGAAATCGTGCCTGATGAAGGGTACTTTCATTGTTGTGCCGAGTGTGCAACGATGTTGACTGTAGACTGTAGACATCTCTTAGAACTCCTGACCCGCTACCAGCTTCTTCTGAATTATCTAGGAGTAATCTCCTCACGCCCAGTGGTCTGGTCAGAGTCTCTGGGTCAGAAAATGCTTTAATCATGTCATTAAAGCAATTTGCATGGTGTATAGTATTATTTTTGTTTGATGTGAATGGTCAGGTGTTTCAGCCTGTAAATCAGTGTGTCATCTGGTTCAAATACAGCATCTGTGCGTGGCCCAAATGTAATTTCAGGGTCAGCGTCTAGTGCGTTTACATCATCTATAACAACTACATCTCCCTTACTATCTCTGATAAACAGAAATGGATCTCTGATATCACTGGGCAATCTGTGATAGCAACTGAGTGATCCGTGGCAACTGGGTGATGCAGACTGACCTGGTCCTGGTCTAGATCTGAGTAACTGGATACCAGTGATTGGCTGTCAGAAACTTCAGTAATTCCATCCTGGTCCTCAAAGCTACAATCATCATCTCTGTGTTCATGTTCAGTTGTAGAGGATTCTTCACTGGATTGTGGTTTTGCTTGAGTGACAATGTAGAAACGCAGCTTGGGTAGTTTGACAGTGTCATACATTTTGCCAATTGAGACATCATCAGAAAAAGAGTTCTGCTTAAAATCCCATACATCAAATGTGAAGTCTGATACATGGCCTTTACTTGAAACACCACTTGGGAAAAAAAGACTCTTCCCCTCTTCCAGGATGTCATTAAATCCACCATTGATGTCCATAACAACAGTTCTAGTGCCCCCTCCTTGTTTTGCTCTAACCTGTTTAGCTCCACCTTTGTCTTGGTGTATCCAACATATCTCAATTGTCCGTGTTGTTAGCTTTCATCTGGAATCAGATCTGGAGGTTTGAGGCTCTGCTTCATTTTCTTTGGTTGACTTTTTTAGCTTCATTTCCCTGAGTTTTTCAAGCAGACCCAGTTTTCGCTTTGAGACAGGCTTTTGATTTCTGCAAAAATTGAAATGTGCAATTCTGTCTCCATATGAGGGAATGTAGTTGGCCAAAGCTGAATCGTCCATAAGCAGGATGACATCTACATCGATCTGTGAAGCAAAGGAAAACCATCATAAGGGTAATAATATAATGGGCAGTCCTTCCCAACATTACATTTTGCCCTGGAATACAAAACTACAATCAACAGTGAGCTGAACAAGTGGTTGGACCTTATGCAACATTGTTTTAATACAGCCATTACTGTCATTATTTTTTCACATTTAGAATTATGTTTATCCCTGAAGGCAGCGAGGATGGCAAAGATCCCGTGAAGTTCATGTCCGAGGTATTGATGCAAGCGATGGGCCCCGATGTTTTCCCTGCGCCGCCTGAATTGGAGAGAGCCCACTGGACCCCGACCTCTAGATCCGGTCGGAGATCATCTCCCCGCACGTTCCTGGTCTGTTTCTCCAGATTTCAACAGAAAGAAGCTGTGCTGCGCTGGGCCAGGAACCACAAGCTCAAATACCAAGGTATCACTATAAGGGGCCATCCACACGGAGACGCTTTTTGGTTTAAACGCAGATGTTTTGCATCGTTTTGGCCGATCGTCCAAACGAATCCTGTAAACGCATTGCTTGCAAACAAACTTTTCTGAAACCTGGTCCCAGGGTGAAAAAATTCACAAACGAAGCCCTTGAGTGTTCGTTTGGACGGCCAATACGCATACTTGCGTTTCGATGATGTCATCGCCACACCCCTCGAGCATAACCTCTTGTAACCCGTGACGTCTCATAACAACGGCAGACTACATGCTCGTGTTCCTGCTGGAGAAGATATTGTGCCTATTAGGGTTACTATCGCAAAATATTATGCTCCTGTGCCACCACGCTGAGCAAAAAAGGCTGATGGACAACCACATAAGCCACATTTTACATCCACCGCGATGTATATTTGTATACAGCGCTCAAGCTTTATGCGCATGCTCCGCCTCTTCCTCTCTGTTTTTGGTGAATTTCTAAAACTGAAACAGCGCCACCTATTGAGTCGTATTGAGATGGATCCGTTTGGACGCAAATGTTCTTGATACGATGCCAGGGAAAACGGGGGAAGAAAAGATTGTTTTGGTACGTGTGGACTTGGCCTAAGAGCTTATCAAGATGTCAGCACAGCGCTCGCTAAAAAGAGAGCTGCGTTTAACGGTGTTAAACAAGCCTTGTACCAGAGGAACGTCAGATTTCACCAGCTATACCCGGCCTGGCTGCGCGTGATGTACGAGGAAGATGCGTTCACCTTCGATTCACCTGATGAAGCTCAGAAGTTTTTCGATCAGAAGTTCGGTAAGGAGTAAGACTATATATATCATGGTTTGGTCCGTGCAGCCTGGAGATGGTTAATCACCTGAGTTTGAAGACATGTGACTTCCTCTTCAACCTATCACGTCAGCCAGCAGTCTTACCACCGGGGACGTGAGCGTCGCGGCTGTGCCGCGTTACGGCTGCGTCCTCTGCCCTGCGTCAATTTCCACCGGACGCGTTACAGCAGCGTAGCGCTGCGAGGCGGCTGGATTCGCGGGATCACGCTAGAACTACAAGACCACGCAAGAATCAGGAGACCACGCGATAATTTGTGGATGTCAAAATAGAACAAACAAATAAAAGGTTACTTTGCCTTTCCGAAGTTGACTTGCAGTTGCTTTGTCTGTCAGAAGTTGATTTGCTGTTGATTTGGTCGTTCTTCCTAGATTTGTGTGCTTCTACCATGAGTTGGTAGGCTATATAGTAAATGTTTACTTTTTGTCTAGTTTAATTGGGGCAATTGCTCTGTCGCTAACTTAGCCACTTTTTAGAGTTTAACACGGTTTTAAACTCGTCGGTGACGCAAGAAGTCACGTGACGTCTTAAGCTCCATTGCTGTGTCGTATGTACCTGTGGTTTAACCTGCAGCTGCGTTTTACCTTGATCTCAATTGCTGTGTCTTCAGAGAAATTCACATCAGACACTAGAGGGCGTATTTTGTGCGTGTTAGTCTAGTCTCGAAACGGACATGGTTTTAGAGGAGACTAAACCAGTTTGCAGGATGAAACAAGGCTCCATTATAACCGACACACACAGAATTAGTTTTATTAATTATTATTAGTAGTATTAATAATAATGTATGATACATTTACACTTATTACGCCAGATAGGCCTTCAGTACAATAACAATATTGGACATAGTCGACTTGGAATGAGCAGTGATATTTCACGGCTCACGGGGCTCAGGTCTCGGTCGTGCGTCCGCTCAGCAATAGCATTACGCGCTTCAACTTTCAAGCGCTTCCATAAATTCTTTAAACGTGCCGGGCTGCTCGGTCTTCTGCTGGAAGATTGTTAAATGTGTTTGAGAGATCATCCCAAACAGACTTTCTTCGTAGCGTGGTGGTGGTGTCTTTCCTCGCGTCTTCCACCGTGTCCACAACACCTCGAATGCAGTACAATAAATATAACTTCTGCTCCTCGTTATAGTTCTCTATCCGAGACATGTTCATCCTAACTACCCTCTCCAGGGGTGCAACTACCCAGTGTCAGGGGGGTATGCAGCAACAATTTTGGTGCCCCCCATAAACATTACGTGGTGCGCGGTTGTTGACGGGGTGGGGTGCTGCGCGATTGTTGACGGGGGCGCCTATGCGCCGCATACAGCGCATACCCACTTTTTGCGCCACTGACCCTCTCCTTCTCCGAGAATTTATAGGCGTGGAATTACCCTAATTACTCGCATATTAATTCGTCTTCAATTAATTAATCACGTTTGCATGCACACCAAGAGAAAACAATGACAAGTAATTGATTGATTGACGTAGGTGAGGGCAGATTCAGATTCCAGACTCAGATTTCCACAAAAAGTAGGCTAGACTATTTCAGAATATATTTTAACATTATTTGCGTTTTATTATATTAAAGTTCACTTTACATTCCCATTACGTTTTTGTTGGTAATTATAGCACAAAATGCATCCAACATTAAGATAAGACTGCGTCTGCTGGAGTATAACGAGAAATCAGAGTACTTCCGGTTTAACCCGCGTTTAACTAGGAATCAGCTGAACCTGTGTCGGTCAGTACACAGCAATCAGGTTTAACTTCGTGCGCAGCTGCGTGTTAAACTCCAAAACCTCCGTTTTCCAGAGTACGGTTTTAAACCGCAGCACAGCTAACACAATGCTAACTGACAGAGCAATTGCCCCATTGTGTTTAGTGTTGTTTATTGTTGTTATGTCCTAATGTATTGTGCTGTAGCCTATAGACAAAGTCAGTTATAAACGACAACGATTTGTGGCCGTGTTCGATCGGGAGGGTGTTTTTATTTTGAAAATTGACCGGATGCTCCATGGCTTTTACTATTTCACTTCCTGCCCGGTCGGTCTGCTCTGTTTAAATTGACGCGTTTCAACAGCGGCTCGCGTCAAAAATAGAACGCTGCGTAAAGATAGCGTTGCGGCGCGCCGCTCCTGGGACGCTGCTGAGACGTTACGCAGCCCGCCCGGTGGAAATGCTTTCATTGACTAGAGTGGCAGCGATCAGCAGCGGCGACCGCGATGCAGCTGTAACGCGACGCTCACGCGACGCTCACGTCCCCGGTGGAAATCCGGGGTTAGGACCCTAGATATGAACACTTACTGACGTTATTGCCGGACTAATCGGTGTTATGCTGTATACAAGTACATATCTGGAACTCTTCTACGGTGCAGACCACTTATGTTGCCTTTCAATATTTATGTTATACACATTTTCATATATGCTCGTTTGTTGTACAGTTATTGTACTGCTCAACCATCTTATTTTTATTTTATTTGAACATGTCATAATCACTGGGAGCCTTCCTGGGCAGAAATGTCAAGAGAATGTATTGCCAGAAGTCTTTGGAAATAGTGTTTAGCTTGCAGCTTGCCTCAGGGACAAGGACAAGTATAGGCTTAGTTCTAGTTTTGTTTTTGTTTTGGATTTTGGTTAGGGTTAGGGAAAAGGACACCACTATATTTTTGCAACAAATGCTCACCTTTGTTCACTTAAGAAACCAACATAACTGTGTACTTTATCACAATCATTGCTCATTTTTACTTTTTATAGTTGAACATGGGAGATGGTATGGATGCAAAGAGGGCTGCTATACGATTCATTAGCTGGAATGTAAAAGGTTTAAATGGGCCTGTTAAAAGAGAGAATATTTAATCATCTAAAACAGGGGTTCTCAACCTTTTTCAGGCTGGGCCCCCCCAGGGGGGGGGGGGGGGGGTGCGCGCAATAGTAACACACCGCGGACCTACGACCGACGGGGGGGTGCGTGCAATAGTAACACACCGCGGACCTACGACCGACGGGGGGGGTGCGCGCAATAGTAACACACCGCGGACCTACGACCGGCGGGGGGGGGGGGGGGGGGGCGCGGTGTGTTACTATTGCGCTCTCAAAAAGGAGGACAAATACGCGTCCGGCTTGATGCTGCGCCGGACGCCGGACAGGGCTTTGAAAAACCGGACAGTCTGGCCTGAAACCGGACAGTCCGGCCTGAAGCCGGACGCGTATTTGTCCTCCTTTTTGAACCCGCGCCCCCCCGGGAGAGTGTCCGCGCCCCCCCAGGGGGGCACGCCCCACCGGTTGAGAACCACTGATCTAAAATACTTAAAATGTGATGTTGCATTCCTACAGGAAACCCACCTACTGGTTAAAGATCAAGTCAGACTAAAAAAAGGATGGGTGGGGAAGGTATTCCATTCCAATCTTAATTCTAAAACTTGTGGAACAGCCATATTGATTCATAAAAGAATCCAGTTTAGTGCGACCACTGTCACCTTAGATCCACAAGGATGATTTGTAATGGTTTCTGGGCTTCTCTACCATAAGCCTGTGGTTTTGATTAATATTTATGCCCAAAATTGGGATGATGATACATTTATGGGGAAAATAATTTCATTAATTCCAGATTTGAACTCACAACAATTGATATTTGGTGGCGATTTAAACTGTGTAATAAATCCAGTATTAGACCGTTCCAGTTCTAAATTTACAAACCTGTCTAAAAAGGCCAAGCTGTTATCAGCCTTTATGGACCAGATAGGAAATGTTGACCCCTGGCGCTCTTTATTTCCACAAAGCAAGTCCTTCTCTTTTTTTTCCTCTGTACATCATATATCCTCATATAGAAGGATAGATTATTTCTTTATTGACCAGACTCTTCTTCCCTTTGTCACAAACGCTGAAAACTCAACTATGGCTGAATCAGATCATGCCCCTGTAATATTAGACCTTGCATTTCCTTCTTACAAATTAGAACGCCCCTCTTGGAAATTAGACAAATCTTCTGGCTGATGAGACTTTTTGTGAAATGATCTTCCAAAAAACAGATGTGTTATGGAACTGAGATTTCCTTCGTTTTCTCTGGTATGAAGACAATGATCTCAGCAAGGACATGGTAGATTACCGCATGAGAGTACATGTGTTTGGAAATAGTCCCTCTCCAGCTGTGGCAATCTTCGGGCTGAGAATGGCAGCAAAGGAGGCAGAAGGGGTCTACGGCAGTGATGCACGACACTTCATAGAACAAGACTTTTACGTTGATGATGCCCTGAAATCCTTTCCAACTGAAGCTGAGGCTGTCGATGTCCTGCAAAGAGCTCAAAAGATGCTCGCTCTCTCTAATCTGCGTCTCCACAAAATCGCCTCCAACAGGGTGGTGATGAACGCCTTTTCTCCTGAAGACAGAGCCAAGGAAATCAAAGATCTGGACCTCTCCACAGATGAGCTTCCTGTCCAGCGCAGCTTGGGAGTGAGATGGAACATCATGTCTGATACATTCACTTTCCATGTTCCTCAGAGCCAGAAGCCCTTCACTCGCCGTGGGGTGCTTTCAGTTGTAAACAACTTGTTCGATCCTCTAGGCTTCCTTGCCCCTGTAACTATCAAAAGACGACTTTTACTCAGACAGCTCTCCAACAGTGACCTTGAGTGGGATAGCCCCCTTCCCCCCCGACATGTATGATGGCTGGAGAAGCTGGCAAGAGTCGCTGCAGGACCTCCAGGCACTGCATATCCCTCACACATATGTCTCCTTCTCCATTTCACAAGCTAAGTCTATTGAGCTTTGTATGTTTTCAGATGCTTCAGTCAGAGCTATAGCCGCAGCAGCCTATCTGAAAGTCACACATGGAGATGGACACACTGAAGTTGGCTTCATCATGGGTAAGGCCAAGTTGGCTCCAGTACCAGAGCTCACCATCCCCAGACTGGAGCTCTGCGCCGCGGTGCTCGCTGTGGAGCTGTCTGAGCTCCTCACAGAAGAAATTGACATGAAAATACACAAAACTACATTCTACACAGACAGTAAAGTGGTGCTAGGATACATAAACAACCAGCACAGAAGATTTCATGTATATGTAAACAATCGTGTACAGAGAATCACGCAATCCTCCCTACCAGATCAGTGGAGATATGTCTCAACAGAGCACAACCCAGCAGATCATGGCTCTAGGTCTGTAGCAGCAGGGAAGCTTGCCAGCACCACGTGGTTATGTGGTCCAGCGTTTCTTTTGCAGCCTGAGAGCACAACACCTGAGAAAGGCCCATTTCAGCTCATTAACCCAGAGTCAGATGTTGAAATTCACTCTAAAGTGACAGTGCTCACCACCACAGTCTCTACAAAGCATTTGGGCTCAGCACGCTTTGAGCGCTTCTCTAAGTGGACGTCCCTGATCAAAGCAGTAGCTCACCTTCGTCACATCTCTCACAGCTTCATCAAATCCAGAGAAGAAACCAGTTGTGCAGGCTGGCACCTCTGCAAGACAAGTCTCACAGATGAAGCTTTAAGTCAAGCAGAACACACAGTGATCAGATGTGTCCAGCATGAAGTGTATTCAGAAGAAATCAAATGCATCATGGCAAAACGAGGTCTGTCCTCCAACAGTTCTCTTCACAAGCTTCATCCAGTCATTGATGAAAATGGCCTACTGCGGGTAGGAGGACGCCTTGCAGAGTCAAACGTGTCAAGTCGTGAAGCCAACCCTCTTCTGATCCCAGGCAAGCATCACATCGCTACACTGCTGATCCGCCATCATCATGTGGCTGTAAAGCATCAAGGAAGGCACTTTACTGAGGGAGCGGTGAGAGCAAGTGGCCTGTGGATAGTAGGAGCCAAGAGGTGTATTAGCAGCATTATTCATAGATGTGTGACCTGCAGGAAACTACGTGGCAGAGAGGAGCAGCAAATCATGGCAGATTTGCCAGCTGAACGTTTACAGACTGACCCCCCGTTTTCTTATGTTGGCCTTGATGTATTTGGACCATGGGAGGTCATTGCACGCCGCACTAAAGGAGGACAAGCTAACAGTAAGAGATGGGCGGTTTTGTTTACATGCATGTCCACTCGAGCTGTTCACATCGAAGTGATTGAAACTATGAGCTCTTCCAGCTTCATCAATGCACTTCGCAGATTCTTCGCGATCAGAGGTACTGCTAAGCAGTTGAGGTCAGACTGTGGCACCAACTTTGTTGGTGCAGCCAGGGAGCTGAAGCTGGAGCCTCCAAAGCCTGGTGAGATGAGTGTAGACAGCTACCTCCTCAATCAAAGATGTTCATGGATGTTCAACCCGCCCCACTCATCCCACATGGGTGGCACGTGGGAGCGGATGATAGGAATTACACGACGCATCCTGGATTCAATGCTCTTACAAGTGAGCCACTCCAAGCTGACTCATGAGGTTCTGATAACCCTGATGGCTGAAGTTACAGCTATTATTAATGCAAGACCTTTAGTGCCTGTCTCCACTGACCCAGAAGCTCCTCTGATCTTAACCCCCTCAACTCTACTCACCCAGATGTTTGGTGTCCTCTCACCTCCCCCTGGAGACTTCACCAAAGACATGTTCAAATATCAGTGGAAGAGGGTTCAAGTTCTTGCTGACACTTTCTGGGCTCGGTGGCAGAAAGAATACCTCAACATGCTCCAGAGTCATCAAAAATGGCAGCTCATCAGGCCAAACATGAAGGAAGGAGACATTGTTCTTCTAAAGGACAAACAACTGAAAAGAAATGAATGGCCAACAAGAGTCATAGTAAAAGCTCTTCCAAGTAAAGATGGACTTGTCAGGAAAGTGGAGGTCAAGGTTACCCACAACAAGTCTAAAAAGACTTTCCTCAGACCCATTTCAGAGTGTATTCTTCTCTTATCTCCAGGAGATTAGATTGTGTAAATTTGTTATTGTGGCATTTTTAAAATAATGCCAGGCGGGGAGTGTTATGGAACTGTGTACATTTATACTTGCAGTTGCATTTTTCAGCCAGTAGATGGCGCAGTACTTTCATTTATGTGTTTTTTGCGTCCATGGTTTTTACAGGAAGTAATGTAGGCTAACCGGATGTTGTTTTTTACCTGCTCCGTAGCAAGAGATTTTCTCCTTCCTCACGTTTGTTTTATCCCTTTGTTGTAGTGGCAATATGAGTAAGTAAAAATTATTTACCATTAGTAGATTGCAAACGCTTCTGTAGTTTATCGTAATTTGTTAATTAACGAGCGAGATATCATCACGGACTCTGCCCGTAGATCTGTATGTGTTAGATCCGCTACCTCCGTTAGCAGGCTACATGTAAACTTGTGTTATTTACCTTGTGGTAATTTATCCTTTTTGTATTTGTTTCAGTTTCACAATTTCTGGCAATAAATGCGATCCAGATCCAGAGCCTGTTCTGTGGATAAAATGTCAGAAAGAGTTTAGCTGGCTGTGAATCTCAGTCCAGGACACTAGTCAACACTGGGTGAAACAGTACAAGATAAGATGACTTTATAGATTTTAACAAAAAAGATTACACTTTCCCTTCTCTTTTATGGGAGACATTAAAAGTGGTAATCAGGGGTGAGATTATATCGTATTCTGCTAAAACAAATAAGATGAAAAGAATAAAACAAGAGGAGCTCATTAAAGCAACAGCTATGGTGGATGCTCAGTACTCCACTCTCCCTCCCCTGAACTATACAAAAAGAAGCTGGACCCCCAAACACAATATAACTTATCATCAACTGAAAAGACAGAACGTCTCCTACTAAAATGACGGGGGTATGTCTATGAGCATGGCGACAAAGCTGGACGGCTATTAGCACACCAACTCAAGTGCTGTTCCGTGTCTCAACAGATTCCACAAATACATAAAGATGATGGTGAACTAACTATTGACCCAGAAGAAATTAACAAAACATTCACCTAATTTTATTCAAATCTGTATATGTCAGAGATAACAAATGACAGCTCTGACATGGAACATTTTTTTAACAATCTACAAGCTCCTTCTATAAAAACAAGACATAGGACTGAGACTGAGCTCCCACTAAAATCTATAGAAATCATTAGGGGTGCAACGGATCACAACACTCACGGGTCGGATCACGGTTTTTGAGTCACGGGTCGGGTCATTAAAAAAAAAAAAAAATGATAAGACAAATGTGACTTAGCTTTCAATTGCTTTTTGGTTTTATTTTTAACATTCAACAGTGAATAACAGGCGTAACATGTGTAAAAACAAAATAATAATCCTGCTTCCTAAGCATAGTAAAATATAAAATAATAATAATATAATAATAATAAAGCACTGCTTAAATGCATCGGGGAGAAGCAGTTGCTGCGCGTCTTTTTTTTAAACTCCCGACTCGCCAGGACGATGTCGCTTCCCGTGGCTGGCCATGCTCGAGGTGTTGCCGTGTTCGTAGGCCATTCTGGTGCCACAGGGCGGGGGGGGGGGGGGGGGGGTGTTCGCGATTGTTGATGGGGAGGGGGGGGGTTCGCGATTGTTGACGGGGAGGGGGGGGGGGTTTGCGATTGTTGACGGGGGGGGCGGGGGGGGGGGGGGGGGGGTCGGACCTACGACCGGCGGCGACCGGGGGGGGGTGCGCGGTGTGTTACTATTGCGCTCTCAAAAAGGAGGACAAATACGCGTCCGGCTTGATGTGAACGCGCAACTATTATTTGTCAGCTGATCCGCGGATCACGTCCGTCCCGACTCGTGAGGGTTGATCCGTACGGATCACGGGTAATCCGTGACCCGTTGCACCACTAGAAATCATTAATGCGATTAAGGCAATGCAGAATGGCAAGACGGCTGGCCCTGATGGGTACCCTATAGAGTTGTATAAAAAGTTCTCTTAAATGATATACAATTTTACTTGATATGTTTAATGACTCTTGTCCCATGGATCCCTTCCACAGACATTGACTGAAGCATCAATTACCCTATTGCTTAAGCCAGGGCCGGTTCTAGCCTTTTGGTGCCCTAGGCGAGATTGAGTTTTGCGCCCCCCCCCCCTTACTTTGCATATTTTTTCAACCACTTATAATTCTACTATACTACATTCAGTGTTTCCCCTACAATTTTGTGTAGCAGTGGTGCTGAAAGTTGGTAACCTAGCAAGGCTAGGGGGGTCCGGGCAGGGGTTGAAACTAAAATTTTGGCTTACCAGACAACTGGCGAGTAGATGACAATTTTTACTAGACAAACAGATTTTTTACCAGACAAAAATAGGGGCGCTGCGCGATTGTTGACGGGGGGGGGGCGATTGTTGCGATTGTTGACCGGGGGGCCGAGTCGCCTCCTCCCTCGTTCACAACATTCAAACGAATCACGAATGCAGTTAAGTTACCATTCAGAGATCAAGTTACAGTTCAACTCCGACAAACCAACTGGGGGAGGTGGTGTTAATAAATGTGTGAATAATAGCAAATACAACATTGTGTCTGTCTGGTTGAATATGTTAACATATGTATTTAATTTGAGTTCAACAGATTTATTTAATGTATGCATAATGACATGTCAGGATCAAAATGCCCCATTCCCCCAATTCAAGGAAAAGTTAGACAAACCAAACGCAGCGGGATGCGGGGGGCGTAGTAGATTATTGGATGTTTAATATATCAGCAAGATAATAGACTTGATTTAGCAATGATGAGTTTTAAAGTTAATGATGTACAGTTGTGTTTATTCTGGGCATATTTTATTTACTATTGTGAAGATGGCCATTGGCCACCCCCACTCAAGACCAAGATCCACCAAGGTGGGGGTCCCGGCCGGGTCGCGTGCAACGAGACAGATTGACGAGACATTCATAGTGGATAGTGGATATTCACGGTCACCTTGAATATCCACTATACGCGAATTATCCGCGTGACATCGCGCCGCCGTGAAGACTCGTTCGCTGGGGGCGTGTTGACTAGTGGATCAACTAGCTCCCGCCCGCATTGTGGTAATGAATCAGAAGGGTCAACGTCACGGCCCGCGCCCACGTCCTGTTTGCTGAATGGTGACCGCGTGGATTCGCTGCGCGAATATTTGCATAAAGTTGAAATCTCCCAACTTTATGCAAATTCAGAAGCGGAGCCAGGCAGCGCCGCAGCCGGCTCCGCGCCGCAAACAATCCCAGCGTGCTTTGCGCAGCGAATTGCTCGCGTCCCATAGAAAGTGAATGGAGGCGGCACATCGCGCGCGATCATTCGCTTATAGTGGATATTCACGGTGAGCGATTGTTGACCGGGGGGGGGGGGGAAGCGGGGGGGAGCTGCGCGATTGTAGACGGCGGTGGGTGCTGCGCGGTCGGGTCCGCGGCTAGCGGGTCCGTTGCTGGCGGGTCCGCGGCAATCGCGCCGAATTTTTAGATTACTCGCCAGAGTGGCGAGTGGTCTTCATAAATTACTCGACAAATACAAAAATTACTCGCATTTGGCGAGTAAAACAGCCTTATTTCAACCCCTGGGTCCGGGAGCATGCCCCCCCAGAAGAAAATTTAGAAAAATAACCCTTTAAATGGTTACTTCTGGTGATATTTTTTTGGGGGGAAATTTACAGATTAAGACTTCCAAATAGACATAACAATCAACAGAATCAAGGCCTCTGCTGAGACCAGATCATTGTGCAAATGTGCCTTGAACCTTGCAGAAACTAAGTTCATCTTTTGTGTTAATTTTCAGCTATTTCTTTAGAATTAATCATAAGCCTTAGAAAAAATAATTTAGACACCACTAGTTTTACATTCAGTTTAAACAGTAAACATGTTTTATTGATATTGTGATTTCCATGTGTTTTCATTATCTTTGAGTAAATTGTGTGTGTGTTGGTTGTAGGCTTAAAGTAGTTATTCAAAGGACTAACTTGCTTCAAGCTGCATGTCCCTGGTCTCAGTCGTCTGTGTTTCACTGTTGCCCTGAGTGCTTGATGTGGTCCTGGATGTCCCTTCACCTTCACCTGTATTCAAGCATATAGTATAGCCAGTTAAGGAGTGTTTAATACAATGTGAAATGATCATGAATGTGGTTGAAATTACTTTTAGAAAACAAGCTATTGCATTTTAATACATGCTAACTTTTTTTTATTATTGTACTTTAATGCATGGATGTGGCCTGAATAAATACAATTAAATAGACTCACCTGATGCAGGCTGTGTGTTCCTGGCCTGTGTTTCACTGGTCCCTGGAGTACTGCTACTGGATGCCCCTTCTCCTGCAGCTGTATTCAAACACAGAGTCCATGCTGTTCGTTACACTATTGCATTTAGTCATTTTTATCATCCTACCACATAGTTGCATTCTACAAATACATTTTATCTGATTCTGAACATCTAACTTAAATGACAATTACTACCACCACTTATATTACTACTACTAGGCTAAATAATACTACTAATAACAATTGGTGCTAATAATAATAACAACAACAACAGTACTAGTTGTACTTACAGGGGCAATTGCTCTGTCAGTTAGCATTGCGTTAGCTGTGCTGCGGTTTAAAACCGTACTCCGGAAACCGGAGGTTTTGGAGTTTAACACGCAGCTGCGCACGAAGTTAAACCTGATTGCTGTGTACTGACCGACACAGGTTCAGCTGATTCCTAGTTAAACTCGGGTTAAACCGGAAGTACTCTGATTTCTCGTTATACTCCAGCAGACGCAGTCTTAACTTAATGTTGGATGCATTTTGTGCTATAATTACCAACAAAAACTTAATGGGAATGTAAAGTGAACTTTAATATAATAAAACGCTAGTAATGTTGAAATATATTATGAAATAGTCTAGCCTACTTTTTGTGGAAATCTGAGTCTGGAATCTGAATCTGCCCTCACCTACGTCAATCACTTGTCCCCCCCCCCCCCCCCCCCCCCCGTCAACAATCGCGCAGCACCCGCCCCCCCCCCCCCCCCCCCCCCCCCCCCCCCCCGTCGTCAACAACCGCGCACCACGTAATGTTTATGGGGGGCGCCAAAATTGTTGTTGTTGCTGCATACCCCCCTGACACTGGGTAGTTGCACCCCTGGAGAGGGTAGTTAGGATGAACATGTCTCGGATAGAGAACTAACGAGGAGCAGAAGTTATATTTATTGTACTGCATTCAAGGTGTTGTGGACACGGTGGAAGAGGAAAGACACCACCACCACGCTCCGAAGAAAGTCTGTTTGGGATGATCTCATGTAACAGTAGATCTTCCAGCAGGAGACCGAGCAGCGGCATGTTTAAAGAATTTATGGAAGCGCTTGAAAGTTGAAGCGCGTAATGCTATTGCTGAGCGGACGCACGACCGAGACCTGGGCCCCGTGAGCCGTGAAATATCACTGCTCATTCCAAATCGACTATGTCCAATATTGTTATTGTACTGAAGGCCTATCTGGCGTAATAAGTGTAAATGTATCATACATTATTATTAATACTACTAATAATAATTAATAAAACTAATTCTGTGTGTGTCGGTTATAATGGAGCCTTGTTTTATCCTGCAAACTGGTTTAGTCTCCTCTAAAACCATGTCCGTTTTGAGACTAGACTAACACGCACAAAATACGCCCTCTAGTGTCTGATGTGAATCTCTCTGAAGACACAGCAATTGAGATCAAGGTAAAACGCAGCTGCAGGTTAAACCACAGGTACATACGACACAGCAATGGAGCTTAAGACGTCACGTGACTTCTTGCGTCACCGACGAGTTTAAAACCGTGTTAAACTCTAAAAAGTGGCTAAGTTAGCGACAGAGCAATTGCCCCACAAAGTTCAGAGAGAGGCGAACATGAAGGCTCAGGTGTCCTTTCTCCTGCAGGTGCCGGCCTCTGCAAATATTGCCTGAGTGCATCTGGCCAATAAAAAAAGACATAATTTTAGGATATTCCTGGAGGGAAGCCCTACAGAATAATGAAGAGAGGGATATTACTGACAGCACAGTAGCTGGCGATCTAGGCGATTCAAGGATTTTTATCATCCGTGCTACCAGTTGGCAAAATAGCATTACAAAGTATACCATATCCAGATACTGGTCATTTGACATTTACATTCATGTAGGTTCTCAGACAGTGAATAAAATTACGTTAGCAATACGTAGCAAGCTAGCGATAGCTTAGTGGTAGCAATGAAACGTCCAATATTAGGTGATGCACAATACTATTTAGTTTGACACTATAATGGCTGAGATGAGAAGACTTACATCTATACTTGGTATTCTTTTCTTCTTCTTCTTTTTTCCGTTTTCGTCCTTGCGCACCTGAGTCTAGACCTCTTCACTTTAATGGCGAGAGTGCACTCGCCTCGTGCACACCACACTACCTCCGTCAACGGACGGATCTCTTTGACGTTGCATGGGGCGCTCTCGAAATGCATTGTGGGTCCGTACGTCAAGTCGGCTCCATGGCCTGCGTCAAATGTTGAGAAGCGTTCGAATTTTCGGGCAGCGACCAGGGCCCAGTTTCCCGATAACGATGTACGATCCATCTTACGATCCATCTTACGAATCATCTTTCGAACGATCGTTATTTTTTTCCGTGCGTTTCCCGAAACTCCTCTTAACATGAACGCGCGTGCACAGATCTAACGATCGATCGTAGCCTTGTACCTGTCCACTGACACGGTGCTGAAATACATATTATACCGTGGTCTGGGTGAATACTCGATTCCGATTGGCTGGAGGGTGTAGGTTGAAATGTACACCTACGAAAGACGTTGACGCTATGAAGACGCTATGGCCACGTTGCTTGGCAACGCCTGCATACGGAAGATATTAAATAGTCCGCTCGACTTGTAAAAATAAAAACTCACGCTTTTAACTCTAAAACACATTCAAGTATTATTCATTGATTAAATATTTCTTTCTTTCGTAAGTGACCATGGTATAAGCGGGATAATGCCCGACGAGGTGTCCATTAACAGAACCGTCCTCCGCGGTTCACGCCTCCGCGTCGTCCATTCATTTCTGTTAATATTTAATCAATTAATAATACTTTAATGTGTTTTAGAGTTACAATCGTGAGGGTTTTTTTTATTTTCGAGCGGACTATTTAATATCTCCCGTATGCAGGCGTTGCCAAGCAACGTGGCCATAGCGTCTTAATAGCGTCCACGTCTTTCCTAGGTGTACATCAATCAGAATCGAGTATTCACCCAGACCATGGTAAGTAGTATTATTAGTAGACTAATAGAATAAATAGATAAATAGAGTAGACTAACAGACTAAGCTATATAGCCTATCGTAACTTTAGCGTCACCAGCTGGACATTCAGTGGTATTGGATGTGTTAAGACGCTCGTAGCGCGCTACGAGGACAGCTGGAGCCCTCGTTAGCTACGAGAGTCTTAACGACGGTCGTTACGCAACGATGCTTTCGGGAAACGGTGTGAAAACTGTCTGATGGTCGTACGACGAACTTAACGAACCACTTAGGCTAACGACGCTTTCGGGAAACTGGGCCCAGAGCTATAGAGAAAACAGAGTTGCGACACGCTTTGATGTCGCCGCTAGGGCTGTCACGTGGTTCATGTAAGCCTCAATAGCTTTTGTGCTTGAATAATAATAATAATAATAATAATAAACCTTTGGAGGGAAACATTCGTGTTAGCTTGGCTAGGTTACTTACGTGAGTGATGCTAACTTTACAAGGTTGGTTGTTCTGTATTTGCACTTAGATAAACAAGTTACCATTACCATTTAATTTTTACTATTATTGGACTATTATTATTGCACTCTTAGCACTTACCTGTTTTGTGAAATGTCAGCTTTTCCAAAGTACGTTTTATCTTTATTACCAAGTTTAGTTATTTTAAAAGGACATGTAGGAGACTAAAGGACATTTAGTTATTTTTGTAGGACATGGATCAGAACCATGGAGATTTTAAGATGGAGCCATGTATCAGATCTATCAAACAACCACTAATTATGCTTGAATATGATCAGTCAAAATCTAACTCTACAAGCAACTATTCACACTTGCAATTTATGTTAGAGCTGATGGACTGGAATACGTATGACTGGTACAAAAGTTGTTAAATAAACAAGATTTTTATTAAAGAATTATTGAAACAAGAACGTGTGTGTGTGTGTGTGTGTGTGTGCGTGTACGTGCGCGTAAGAAAAAATAGGAATAATAATAAATAATATACACAACATACAACAAAAGTTTATTTCAATGTTCAATCGGGACCAGAAAAAATGGGTGATTCGGTGGGGCAATGAGACCATCAAAAAGGCAATTCAAATTTGATTTACAGCAGGCACAACAGGATACAAAACCCAGCAAAACAAGATCGCTCTGCCAGACATCCGCACTGTCCAAAGAAGAATGCAGCATGTAAAACTGAAGCCAGGAGTGTTGGGAGAGGTTTTTGACATGCTGAAGCATGTTTACTCTATAGCTCTGGCAGCGACGGATCCATCAGCCAATCAGATCGCGGTTATGCAAATACATTACTGGGACGCATACACGTACATACAACCCCACGTGGATATGTCATAAAGCCGGCCGGCAGCGGGGGATTTTAGAATGGAGGGGAAAGTTAAACGGGGGGGGGGGGGGGGGGGGGGGTGACAACAAGGGCAAGGGGATGGGGTGGAATACGGGGGGGGGGGGGGGGGGGGGGGGGGGACAGGACAGGACAGCAGTTATGGGTAGGAGAGATCGTAGGCTTGGGAGAAGAGGAAGGTTTTCAGACGGGATTTGAATGTGAGGAGTGAGGGTGAGTCACGGACAGGTTGGGGGAGAGAGTTCCAGAGTCGGGGTGCTGTGCGGGATGAAGGTATGGTTATATGTTAGATCTATCAGATGACCAATGAATTGGGTCACACTAAACCTCGGGGCCTTTCTGCTGAAGTAAGACAGAATCATGAGATATAAGCAGAGGCATATAATTATAAAAGCAACTCCACATGATCAGAACGAGTACATTGTTGGTGACATGTGCAGAATACATGGTGATAAACATATGATAGTAAAGAACAGGCAGGCTTGTCTTTGAACATGTAAAGAACAGTGGGAGTCAGATAATACGAGGATGACATGGGGAAACGTAGACAGCCAGCCTTTTGTGATGACGGTTGCATTGTTTGTGTATATAACATCTTGAGCCAGAGATATGTGTGCTCAGACTTCGCGAACTGACACACACATACTTTGTTGTTCGGTCAGGGAAACGTAGTGGGACCCAGATATATATCTGTTAAAAACTCTGCACATTATACTGGTGTTAACAATAAAACTGATTATTTCTTAAAGCTAAACAACTTCTTCTATCGCTTCATTAACAAACACGCGTGAGTAGGGGTTTCATTTTTTTCCATCATCATCGCTTTGAAACCGCCTCTCACAACAATTGGTGACCCCGACGTGATGAAGACGAAGAAGTGACCCAGTGGGCGAGAGGACCGAGTGACAGCAGAACTACGTGGATCCACATAAAAAAGGAGAAGCCTGTTATAACAAAATTCTGCGATTGGGCATTACCAAAACTGTTTTGAAGTCACTTGTGATACCCGTCCTAGACATAGTTTAAACCAGTATAGTGTGCAACATAGGGGACCTGCCGTGTAACGAACGCAGAGACCGCCTGAGGGTTGGAATCCTGTTGGGGAGGAAGAGCCCCACAAAGAGCCAGGGACGCTCCTTTTTAGGACGTAGCCAAATAGGGGGCCTGCCCGTGAAAACGTACGCGCAGAGACCGCCCAAGGGTTGGAATCCCTAGTGGGGAGGAAGAGCCCCACAAAGAGCCAGCGGTTTAAATTCCGCCCCGTCCTTGCCATAAGTACATCAATTGGTGGAGGAGAAAAGAGGGTATACGACCCCAAGGTAGCTGGTTCCTTTCAAGACCAGAAGAGGGAACTCTGAGAGGGTAGCCAGAGTAGCCCAAGGGTATCATTTCCCGGAGTCTGTTGGAGACGGCCCGAAAATCATGATTTAGGAATATTGTATTGTGTGGGTGGTTCCAGGGGTTAGACTTTTCGTGAGATTCTCATAAGTCTCGTCTAACGCCTGTTCTGTGGGGTATATACAAAAAAAAACAAAAAAAACAATTTGAAAATATTTTTCTGTGGGGAAAAACGGGTGGTTGGATACGGGGAAAGTGTGTCTAAAAGTCCCTGCATGAAGCTCGGGTGAGACCGGACTGATATTATCAGCCTAGAAGCTTGTCTCACTGGGCAATATTTCGTGCAGAGAGCAGACCGTGAGTCATTCACACCGACCCTGTATGTGTATAAAAATTGTTTTGTTGATTTAGTGTGTACTGGTTAAAGACAGTGGGTAAAAATGGAAGGGGACACCATAGGAGAGCAATGGGAACGAATCAGGATCCAATTGAGTAGTGGGTGTACACCGAATACACGGGGAAAGATAATGGAGGGTTACAAGGTAACCTGGATGTGGCTCCAGGAGAAGGGACAGATACCAGGAGACGAGGAACAGGACAGATTGTCACCCTATCTGGCGAAGGCCGAGAGGGCTGTGTTAAAAGAGTTAGAAAGGCACAAGGCAGAAGAGGGAGAGCAACATTGGGGAACAAAAAAGAAGTGGAGAGCCACTCTAGAGGAGAAAGAGGTGAGAAGAGGAGGCGGGTGATTGGCTGACCGAGGGAGAACTTAGGGAATTAATAGGAGAGAGATATCCAGTAAATATAACAGGAACAATGACCGTCGGTAGTGACCCACCCACTCCATTTCTGACCTACAAGCCATACTATGATCAACTAACGGCACTAGTTGCAGCATTTTCCAAACAGGTGACAGCAATCCAGGGGGGTGCAGAGCAGGCACCAGCCCCGAAAGACACCGAGTGGGTGTTGCTAAAAGTCATCAAGAGAAAGTGGTCAGAGCCAAGGTGGACAGGACCATACCGGGTGACAGAGAGAACCTCACACGCTGTCCGGCTGGACGGCAAAGGTGAAACCTGGTATCATTGGTCACTGTGCGGTGCATCTGACCCACCGGCAAGAACCCGGGGAGGTGCTAGAAGGGGACGAAAAGAGTAGGAGGGAGAAGAGTGATATATTTTTACTTTATTAGCTTTGCTACAGGGAAAGAAAAAGTCCCCACTAAAGAAAGTTGCTATTTAGCATTAGTACATTTACATTTTTTATATATAATTTTTTTTTCATATATAATCATTTTTTCTTGATATTTACTATAATCATAAATAATTATGTGCACCCCAGAAACCAAGATGGGGTGGCTTGGTGTAGTTGTATGTTTTGCTTTGATTGCCATAGCTCCTGCAGTGGTGTGGAAACAACACCATAACAGAGCATCCGCCACGACCAGAGCTTCCGGGGATGCTGACATGTTGGGAACAGGTCCAGTAGACCACACACACGCACATGCAGACTCTATGGGGCATTCGCCCGCCACCTCACACCTGAACCGATCCAGACGCTCACTGCCAACCCAATATAGTAAACATAAGGACCCAAATTTGTTGACGTATGGAGGTATTGAATTAAATTATACCCTAGGCTCGACTACCACGTACCAATTTGATCTTTGTAATGTGATTAACTGTGGGCAGGGTGGAGAATTATGGCAGGGCTATGATCTTTATATATGTGGGTTCCCTTGGGGCTACCCCACGGTGAATCCATGGTGTGGCACCTGGGGGGATGTAATTGCATCATCATCACCTCACTGGCAACCCACAGGATACTGGTATAATGATATTGATCTCTCCACGAAAATCAAATTTTGGAGGAGGTCACCTGTGGGGGGGAGGAACCCAGTTCAATTGTCCTTATTGGGTCTTTCAAGGAACCCCTGGGGGGATGAGACAAAAAGTGTGTATTTTATAATAGGAGTAGACCACTCAGGAGTCTCTAATCAATGGTTGGATGGGCTGAGCGGCTGGTTTGGTGATTGGAAGGGTGCTCTGGTCTCTGGGCTTGTGTCACTGGTGGGGGTGTGTTGTGTGTTGGTTCTGGTGGGTTGTTGTTTTGTTCCCTGTGTCAGATCTCTGTGTAGCCGCATTATTATCACTGCCATGGGGAAGCCGGAACATCCTCCCCCATATCAAATGACAGCCCTAGCTGGTGAGTCAACAGAATTTACACGGGCCCAGTGTTACACACTGGCAATAGACGTGGTTGATGACATTACTGGGTAACGTGTGAATGACCCCCTAAAGAGTCCCAAAAAAAAAAAAAAAGGGGCGATGGCGAAGGGTGCTGGAGCTAACCTACTAACAATAATGATAAGACTAACAATAATGATAAGACTAACAATAATGATAAGAATAACAATAATGTTAAGAATAACAATGATGATAGCCAGAGGAGTATCACCGTGGGGCAATTGAGACAGCACGGATAGAATGGGAATGTATTAGGGACCAACGATGACGAGGGAAAGACAGAGTTCCAGAAACTGGAACGAGCCCGGGAGAGAAAGTGCTGGGAGCAGGTGTACCCAGCAGAGAACAACCATCCCCAGCACGGGCCCAGCCCAGCCTTGGGGCAGTAGCCTCATGACAAGCAGAGGCTGCAACGACAACCGTCCAGATGGAAGGTTGGACCCACCTGGGTCTGACCCGGTCCTGAGGCGGTTTACATTTGAAGTGCTAGAAACCTCTTTGGGGGAGTGCTGGGTCGAACCCGGTCTTGAGAAGGCTCACATGATCCATGTGAACCTGACACCGAATCTGCGGGTTGGAAGCAGGGCCCGACAATGGCGGGCGAACAGGAACAACAACGACTGCCCAAAACCCCCCACATGCTTGCAGCCCACCAATACATGAAGATCATTCCACATCATTCGACATACATCCATGCCCGGACGGAGTTTTTTAAGTTCATATTTGTTGATTAATATTGTGTAATGTTTGTTTTGCTTTATTACTGCGTGAATTTTAATGTGATATGCATGAATGGGAGGGTTCAAAACTTAGAAAGTATTTCACATTTGGTAATCTTTTTATCCTAACATCTCTACAGGTTGAAAGCCCTGTCAAAAGTTCAGGTTGAGAATCCTGACGACCTTCAGGTTGAGAGCCCTGACAAACTTAACGGGTTGAAAGCCCTGATTAAGAAATGGTTTTTCTGATAACCAAATGTGATGCTGTAGGTTCATCTAGCGGTCCGGCATATAGTCGAATTTGAATAAACACGAGGGGATACAAGGTACTAAATTGGTAGTTTTTTGGGACTTTGGAGGTCCCAAAAAAGGGGGGAAGAATGAGAGACATGTATAAAAGTACCCTGTGACCCTTAAAAAATTTAATGATAAAACGTAACTACAGTCTTGCCGTGATGCTATATGAATCTAATAAGTGTGGGAAAGGTTCTGAATTTTAACTTTTTTTTTAATTTAACATTTTCTGCCGCTGAATAAAAAGGGATGATGCATAACCCATGGAGTTATGCCCCGCAAGAGGCAACTGAGGGACAGAGTTTAGCATATATCTTCTTATCCCAACACCCGCGGTTTACGCATTATGGTCCCATTATTACGGTAATTTTTGTGGTCTCATGTTTTGATGAGACCAATAGAGGGATTGAAGGTATGGTTATATGTTAGATCTATCAGATGACCAATGAATTGGGTCACACTAAACCTCGGGGCCTTTCTGCTGAAGTAAGACAGAATCATGAGATATAAGCAGAGGCATATAATTATAAAAGCAACTCCACATGATCAGAACGAGTACATTGTTGGTGACATGTGCAGAATACATGGTGATAAACATATGATAGTAAAGAACAGGCAGGCTTGTCTTTGAACATGTAAAGAACAGTGGGAGTCAGATAATACGAGGATGACATGGGGAAACGTAGACAGCCAGCCTTTTGTGATGACGGTTGCATTGTTTGTGTATATAACATCTTGAGCCAGAGATATGTGTGCTCAGACTTCGCGAACTGACACACACATACTTTGTTGTTCGGTCAGGGAAACGTAGTGGGACCCAGATATATATCTGTTAAAAACTCTGCACATTATACTGGTGTTAACAATAAAACTGATTATTTCTTAAAGATAAACCACTTCTTCTATCGCTTCATTAACGAACACGCGTGAGTAGGGGTTTCATTTTTTTCCATCATCATCGCTTTGAAACCGCCTCTCACAACAGGGAGAAGGCTCTGTCGCCGAAGGATTTGAGTTTAGATCTGGGTAGTGTGAGGGAGAGAGTGGAGGAGGATCGGAGGGCACGGGTGGGGCGGTGGGGGACGAGGAGGTCAGACAGGTAGGGGGGGGCTAGGTGGTGGAGGGCTTTAAAGGTGAGGAGGAGTATCTTGAAAGTGATGCGCTGTTTGATGGGGAGCCAGTGGAGAGAGTGGAGAATGGGAGTGATGTGTTCACGGGACCGGGTGTGGGTAAGGAGGCGGGCAGCAGAGTTCTGGACCAGTTGTAGTCTATGGAGGGAATGAGAGGTGATGCCAGTGAGGAGGGAGTTGCAGTAGTCGAGACGGGAGGAGATGAAGGCGTGGATGAGGGATTCAGCAGCAGGGGGGGAGAGGCAGTGTCTGATTTTAGCGATGCGGCGGAGGTGGAAGTAAGAGGTCTTGACGATGGAGCTGACGTGGGGATCAAAGGATAGGGTGGGGTCCAGGATAACGCCGAGATTGCGTGCCAGGGGGGAGGGTGTGATGGTCGAGGTGCCGATGGTGAGTGAGATGGGTCCGGTTTTGTTGAGGGTGGATTTGGTGCCTATGAGGAGGAGCTCTGTTTTATCGCTGTTGAGTTGGAGGAAGTTGTGAGCCAGCCATGATTGTATTGTAGCGACGGAGGTTTCGATGTGGGTGAGGGGAGGGTTTTGGGTGGATTTGGTGCTGATGTATATCTGGGTGTCGTCAGCGTAACAGTGGAAGTCCAGGTTGAGTGAGCGGATGATGTGACCAAGGGGGAAGAGGTAACAGATGAAGAGGAGGGGTCCGAGGACTGAGCCTTGCGGGACCCCCTGCATGACTGGGGAGAGGGTGGATGTGTGACCAGAGAGGGAGACGAACTGTTGCCTGTTGGTGAGGTAGGAGGTGAGCCAGTCGAGTGCAGTGCCCTCAACACCCTGTTGGCGCAGCCTGTGAAGGAGGATGGAGTGGTTCACAGTGTCAAAGGCTGCGCTGAGGTCGAGGAGTAACAGGATGTTGAGGGCACCGGAGTCAGCAGAGGTGAGGAGATCGTTTATGACTTTGACAAGGGCGGTTTCGGTGCTGTGGAGTGGGCGGAATCCAGACTGGAGGGGTTCGTAGAGGTTATTGGACTGGAGATGGGTGTGGAGTTGGGCGGCGACGATGCGTTCAAGGGTTTTGGAGAGGAACGGGAGGTTGGAGATGGGGCGGTAGTTGGAGAGGTTGGCTGGGTCAAGGGTGGGCTTTTTGAGGATGGGGGTGATGGAGGCGAGTTTGTAGGCAGTGGGAAAGTGACCAAGGGATAGAGACTGGTTGAAGAGGGTGGTGAGGTGAGGGAGGAGGACAGGGAGGCAGGCCTTGGTTAGGGTTGTTGGGAGGGGGTCAAGAGAGCAGGTTGTTGTCTTGGATGTGGTGATGATGTCGAGGATGTGGGAGGAGTCGACAGGGGAGAAGTCAGTGAGAGGAGGGAAGGGGGGGAGGTCAGGGAAGGGGGGTAGGTATGGTGAGGGAGGAGAGGTGGGGGAGGAGGAGTTGCTGACGGTGGCAGTCAGGGAGCTGTTGATTTGGGAGATTTTGTTGTTGAAGGCGAGGAGGAAGGAGTTGCAGAGGTCAGGGGAGGAGGGTGGGATGATGGCCGGTGGCTGGAGCAGCTTGTTGACGGTGGAGAACAGGGTGCGGGGGTTCCGGTTGGTGCTGTTGATGAGGGATGAGTAGTGGGCGAATTTGGCAGCATGGAGAGCGTCACGGTAGGAGGAGATGTGTTGTTTGAAGGCTTCGGCGTGGACGGTGAGGTGGGTTTTTTTGTAGAGGCGTTCAAGTTGACGGCCAGTTTGTTTCATGGAGCGGAGTTCCGGGGTGTACCAAGGGGCAGAGTTGGTGAATGAGACAGATTAAGTTTTCCAGGGGGCAAGGGAGTCCAGGGTGTCAGAGAGGGTGGTGTTGAGCATGGTGGCGTAGTCATCAGGGCCCAGTATTTCAAAACTTGTAATCCGGATCAGGATAATCCGGATAATGAAATCCTCCTTTTCTCAGACCTGGATCAAGGTGATCCTGCTGACTTTATCCGAGTATTTCAAAACACCGGCAGGGTGGATCACCGCGATCCCGATCTGGGCGGAGACGGATTTCCAAATCTCGTGACGTCGCCTCCGGATGGAAACATGGCGGACTACCTCACGAAAGGAGCAGCTGGAAACGCGACTTCCACGTCAAAAATGTAAGTTTACCGTCGTCTAATGTGTAGCGGTTTTAAGACCATACGAATTCCAACCAACATGTCATGCAAGCCAACTTCTTGGATCGTCCCCTAATTAAAACCAGACCGCAGCGATCTCTAATTGAGCCGCGGCCGCGCTAACGGGAGCTAACTTGACTCCATTGACTTGTGTGTTAAGCAGCTAGCGGGATAGCGAGGAAGCGGCTTTGTTGATGAATTTTGCGGTCTATGGTTTAACTTAAAAGGGAACTAGAAAATGCATTTCCTGCAGAAAACGCGTGTGAATGCTGGAAGCTGAATGATAAGCTCAAAGCAGAAATATAAAATGAATTGATCTGAAGAATCTGAAAGTAGTTGTATAAGCTGAAATAGTAGAAGAAGCTGAAATAGTAGAAGAATCTGAAAGTAGTAGTAGAAGCTGAAATAGTAGAAGAATCTGAAAGTAGTAGTAGAAGCTGAAATAGTAGAAGAATCTGAAAGTAGTAGTAGAAGCTGAAATAGTAGAAGAAGCTGAAAGTAGTAGTAGAAGCTGAAATAGTAGAAGAATCTGAAAGTAGTAGTAGAAGCTGAAATAGTAGAAGAATCTGAAAGTAGTGGTAGAAGCTGAAATAGTAGAAGAAGCTGAAAGTAGTGGTAGAAGCTGAAATAGTAGAAGAATCTGAAAGTAGTAGTAGAAGCTAAAATAGTAGAAGTAGCTGAAAGTAGTAGTAGAAGCTGAAATAGTAGAAGAATCTGAAAGTAGTAGTAGAAGCTGAAATAGTAGAAGAATCTGAAAGTAGTAGTAGAAGCTGAAATAGTAGAAGAATCTGAAAGTAGTAGTAGAAGCTGAAATAGTAGAAGAATCTGAAAGTAGTAGTAGAAGCTGAAATAGTAGAAGAATCTGAAAGTAGTGGTAGAAGCTGAAATAGTAGAAGAAGCTGAAAGTAGTGGTAGAAGCTGAAATAGTAGAAATAGTAGAAGAATCTGAAAGTAGTAGTAGAAGCTGAAATAGTAGAAGAATCTGAAAGTAGTAGTAGAAGCTGAAATAGTAGAAGAATCTGAAAGTAGTAGTAGAAGCTGAAATAGTAGAAGAATCTGAAAGTAGTAGTAGAAGCTGAAATAGTAGAAGAAGCTGAAAGTAGTAGTAGAAGCTGAAATAGTAGAAGAAGCTGAAAGTAGTAGTAGAAGCTGAAATAGTAGAAGAAGCTGAAAGTAGTAGTAGAAGCTGAAATAGTAGAAGAAGCTGAAAGTAGTAGTAGAAGCTGAAATAGTAGAAGAATCTGAAAGTAGTAGTATAAGCTGAAATAGTAGAAGAATCTGAAAGTAGTAGTAGAAGCTGAAATAGTAGAAGAAGCTGAAAGTAGTAGTAGAAGCTGAAATAGTAGAAGAAGCTGAAAGTAGGCCTAGTAGTAGAAGCTGAAATAGTAGAAGAAGCTGAAAGTAGTAGTAGAAGCTGAAATAGTAGAAGAAGCTGAAAGTAGTAGTAGAAGCTGAAATAGTAGAAGAAGCTGAAAGTAGTAGGCCTAGTAGAAGCTCAAATAGTAGAAGAATCTGAAAGTAGTAGAAGAAGCTGAAATAGTAGAAGAATCTGAAAGTAGTAGTAGAAGCTGAAATAGTAGAAGAAGCTGAAAGTAGTAGTAGAAGCTGAAATAGTAGAAGAAGCTGAAAGTAATAGTAGAAGCTGAAATAGTAGAAGAAGCTGAAAGTAGTAGTAGAAGCTGAAAAAGTACATTACATTACATTACATTTAGCAGACGCTTTTATCCAAAGCGACTTACAATTGAGGACATAGTCAAGTTTCAATATAATCAAGAGCAATAAAGATAAAGGCGATTCAACTTCAATAGTATAAGAGTGATCAACATAGCTTCAATAACAGTGAACAAAGTGAGCATCATGGCTTCATTATTCAACATGGTTTCAGGTGCTCTCGGAAGAGAAGGGTTTTTAAGAGCTTCTTGAAGACAGGGAGGGACGCCCCTGCTCTTGTAGCAACTGGTAGCTTGTTCCACCATTGGGGAACTGCAGATGCGAATGATCTCGACTGAGATCGCCTTGTGTTTAAGGAGGGCGAGGCCAGTCGGTGCTGTTGTGATGAGCGCAACGCCCGGGCGGGGGTGTAAGCCATTATGATTGAGTTTAGGTAGGTAGGCGCAGACCCTGAAATCACTCTGTAGGCAAGAGACAGTGACTTGTGTTTGATTCGGGCAGCCACCGGTAGCCAGTGTAGGTCAGTGAGCAGAGGCGTGACGTGTGCTCTTTTAGGTTGCTTAAAGACCGAACGCGCCGCCGCGTTCTGGACTTTTTGCAGTGGATTAATTGAGCAAGCTGGTAGGCCAGCTAGGAGGGCATTGCAGTAGTCGAGGCGGGATATGACCATGGCCTGTACCAGGAGTTGGGTAGCATGTTGGTTCAGGTACGGTCTGATTTTCCGTATGTTGTAGAGTGCGAAGCGGCACGACCTGGCAGTCGAGGCGATATGGTCCTTGAAGGATAGCTGATCGTCAATCATGACGCCCAGGTTTTTCACCATCCTGGTGGGAGCAACCGTGGTAGAGGCAAAGTTTAGGTTGATGTTGTGTTTGAGTGAGTGCTGGGCTGGGATAACCAGGAGTTCAGTCTTGGACAGGTTAAGTTGAAGGTGGTGATCCTTCATCCAGACAGATAGGTTGGAGAGGCATGCCGAGATTCGTGCTGAGACGGTAGGGTCATCTGGCTGAAATGACAGATACAGCTGCGTGTCATCTGCGTAGCAGTGGTACGAGAAGCCATGAGAGCGGATGATCTGGCCCAGTGAAGTAGTATACATGGCGAAGAGAAGAGGCCCCAGTACCGAGCCTTGGGGGACCCCTGTACCGAGGCTTTGGGACGAGGATGTATGTCCCTGCCATGACACCATGAAGGAGCGCTCAGAGAGGTAGGATCGGAACCAAGATAGTGATGTGCCCGAGATGCCCATGTTTGAGAGTATAGATAGTAAAATGCTGTGGTTGACCGTATCAAATAGTAGAAGAAGCTGAAAGTAGTAGTAGAAGTTGAAATAGTAGAAGAAGCTGAAAGTAGTAGGCCTAGTAGAAGCTGAAATAGTAGAAGAATATGAAAGTAGTAGAAGTAGTTGAAATTGTAGTAGTAGCTGAATTAGTAGGCCTAATAGGCCTACTAATAGCTGAAGTAGAAGTAACTGAAGTAGTAACAACACTGCTGAACGTCCTCAAAAAGCAGCCCAATCTGGCAACACTGCTGAACGTCCCCTCGCTCGAGCGTCAACGTGAAGTCAACTGAAAAGGAATCAGTTAAACTGTGAAACTCTTAATAAATATAAATGCTATCGAAATTCCCCCCCCCGGCCCACGGTATGTTACTATTGCGCGCACCCCCCCCCCCCCCCCCGCAGGTCCGCGGTGTGTTTGTGTTACTATTGCGGGCACCCCCCGCAGGTCCGCGGTGTGTTTGTGTTACTATTGCGGGCACCCCCCCCCCCCGCAGGTCCGCGGTGTGTTTGTGTTACTATTGCGGGCACCCCCCCGCAGGTCCGCGGTGTGTTTGTGTTACTGTTTACTATTGCGCGCGTGAACGTCGTTTTACGGCAGCGGAAGATTTACGACAGCCAGCATACAGACAGTGAGCAACGGACTGCACATGATATTATTCACAACTCGGATTCATTTAATGAAACCCATTGATTCTTTTGATCGGTGGACCCCTTTTGATTGGATATTATGGGATATACAAGTCTGTACATTTTTTGAACGAAGGTAAACGATTGAGAATTGATTTAGTTAGGCCAGAGATCAATGTGTAATCGATGTGTAAACTGTGATTCTGAATAAATATAAATGCTATCGAAATTTTGTTTGGATATCGTTATTATTGAATATACAAATCTGTAGATAAGTGACATTTTTTGAATGAAGGTTAGCGGTTGAAATGTGAATGAATTAGTTACGACGTGTTAAACAGTGGAAGGTCCGCCGGTTACAATGGGACGAACGGTAGAATATGACGATTTGAAACTAAAACTGCGATACAGAAAAAAGTATAACAGCTATCGAAATTTCGTGAACACGGCTAGATAGATACAAATCTCTAGATTTGTTTAATTGTTTGAACGATGGGAAAAGGTTGAAATTTGAATTAGTTACGACGTAAAGAATGTGAAGAATAAGAGGCTGGGCGGACAGCAAAGCCGTCCGCCCATTGATTTGTATTGGAAAAATAAAGGTGGAAAAAGTAGAATAATTTGAAAAGTTGAATTAATATGAAAAATGTGAATAGATAGCCATCATGTCGTAATAAATATGAACATTTTGATATTTGAATGGTTTCTGTAGCTGAAAATGTGAAGAAGGAGAAGAGTGCCAAAAAACGGTCGGAAGAAGAATAAAAATAAAAACTAGAAAATGCATTTCCTGCAGAAAACGCGTGTGAATGCTGGAAGCTGAATGATAAGCGCAAAGCAGAAATATAAAATGAATTGATCTGAAGAATCTGAAAGTAGTAGTATAAGCTGAAATAGTAGAAGAATCTGAAAGTAGTAGAAGAAGCTGAAATAGTAGAAGAATCTGAAAGTAGTAGTATAAGCTGAAATAGTAGAAGAATCTGAAAGTAGTAGTAGAAGCTGAAATAGTAGAAGAATCTGAAAGTAGTAGTAGAAGCTGAAATAGTAGAAGAATCTGAAAGTAGTAGTATAAGCTGAAATAGTAGAAGAATCTGAAAGTAGTAGAAGAAGCTGAAATAGTAGAAGAATCTGAAAGTAGTAGTATAAGCTGAAATAGTAGAAGAATCTGAAAGTAGTAGTAGAAGCTGAAATAGTAGAAGAATCTGAAAGTAGTAGTATAAGCTGAAATAGTAGAAGAATCTGAAAGTAGTAGTAGAAGCTGAAATAGTAGAAGAATCTGAAAGTCGTAGTAGAAGCTGAAATAGTAGAAGAATCTGAAAGTAGTAGTAGAAGCTGAAATAGTAGAAGAATCTGAAAGTAGTAGTAGAAGCTGAAATAGTAGAAGAATCTGAAAGTAGTAGTAGAAGCTGAAATAGTAGAATTATCAAAGTAGTAGAAGTAGTTGAAATTGTAGTAGTAGCTGAAATAGTAGAAGAATCTGAAATAGTAGAAGTAGCTGAAAGTAGTAGTAGCCGAATTAGTAATACTAATAGCTTTAATTGTTTGATCGATGGGAAACGGTTGAAATTTGAATTAGTTACGACGTAAAGCATTGGGAGAATAAGAGGCTGGGCGGCCGTCCGCCCATTGATTTATATTGGAAAAATAAATGTATACTACAATTTACTATTGCGGGCACCCCCCCCCCCCCCCCCCAGCCGTAGGTCCGCGGTGTGTTTGTGTTACTATTGGGGGCAGCCCCCCCCCGGCCGTAGGTCCGCGGTGTGTTTGTGTTACTATTGGGGGCAGCCCCCCCCCCCCCCCCCGGCCGTAGGTCCGCGGTGTGTTTGTTTGTGTTACTATTGCGGGCACCCCCCCCCCCCCCCGTAGGTCCGCGGTGTGTTTGTTTGTGTTACTATTGCGGGCGCCCCCCCCCCCCCCCGTAGGTCCGCGGTGTGTTTGTTTGTGTTACTATTGCGGGCACCCCCCCCCCCCCGTAGGTCCGCGGTGTGTTTGTTTGTGTTACTATTGCCCGCCCCGCCCCCCCCCCCCCCCCCCCCCGTAGCTCCGCGGTGACGCCATGACGCTCGAACGTGAACGTCGTTTTACGGCAGCGGAACATTTACGACAGCCAGCATACAGACAGTGAGCAACGGACTTCACATGATATTATTCACAACTCGGATTAATTTAATGAAACCCATTGATTCTTTTGATCGGTGGACCCCCTTTGATTGGATATTATGGGATATACAAGTCTGTACATTTTTTGAACGAAGGTAAACGATTGAGAATTGATTTAGTTAGGCCAGAGATCAATGTGTAATCGATGTGTAAACTGTGATTCTGAATAAATATAAATGCTATCGAAATTTAGTTTGGATATCGTTATTATTGAATATACAAATCTGTAGATTAGTGACATTTTTTGAATGAAGGTTAGCGGTTGAAATGTGAATGAATTAGTTACGACGTGTTAAACAGTGGAAGGTCCGCCGGTTACAATGGGACGAACGGTAGAATATGACGATTTGAAACTAAAACTGCGATACAGAAAAAAGTATAACAGCTATCGAAATTTCGTGAACACGGCTAGATAGATACAAATCTCTAGATTTGTTTAATTGTTTGAACGATGGGAAACGGTTGAAATTTGAAATAGTTACGACGTAAAGCAGCGGAAGTAAACAGTGGAAGGTCCGCCGGTTACAATGGGACGAACGGTAGAATATGACGATTTGAAACTAAAACTGCGATACAGAAAAAAGTATAACAGCTATCGAAATTTCGTGAACACGGCTAGATGGATACAAATCTCTAGATTTGTTTAATTGTTTGAACGATGGGAAAAGGTTGAAATTTGAATTAGTTACGACGTAAAGAATTGGAAGAATTAAGAGGCTGGGCGGACGTCCGCCCATTGATTTGTATTGGAAAAATAAAGGTGGAAAAAGTAGAATAATTTGAAAAGTTGAATTAATATGAAGAATGTGAATAGATAGCCATCATGTCGTAATAAATATGAACATTTTGATATTTGAATGGTTTCTGTAGCTGAAAATATGAAGAAGGAGAAGAGTGCCAAAAAACGGGCGGAAGAAGAATAAAAATAACTAGAAAATGCATTTCCTGCAGAAAACGCGTGTGAATGCTGGAAGCTGAATGATAAGCGCAAAGCAGAAATATAAAATGAATTGATCTGAAGAATCTGAAAGTAGTAGTATAAGCTGAAATAGTAGAAGAATCTGAAAGTAGTAGAAGAAGCTGAAATAGTAGAAGAATCTGAAAGTAGTAGTATAAGCTGAAATAGTAGAAGAATCTGAAAGTAGTAGTATAAGCTGAAATAGTAGAAGAATCTGAAAGTAGTAGTAGAAGCTGAAATAGTAGAAGAATCTGAAAGTAGTAGTATAAGCTGAAATAGTAGAAGAATCTGAAAGTAGTAGAAGAAGCTGAAATAGTAGAAGAATCTGAAAGTAGTAGTATAAGCTGAAATAGTAGAAGAATCTGAAAGTAGTAGTATAAGCTGAAATAGTAGAAGAATCTGAAAGTAGTAGTAGAAGCTGAAATAGTAGAAGAATCTGAAAGTAGTAGTATAAGCTGAAATAGTAGAAGAATCTGAAAGTAGTAGAAGAAGCTGAAATAGTAGAAGAATCTGAAAGTAGTAGTATAAGCTGAAATAGTAGAAGCTGAAATAGTATAAGCTGAAATAGTAGAAGAATCTGAAAGTAGTAGTAGAAGCTGAAATAGTAGAAGAATCTGAAAGTAGTAGAAGAAGCTGAAATAGTAGAAGAATCTGAAAGTAGTAGTATAAGCTGAAATAGTAGAAGAATCTGAAAGTAGTAGTATAAGCTGAAATAGTAGAAGAATCTGAAAGTAGTAGTAGAAGCTGAAATAGTAGAAGAATCTGAAAGTAGTAGTATAAGCTGAAATAGTAGAAGAATCTGAAAGTAGTAGAAGAAGCTGAAATAGTAGAAGAATCTGAAAGTAGTAGTATAAGCTGAAATAGTAGAAGAATCTGAAAGTAGTAGTATAAGCTGAAATAGTAGAAGAATCTGAAAGTAGTAGTAGAAGCTGAAATAGTAGAAGAATCTGAAAGTAGTAGTATAAGCTGAAATAGTAGAAGAATCTGAAAGTAGTAGAAGAAGCTGAAATAGTAGAAGAATCTGAAAGTAGTAGTATAAGCTGAAATAGTAGAAGCTGAAATAGTATAAGCTGAAATAGTAGAAGAATCTGAAAGTAGTAGTAGAAGCTGAAATAGTAGAAGAATCTGAAAGTAGTAGAAGAAGCTGAAATAGTAGAAGAAGCTGAAAGTAGTAGTAGAAGCTGAAATAGTAGAAGAAGCTGAAAGTAGTAGTAGAAGCTGAAATAGTAGAAGAATCTGAAAGTAGTAGTAGAAGCTGAAATAGTAGAAGAATCTGAAAGTAGTAGTAGAAGCTGAAATAGTAGAAGAATCTGAAAGTAGTAGTAGAAGCTGAAATAGTAGAATTATCAAAGTAGTAGAAGTAGTTGAAATTGTAGTAGTAGCTGAAATAGTAGAAGAATCTGAAATAGTAGAAGTAGCTGAAAGTAGTAGTAGCCGAATTAGTAATACTAATAGCTTTAATTGTTTGATCGATGGGAAACGGTTGAAATTTGAATTAGTTACGACGTAAAGCATTGGGAGAATAAGAGGCTGGGCGGCCATCCGCCCATTGATTTATATTGGAAAAATAAATGTATACTACAATTTACTATTGCGGGCACCCCCCCCCCCCCCCCCCCCCCCCCCCCCGCCGGCCGTAGGTCCGCGCGTGTTTGTGTTACTATTGCGGGCACCCCCCCCCCCAGGGTTTTCACTAAACCTGCTTTGTGAAACGGACCCCTGGAGTATGAAAGATAAAGACTTTATTTGTACTCAAGAGCAAGCACAACTAGAAAATGCATTTCCTGCAGAAAACGCGTGTGAATGCTGGAAGCTGAATGATAAGCGCAAAGCAGAAATATAAAATGAATTGATCTGAAGAATCTGAAAGTAGTAGTATAAGCTGAAATAGTAGAAGAATCTGAAAGTAGTAGAAGAAGCTGAAATAGTAGAAGAATCTGAAAGTAGTAGTATAAGCTGAAATAGTAGAAGAATCTGAAAGTAGTAGTATAAGCTGAAATAGTAGAAGAATCTGAAAGTAGTAGTAGAAGCTGAAATAGTAGAAGAATCTGAAAGTAGTAGTATAAGCTGAAATAGTAGAAGAATCTGAAAGTAGTAGAAGAAGCTGAAATAGTAGAAGAATCTGAAAGTAGTAGTATAAGCTGAAATAGTAGAAGAATCTGAAAGTAGTAGTAGAAGCTGAAATAGTAGAAGAATCTGAAAGTAGTAGAAGAAGCTGAAATAGTAGAAGAATCTGAAAGTAGTAGTATAAGCTGAAATAGTAGAAGCTGAAATAGTATAAGCTGAAATAGTAGAAGAATCTGAAAGTAGTAGTAGAAGCTGAAATAGTAGAAGAATCTGAAAGTAGTAGAAGAAGCTGAAATAGAAGAAGAATCTGAAAGTAGTATTATAAGCTGAAATAGTAGAAGAATCTGAAAGTAGTAGTAGAAGCTGAAATAGTAGAAGAAGCTGAAAGTAGTAGTAGAAGCTGAAATAGTAGAAGAAGCTGAAAGTAGTAGTAGAAGCTGAAATAGTAGAAGAAGCTGAAAGTAGTAGTAGAAGCTGAAATAGTAGAAGAAGCTGAAAGTAGTAGAATAAGCTGAAAGTAGTAGTAGAAGCTGAAATAGTAGAAGAAGCTGAAAGTAGTAGTAGAAGCTGAAATAGTAGAAGAATCTGAAAGTAGTAGTAGAAGCTGAAATAGTAGAAGAATCTGAAAGTAGCAGGCCTAGTAGAAGCTGAAATAGTAGAAGAATATGAAAGTAGTAGAAGTAGTTGAAATTGTAGTAGTAGCTGAATTAGTATGCCTAATAGGCCTACTAATAGCTGAAGTAGAAGTAACTGAAGTAGTAACAACACTGCTGAACGTCCTCAAAAAGCAGCCCAATCTGGCAACACTGCTGAACGTCCCCTCGCTCGAGCGTCAACGTGAAGTAAACTGAAAAGGAATCAGTTAAACTGTGAAACTCTTAATAAATATAAATGCTATCGAAATTCCCCCCCCGGCCCACGGTATGTTACTATTGCGGGCACCCCCCCCCCCGCAGGTCCACGGTGTGTTTGTGTTACTATTGCGGGCACCCCCCCCCGCAGGTCCGCGGTGTGTTTGTGTTACTATTGCGGGCACCCCCCCCCCCCCCCCCCCCCCCGCAGGTCCGCGGTGTGTTTGTGTTTACTATTGCGGGCACCCCCCGCAGGTCCGCGGTGTGTTTGTGTTACTATTGCGGGCACCCCCCGCAGGTCCGCGGTGTGTTTGTGTTACTATTGCGGGCAGCCCCCCCCCCCCCGGCCGTAGGTCCGCGGTGTGTTTGTGTTTACTATTGCGGGCACCCCCCGCAGGTCCGCGGTGTGTTTGTGTTACTATTGCGGGCAGCCCCCCCCCCCCCGGCCGTAGGTCCGCGGTGTGTTTGTGTTTACTATTGCGCGCACCCCCCCCCCCCCCCCCCCGTAGGTCCACGGTTCAAGCGTCACGCCATGACGCCATGACGCTCGAACGTGAAGTCGTTTTACGGCAGCGGAAGATTTACGACAGCCAGCATACAGACAGTGAGCAACGGACTTCACATGATATTATTCACAACTCGGATTAATTTAATGAAACCCATTGATTCTTTTGATCGGTGGACCCCTTTTGATTGGATATTATGGGATATACAAGTCTGTACATTTTTTGAACGAAGGTAAACGATTGAGAATTGATTTAGTTAGGCCAGAGATCAATGTGTAATCGATGTGTAAACTGTGATTCTGAATAAATATAAATGCTATCGAAATTTAGTTTGGATATCGTTATTATTGAATATACAAATCTGTAGATTAGTGACATTTTTTGAATGAAGGTTAGCGGTTGAAATGTGAATGAATTAGTTACGTGTTAAACAGTGGAAGGTCCGCCGGTTACAATGGGACGAACGGTAGAATATGACGATTTGAAACTAAAACTGCGATACAGAAAAAAGTATAACAGCTATCGAAATTTCGTGAACACGGCTAGATAGATACAAATCTCTAGATTTGTTTAATTGTTTGAACGATGGGAAACGGTTGAAATTTGAAATAGTTACGACGTAAAGCACGGAAGTAAACAGTGGAAGGTCCGCCGGTTACAATGGGACGAACGGTAGAATATGACGATTTGAAACTAAAACTGCGATACAGAAAAAAGTGTAACAGCTATCGAAATTTCGTGAACACGGCTAGATAGATACAAATCTCTAGATTTGTTTAATTGTTTGAACGATGGGAAAAGGTTGAAATTTGAATTAGTTACGACGTAAAGAATGTGAAGAATTAAGAGGCTGGGCGGACGGCAAAGCCGTCCGCCCATTGATTTGTATTGGAAAAATAAAGGTGGAAAAAGTAGAATAATTTGAAAAGTTGAATTAATATGAAAAAGGTGAATAGATAGCCATCATGTCGTAATAAATATGAACATTTTGATATTTGAATGGTTTCTGTAGCTGAAAATATGAAGAAGGAGAAGAGTGCCAAAAAACGGGCGGAAGAAGAATAAAAATAAAAATAAAAATAAAAATAATAAAGATTCAGATATCTAGAGTGTGAATGCTCCAGCATTCACACTAATAAAGATTCAGATATCTAGAGTGTGAATGCTCCAGCATTCACACTAATGAAGATTCAGATATCTAGAGTGTGAATGCTCCAGCATTCACACTAATAAAAATAAAAATAATAAAGATTCAGATATCTAGAGTGTGAATGCTCCAGCATTCACACTAATAATAAAGATTCAGATATCTAGAGTGTGAATGCTCCAGCATTCACACTAATAATAAAGATTCAGATATCTAGAGTGTGAATGCTCCAGCATTCACACTAATAATAAAGATTCAGATATCTAGAGTGTGAATGCTCCAGCATTCACACTAATAATAAAGATTCAGATATCTAGAGTGTGAATGCTCCAGCATTCACACTAATAAAGATTCAGATATCTAGAGTGTGAATGCTCCAGCATTCACACTAATAATAAAGATTCAGATATCTAGAGTGTGAATGCTCCAGCATTCACACTAATAATAAAGATTCAGATATCTAGAGTGTGAATGCTCCAGCATTCACACTAATAAAGATTCAGATATCTAGAGTGTGAATGCTCCAGCATTCACACTAAGTAATTGGACGTACATCATACCGTAACTTTTTAAACTAACGCTAACCTGTTCAGAGTTTATTAGCCTTACGTTATTGGCAACACAGCAGACTTAGGAAAATAGGCGACATGTGTACAGACTGCTGCAGTACTTTGGAAACGTTACACGGTACGAGTATTAACTATACAGTTCATTCAGAAGTGTCGGGATGCTATAGTGATGCTGGGGATGATATCATGCGTTTGTGTACATAATCAAAGATATACTCATACACCTTCTCTTCTACTTTCAGAGTCCACTCAGCCATGGACCGTTCAAGGTTTTCAAGTTATTGGATTCTGAATAAAGTGCTTGAAATTGTAATTGCATTACTTTCATGGTATATAGCTTGGTCAGTGACACAACTAAACAGTTTTTCATCCTAATTTGTCTCCCTTATATAGAAGGCTCTCACTAAACATAATTATGGTCATTTATAGCAAAATAGCGTCTGTTTTGATTAAGTAAAATAATCAGTTTGTACACAAACACTGAATTACATTGCTGCAGGTTTTAAAATCACATTCTAGCCATTTCCAAACATTTTAAAAGTGCATTTTTAAGCTTCTGACTGAAGTCAAATGTGTCTTCATTTAATCAGAAGCATGAAAATATACCTTGAAAATGCTTGGAAAGTGCTTCAATGTGCAGCATGATATAAACTGTGACACTGAAAAAATGCAAGTGCCTACATGTCATAGTTTATCCAGTGTTGGGGAGCCAGCTGACGAGCCACTCAACCTCTCGTCTTAATGTGTGTTCCTCACACCTGTGGAGGCTCAGAGGGTGAACCTTCAACCAGCACCAGCATTGCTCCACCCGATCCACCACAAGAGGTTCGTGGGCCAGAGTGTCGGAGACGGAGGAGGCATGCCGGTGATGAGGACGCTTATCAAAAGCTCCTCAAAATGGAGACCCGAGAGGGCAGTCAAACAAATTGAACAGGCCAATGAACTAATAAAGCTGACGCAAAGAAACAGAACTGAAAATAAAGCTGTTAGAAAAGCAGCTCACTTCTGACCTCTGAGTGGGTTAGGTCCTGTTTTAGTTAGTGGACACATTATTTGAAATGTCGGTTTTGTTGGAATTAAAGTTTGTTTGGACCCCGCATTCCTGTTGTCTTTCTCTGATGTTTTGGTACATGCAAGTTACAATGTTTGAAACTAGAATTTGAGAAATAGGTCTGTAATTAATTGTTACTCTTATTTACAGCAGTTTCAGAAAGTGAGGTAAAATATTTTACTATACTTTACATTTCTTACAATTAGGCTGCTTTATTATTTTTAAATATACATTTTTTTTAATATTTATTTGTTAAAAGTAAAACACTAACACTTTAGATTAGTGTAATGAACATCTTGAGTAACAATATCTAGGAGAAGTGGAGCTGAGACTTAATCTAAATGATTTAATCCAAGTGAAATCCACCTCTGAGGTGGGATCCAAATGATCCTGACATTTTGGTATCAAGTTGATCCAGAGATCTGCCTTAACTTTTGAAATACCCAAATCCAGCCTTTAATCTGGATTCAGGGGAGGATTGGATTACCAAAGCAGAATCCTGATCTTCAGGATCAGGATTATCTGGATCTGTGTTGAAATACCCAGTTTTCAGATCAGATCTAGATTTAATCCAATCCGAACAGGATAATCCTGTCAATCCCTTTTGAAATACTGGGCCCAGGAGAAGATGGGGCGGAGTCAGGGGGAAAGGCGGAGGATATGAGCTGGGAGAGCGTGAGTGGGTTGACTGCCTTGATGTTGCGGTAGGAGATGGAGCGTTTTTTGGGATTATGAGGCGAGGGGAGGGGGGCAGAGAAGAGGATGCAGAGATGATCAGATAGTGGGAAGGGGAGAGGATGGGGGTTGTATATGGGTAGGAAGGAGGAACAGACTAAGTCGAGGGTGTGGCCTTTGGTGTGGGTGGGGAAGTTGATGTGTTGGGTTAGATGAAAACAGTCCAGGAGAGAGAGGAAATCAGAAGTCAGTGGGGCAGTGGGCTGATCGATGTGGATGTTGAAGTCACCGGTGAGTAGGAGGCGGGAGGAGAGAGAGGATGCAATGGTGAGAAGTTCCGAGAGTTCTGAGAGAAAAGAGGGGTGTGGCTTTGGGGGACGGTAAATGAGAACAGAGGTAATAGAGTTGGGGAGGGAGAAGGCGAGGTATTCGAAGGATGAGATAGATGGGAGGTTGAGATTCAATTCAGTGATGGGTAGAGATAGTTTATGGAGAGCGGCAACACCTCCCCCTCGCCCGGAGAGGCGGGGTTTGGCGATGTAGCTGTAGTTGGAGGGCGTGGCTTGATTGAGAGCGTAGAAGTCCAGGGGCTGTTGCCATGTTTCACAGAGGAGGAGTAGGTCAGTGTTATTGTCCAGTAGCAGCTCAGATATGATGGGTGATTTGTTGGAGAGGGAGCGACAATTTAGCAGTGCGAGGGAGATGGATGGGGGAGCAGGAGGGAGGGGGCGGAGGTTGTTGGGGTTGGCAGTGTGGGAGGTGGGGGTGAGGGGGGGTCGAGAAGCAGACCAGAGTGAGGGGATGGGTGAGCCCTCAGGGGAGCGTCGGTTGGGGGAGAGACCGGAGCCACGGTGGATGTAGGGGCGGCGGCGGAGGATCCCAGCTTTGGAGGCTGCGGTAGCAGCAGCAGGAGGAAGACGGTGGTTATTGTTGAGACGATGAAGTTCAGCTGCAGTGTAGTTGAGTGTGGGGGATGTTGGTGGAGTAGGAGCCTGGAGTAGTGGGAGTGATGGTCTGCAGAGGAGATGAAATGTAAGAGCAGCTGAGAGTAGTCCGGGTAGTATGCTGGCAGAGGCTAGGAGCTGTTTGGCTAAAAGCTGGTGGGCAGTGAGATGTGTGGAAGCAGCAATGGACCGGGTGGCGACGTTGGTGAGGTGGGTGGTATGGGCTTCCCCAGACCGGACCCGGGCAGCCGTAAAACCCCGCTGTTCCATGTCGACAGCTAGGCCACGGCCGACGAGCTAGCGGGGAGTGGAGGCTCCCCCGAGAACGCCGGCCGGTTAACCAAACATCGGGGCTGGTGTTGTTGGTGCGGGACGCAGCGGGTCAGTCCGGGTTGACGCAATCACCACCACAGACACACAAGCGCACTCACCCGGGTCCGGAGCAAGCGGTAATCAAGGCCGGGAGACGGATAAGTCCAATGTGGTGAGGTAAGCTAGCTGTTAGCTAGCCGGCTAACGTAGCTAATAGTCCGTGCAGCGAGAGCAGATGAATGGGGTGGAGCGGTGCAAAAGCATGAATGAAGTGGAGACGCACGGAATCGAGAAAACAACAGAAAGACGAGGACACTGGGAACGGAAAATAAAACGGAAAAATAAAATAAACGGTGGACACGGTCCGGGACAGAAGCGGCAGTCAACAGACCAGACGCCGGCGTTGCTCTGACCCGGAAGGAAACGCGCATGCGCACACGAACAACAACAAGGGGGAGGGAGTACAGGGAGTTGTTTCATTTCGCTTCTTGTTCTAATTCTATGATAAATGGGAATTAAGGGCGCCACTAGTGGGCGCCCCCAACACATTTTGGCGCCCTAGGCGATCGCCTAGGTCGCCTATGGCAATCGCCGGGCCTGGCTTAAGCCAGGTAAAGACAACACAGCATGTGGTTCATATCGACCCATCTCCCTCCTAAACTGTGACGTGAAGATCTTGGCCAAGGCCCTTGCCTTACGCTTAGAAGCCACAATGCATGACGTGATCTCTGCTGACCAGACTGGTTTTATTTTGGGGCGTCATTAATTTATAAATATCCGCCAGCTATTAAATATTATTCACTCTCCTGCTCCCAGTGCGGTCCCCGAGGTGGTTATCGCGCTTGATGCAGAGAAAGCCTTTGATAGGGTAGAATGGGGATATTTATTTACATGTTTGAAGAAATTTGGTTATGGTCCTAAGTTAATTTCATGGATTAAACTCTTATATACCTCACCCAAATCCTCAGTAATTACAAATGGTAAGCGCTCGCAGTATTTTCAGCTGTCAAGAGGCACCCGTCAGGGCTGCCCTATCAGCCCACTGCTATTTGCCCTGGCCATAGAGCCCTTGTCCATTACACTCAAATCATTACCCTCGTTAAGTGGAATCCATAGGGGCGGGGGGGAGCATAGAGTATCTCTGTACGCAGATGATTTATTAATGTATGTATCGGACCCTGTTTCAAGTGCGCCCCATGTGATCCATGCTTTGAGGTGCTTTCTCTGGGTACAAACTGAATTTTAGTCAAAGTGAATGTTACCCTGTTAATGACCTGGCTCTTCAAATACAAGTTACCAGTTAATGCTTTTGAACAACTTATACAAATACAATTTGCCCCCGGAAAGTAACGTGATTTTTAATGATACATTCGATGTCCTCCTAAGAGAGTAGATATTAGAGTTGAGCCGGTTACTCGGCTGAAACGAGTATCCGGTACGGATAAAGCACTTTTGCCGAGTACGAGTATTATACGAGTAATACGAGTCAATATCTGTGCTCGGATTGAATGAAAATCCTCATTGGGTAGCTGACTGTGTCAGCGTTCTGTGATAGGCTACAGCGCCCCTCCCCTACACAATGCAGATGTGTTGTTGTGTCCCGCTCTGATCACTCACACACACAGAACAGCTCTCTGTCTCTCCCTCAGTCACTCAGGTTCGCGGGTCGTTTTCCGTTAATGTTTAGGGTTTCTTCAGCTTCAGGTTTGTTATTACTTAGGTTGGTACTTACTTATGAACCAGTAGAGTTCTGGTAAACCTGGGTTCGTTCAGACGTGGTGCCGACTCGCGTTGCGTCTCTGCCTGTCGGAGATTTTTTTTTCTTTTTCTTTTTTTAACCGTCATCTGGCTGCCTGGCTCTAACCAGTTTTTTTTTACTTCACGCACGGTGTCCGACACTTTCTTGCTGTATTTCGTGAAAAAATAAAGCTAGTAGTGGTATAAATATTGGAAATCAAGCTATACGCACACACACATTTGAAATATTTATTCATGCCCACATAAAGAAAAGTACAAGGGTTCTTGCACAAGGGACATAAATACTGCCAGTGCAGTTGACAGTAGGAGTTGGTCAGTTACACAGTGCCTGGCGGCTGAACACAGTAACATATATATGATGTATACATACAGGTATATACTGTATATACACAGGTCAGATAGAAAGCAGACATCCTTCAAGGATATAGAAAACATCGCCTTCTCCAGACTGAGCGGCTTCCAATAATAGCCGAAACTGAGCAGTACCTGGCTAACTGTTTAGCTCTTCTTTTGGAGAGGCCGGCCATCTGAAGGCCCCTCACAACCAGCTTGTGCACATTCCCCAGACTACCAAATATAAAAATTAGAAGATTACATTTGTAGCTTAACTGAGAGATGGTCTGCTTCAGCTGCTGATATTTCAGCACTTTGGTTAGAAAGGCCTCCTCTAGGCTGTAATCAAAGGTACAGCCGACCTCCAGAATGAACACCTCTCTGTGATTTTCATTAACAACAACAACATCAGGAGTGTTAGCTGTTATATTAGAGAACACTGAAACATTATTACACCGGCTGAACATGCTCGGCTTTACAGTAGAATGTTTATACAGCATGATGGTGGACCTGAATATAGATAAGATATCTGCTGATATCAAATCCACAATTCTGTCATGCCTACATGTAGAGCCCCCTGTAAACATGGCAACCATTTAAGATGTGAGACATGGTTTCAGCTATTTGTTCACTGCCATGATGTATACAGTAAGGAGCATGACTGCCTGGAAACCAGATGGAGAGGTTCAGCTTAGTTGGTAGGACCTGCAGTCTCGCTTGTATAGCAAATGTGACAATGTTCTCATCCAGAGCAGCATTTTTGAACACAGTATGTGAGACAGAGTGGTCTGCAGCTGGGAGACACGCAGTCTTCCCTTGAAGTTTCAGCTCAGTCCATTGCTGCCGCCGCCTTCGTTGTTGTGCTTCTAAGAGGTGACCTCGAGCATTTCTCAATGGGAGTAGATGTTGTGTCCCACAGACATTCACAGTTGCGCCGACAGAGATGTTGGAGTCAGATATAACCTCCTCTGAGACCTTCACGGCCTCAGAGTCAGACCCCATCCACTCCAGGGTAACACCAGCCCAGCAGCAAAGATCGTTCAAATCGGGCCAGTCTGACCACACACCGAAGCCAGGAGAGCGGCTGTCCAGTTTTCCACTGGGTTTCCTCTTAAAGCCCAGGAAATTAGGCTCCGCCCCACGTGCCAGGGGGACCTTGCGTCTTTTTAGGTCCAAAAACAGAGAAGCTCGGGCGAGCTCCCTGACATATTTGTCATCACTATTAAGCATATTTACGAGGTGGGAAAGCCTCGTAGCGATATATGTCCACTCAAAGTCAGGAACACCTAGACCACCCTCACTCTTATTATGAAATATGATGTTGCGTGTTGTATGTGTATTTAGGCCAGTCCATTGCCTCACAAAATATACAGTTTTATCCGTCAAATCACGTAGTGATTTTCGTGGAACATGTACATTAAGCGAGAAGATGTTGTACCTTGGCCAGTGCAATTGCTCTAACTGCCTCCAGCTTCATGATGAGCGGCAGCGGTGATACATTTATAAACTCAAGTCTGCTATAATATTCAGATATAATTTCGTCGACCTGGTCCTTCCACTCGCCTGCCACATTAAATTTATGACCCAAATATGTATATGTTTCATGACGTGAGGAAACTCTGAGTGGCTTATTACAGATAGTGAACACAGGTATTGTATCTGTCTTAGAGTGATACCATCGGTTCCCCCCACTCCGCCTTTCATAGAAAACTGCACATTTCGAGTCTTTAACCTCCAATCCTGACCACTCCAGAAAGGAGTCTGTTCTGGAGAGCATGTTGTTAATTACAGCCTCATGACGAGAGGCAATCTGTACATCGTCCGCATACCCCTGGACAGGGTTAGGGGAAATAACATTACAGGTGACAGTTACAAAGCCACTTTAACCACTGGTTCAATGCTAACACAAAGTTAACTGCACTCCAAGGACAGCCAGTCTTAATGCCCACTCGAAGAGGGATTGGGTCTGTGAGCTGTTTACCACAGATAACCTGTATGAATGAACCGGAGTAAACGTCTTTAACAATGTCAATATAAACCTGGGGAAGATGTATTTCCTCCAGAGCCTTCCTTCCTATCATGACATTATGCGCTAAAGTTCCAAATGCATCACGAAAATCCAGAAAAACTGCAAAGAATTTACTGGACTCGTGTTTAAAATCATCAATACCTGTTTTGAGACAAAACACATGTTCGTTCATGCCCTGCCGGTTGATGTAAGCTTTTTGCTTGGGCGATAAAATACCCACATCCACAAGCCAAGGTAATATTCGGTCAAGGACACATTTCATGAACACTTTATAGATAGAAGGTAAAAGGGAAATGTCTCTCCAGGTTGTTGGATTGTCCGGAATATTGTCTTTTTTGGGAATTCTGTGTATGAGAGCTCCCTTCCATGAATCAGGCACTCTCCTATTCTCCAAGCAGACATTAAAAATTGATGTTATTTCATCTGCCTGCGTGGCTTTAAGATTTTCGTATGTAACATTGTCCATGCCACTTGCTCTATTGTTAGGGAGAGTGCGCAGCACAGCCTCCACTTCAGCCTGCGTAAAATGCGCAGTATCAGGGAGAAAGACCGGCTCCGTGTGTGAAACAGCGCCACGCCAGGGCGGTGGAGGCAGTGGGTCATGAATTGACGTTCGCCCTCTGCATTTATTCTGATAGTATGATTGCACTTGCTCGCAATTATTGGGACACGGAGGGGGGTCGGGGTATTCGCTGCAGTTCAGGATAATTTGAATGGCTTTAGATTGTCTATGCCGCCAGAGATATGACAGTTTATCCCTGCTCACCTTCCTCCGTTGCTCCCGTCTCGTAGCTGTCAGTGAAGGCTGCACTGTCTCGCGGAGGAAACGCAGCTGTGCCTTAATCCAGCTGGAGGCCAGCGCCGGTGTTAATTCCTCCGGGAGCGGCTGCTTCGTTGGGAGCTTTCTTAATACTCGAACCACGAACTTCAGAAGGGGGAAACCAAAGGGTCTTCCGCGATGGTTTTGAGATGTAAACACGCCGTTCTTGAAGAAAACGCCGTTCAGGAGGGTTATGAGGCGGATCCAACTCCCAGGGTGTGCCGATGAAACAAAGTGTTGTTTGTCGTGATGTTTTTCGGACACCAAGCTGCTCCGGAAGGTCCTCTCGTGAGCCTGAAAGGCCGACCATTGCTGCTCCGTCAGGGGTTGCACCAGCTCGGCGAGGTCCGTAAACGCCGGCTCTCTGCCCAACAGGTGTTTTGGCGTTGGGTCATGAGCGTGCCATTGTTGTTGATAAACTCTCCCACTCCGGAGTGCTTGCTTATAAGCAACTCTGATCGCCGAAACCAAACACATTGTCCAGACCGTCTTCCACAAAATCAACTTGCACATGACTACATTAACGACGGCAGTTACGACGGGTGTGATCAGATGTTCAAGGTACTGCGCTCATGCCGTATGCTGCCGCCATGCCGCACACATGCCGGTCGTCTGAGTTTTTTTTTTTTTTCAATGCTGTTGCTGTCCTGTAAATCGTTTTCTAATCAGCAATAAATAACAATTTCTGATCAACCCATATCAATTGCATGCTTAAAATAACATACCGGTTAAAACAAGAGTTACGGATGTAACTACGGTTCTATGAATCCTGGATGACCGCCAGAGGCGGTGCTTAAAGCACTGGATATATCCACCTCGCGCATGCGCATTTCGAGTACCTAATACCAACATAGTCACCTGTGAACCCCACGTGACACCGGGAAGGCTATAACTTCCGGTGTCGTTAGAGGATCTGTTCCCAGAATCTTCTCGCGAAAACACAAGGATTCTGAGTGACTAGACACTCTGGCGGTCATCCAGGATTCATAGAACCGTAGTTACATCCGTAACTCTCGTTCTATTTCATCCTTACTGACCGCCAGAGGCGGTGCTTAAAGCACTGGATGACCATACCAACAATGTCACAAAGAAGCCAACACCCACTTGGCCGTAGGACCGCCGCCATTGGACAGTGGTCGGCGACGTTGACACGATAAAACCGTGTGAAAGTGCCAGGCGTTGCCCATGATGCTGCAGCACAGATAGCCTCCAGGGGCACCCCTCTTAGTGCAGCCCATGAGGTTGCAACACTTCTGGTGGAGTGGCACCTCACCCCGGATGGTGGGGGGCGGCCACTGGCCCCATAGGCGTGCGTGATGGCGTCGACGACCCAATGGGACAGTCGCTGTTTCGACAGAGCACAACCCCTGTTAGGGCCGCCGTGACACACAAACAGTTGCTCTGACTGTCTGATGCCGGCAGTAGCAGCAATGTAGGCCCTAAGCGCCCGTACTGGGCAGAGCAGCTCAGATCTACCCTCCTCAGATGGGGAGTCGAAGCGAGCGAGCCGGATAGGCTGGTTGAGATGGGTGCGTGAAAGCACCTTGGGTAGAAAAGCCACATTCGGCCATAGGACTACCCCTGAGCCATCAGGGTTCCACCGCAGGCACGTCTCTGCCACAGATAGCGCCTGCAACTCCCCGACCCGCTTTGCGGATGTAATGGCAAGCAGGAAAGCCACCTTCATGGACAGCCACTTTAACCCTACCTGGGTCAGGGGCTCAAATGGCGGTAACGACATGGCCTCCAACACCAGCGGCAGGTCCCATGCTGGGGCTCTCAGGGTCCTAGGGGGACGCAGCCGCAGAGCCCCTCTAAGGAAGAGGGACACCAGCCTGTGGCACCCCACCGTGGCTCCGTCGACCCCTTCATGCCGGGAAGAAATAGCAGCCACATAGACCCTCAGGGTGGAGTGGGAGCGACCACTATCGAGGAGGGACTGCAGGAACTCCAGCACGATGGCCACGGGGCAGCGTACTGGGTCCGCTGCCTTCCCGTTACACCAGTCGGAGAACAGCTTCCATCTGTTCTCGTACTGTGCCCTAGTGGATGTTGCCCTGGCGTTCAGGATAGTGTTCCTGACAGACGCCGTACAGAAGCTCAGCAGTGGGTCGGGCCCTGCAGTGGCCACACCCAGAGCTGGAGGCGGCGGGGGTCTGGGTGCCAAATTCGACCCCCCAGTTGTGACAGGAGGTCCTTCCTGTCGGGGAGGCGCCATGGAGAGCTGCAGCAGAGCCTGCGCAGCAGTGGAAACCAGAGTCTCCCTGGCCAACAGGGGGCCACCAGAAGTAGCCTGTGACCCCGCAGGAGCACCCTCTGAAATGTGGGAAGAATCAGCGGCAGTGGTGGGAAGGCGTACAGAGGACTCATTGGCCAGTCGTGAGCCAAGGCGTCCTGTCCGAGGGGACTGGTCACCTCCGTCCAGGAGAACCAGAGGGGGCAGTGAGCGGATTCCTCTGAGGCAAAGAGGTCCACTTCCGCCCTGCCAAAGAGACCCCATATCCTCTCCACCACCTCCGGGTGAAGCCGCCACTCCCCCGGTGGGGGCTTCTGTCGCGACAGGAAGTCCGCGACCTGGTTCCGGTCGCCTGGGATGAAGACTGCCCGCACGCTGGCCAGGCAGGGATACGCCCAGGTCAGCAGGCTCCGAGATACCCGGAGTAGCCGTGCAGACCGAGTGCCCCCTTGGTGGACTTGTTGTCCGATCGGACCAGCACGTGTTTGCCTTCCAGCTGAGGCAGAAAGTGGTCCAGTGCCAGTTGCACCGCACGGAGCTCTAGCACGTTGATATGTGCATTGCCCTGGGCCGGCCACAGTCCTGCCCTGCCACACCGCTCCCCATCCCGAGAGGCAAGCGTCTGTGGTGACCAACTCCCGACGGGACGGGATGGCACCCATGGGTACGCCGGCCGACAGATATGGCCTCCTTCTCCATGGGGTCAGAGAGAGGAGGCATCGCTGCGACACCCTGACCTTCCGGTGCCTGTGCCACTTGGGGTCCAGATGGAGACTGTTCAGCCACATCTGCAGTGGCCGCAGGGACAGCAAGCCGAGAGGCACCACAGCTGAGGCAGCTGTAAGTTTGCCCAGGAGCTGGAGGAAGAGAATGAACGGCACCATCCTGCCACACTCGAAGAGGGGGAGGCGGAGGAGGATGTCGTCCACCCGCCGTGGTGACAGAGAGGCCCTCATGGCGTCTGAGTCGAGAACCATCCCCACGTATGTGACCTGCTGAGATGGGTCCAGGTGGCTCTTCAGCAAATTCACTGTCAGGCCCAGCCGGGCCGTGTGCTGAAGCAGCCGAGCCGTATCCCCAGCCACCTGAGACTGGGACGGTGCGCAGACCAGCCAGTCGTCCAGATATGGCAGGACCTTCATGCCCTGCCTTTGCAGGGGTGCGAGAGCTGCCGCAACAACCCTGGTGAATACCCTCGGAGAGAGGGAGAGGCCGAAGGAAAGTACCCTGAACTGGAAGTGCCGGCCGCGAAAGGCAAACCTCAGGAAGCACTGATGGTGCGATGCAATCGGGACGTGGAAGTATGCATCCTTCAAGTCCACGGTGGTGAACCATTCGCCCCTGGCCACCACCCGCAGTGTGTCTGATGCGGTGAGCATGTGAAAAGGTAGTACCTTCAGGAACTTGTTGAGTCCCCTCAGGTCGAGAATGGGACGGAATCCGCCATCTTTTTTTGCCACGAGGAAGTACCTCGAGTAGAAACCTCTGGGGTGGAGCAGAGGATCCACTGGCTCGATGGCTCCCTTGGCCAGGAGGGCGGACAACTCCTGGCTCAGAGCTGCCGAGTCGTAGGCCTTAGTCAGAAGGTCGTCCGTGACCCTGCACTGCGGCCGGGGACACCTGGCATCCGGCCTCAGGGCCTCATCAGGGGCCAAGATGAGGGATGCAATGGCCGGCTCAACCGGCGGCATACGGCCCAGCCCCACCTGTGCCGCATCCTGCATGGCAGCCAAGGTCCGGGCATCCGTGGTGGAGTGGGAAAGGGCCCTGGAGTCCCTCCAGCACGCGTGGAGCTCCTTCACATACTCCTCTGAGGGGGGAACGGTGAAGGTGGCCGGAGCAGGGTTGCGCCTAAAGAAAGCGCTGGTCTGACCCGGGTCCGTCTGCGGGGCATCGAGCCCCAGGCGAGCCAGAGCCCCGCGTGTCCACTGCACCCTGCAGAGAGCCCTGAGCAGAGGAGCAGGAGGCCTCTCCCAGTGTGTGGGAGGCGTCGTCCTCCATGCTAGCTTCATTAAAGAAGCTAGCCGAAGCCGCGAGCGACAGGGCGTCGTCCAATGGCGGCCCATCCTCCAAGGGAGGGTCAGGCTGTAATCCAGCCTGCCCCCGACCAGTCCCAGCCCTTAGCCGCCGCTCCGCCGTGCCGGGGCCGAGAGCAACCGGGCAGATTTTGGGGGAGCCCCGTCAAGAGAGAGGGGTCGCCAGCTATCGCCCGTTGCTCCACCTCTGCTAGCCTATCCAGCCTGAGTGCCCACGGCAGGGGCCTGCAGTTCATGCAGGCACTGTCAGTGAGGCCCTCCCTCAGATGCTCGAGACCGAGGCAAGGGGGGCAGTTATCATGGCCGTCCTCCGGCTCTAGGGGAGCCGCGCAGGCGGCACATAAGTGGGTCATTGCGGGGCACCCCACCGTCCGCGTCACCTGGAGCCCTTCCCAGTGACCGGAAAACAATTAGCCTGAGCGTGAGCGCTGCTGCTAAAAGTAAACAGAAAAACCAAAACAAGGCAGCGTTACCGGGAGCGGGAGCGAGAACACTGCCTTCACCAGTACGACCAATAATAATAAGCTTGAGCGTAAGCGCTGCTGCTAAACGGAAGAAACAAAACAAAACCAAATTTACACGTTACCGGGAGTGAGGCGAGAGCGCTGTCTCCACCGGTAAGTTCTGAAAATTAGATGGTTAGAAACAGATAATAAGGGAGCAGTGGGGCCCACGCGTGCTGGGAGCGGGAGCGAACACACTGCCTTCACCAACAAGCGTCGGCCACCTACCTGTCTCCTCTTCGGGTGTAGCCCGGTAAGCCACAGCCTCTGGAGGACGGACTGTCCGCGGCTCCGACCGTTGTCGCGAGGCTGCACGTGGCTTGCTTGAATCAACAAACTTTTTTGCAATGCAATCCTTTTCCAGCGGTACATGCGCCTTAGCGAGAAGATGAAAAGGAACAGATCCTCTAACGACACCGGAAGTTATAGCCTTCCCGGTGTCACGTGGGGGTCACAGGTGACTATGTTGGTATTAGGTACTCGAAATGCGCATGCGCAAGGTGGATATATCCAGTGCTTTAAGCACCGCCTCTGGCGGTCAGTAAGGATGAAATAGAACCTCGCTCATTTCAAGACAACCCGACCCATTTCCGGGTTAAATCCCGCCCATTTCCGGGTTAGGCCCCGCCCACTCCGAGTACAGCTACAGATACAGATAATTATGGTTAACAGATACAGATACAGATAATGCTGTACTCGGGGGGGGGGGGGAGGGCGGGTGCTAGCGGAGCTTTTTGTTGAGCGGGGGGGGGGGGGGGTGGGGGGGCGCGATAGTTGACGGGAGTTGCGCGATTGTTGACAGGGGCCGCGATTGTCGACGTGTAAATGTTAACTTTTTTTTTTTTTTTTTTGGGCCAATTGGGGGCCCCCTGGCAGGCTGGCACACGTGGGGCCCCTAGGCTGCAGCCATATCTAGCCTGTGCGTTAGTCCGGCCCTGCCGATACCGATGTTTAAAATAACAACTTGGCCGATGCCGATGTTTTTCTTTTTGTTATTTATTCCGTCTTTGGTGCCACAGAAACATTACTGAACTATTTTAAAAGTCTTTCAGCTCTTCATCATACTATTATTTAATGAGCACAAATTCACTTAGACAAATTTATGGAACAAAAACAACCTTTAATGTTCTTTTCTGAAAAATAATTTTCAAAAGCCCTCTTAGACTGTTAACTAATCAATGAAAATATGTTTTCAGTACTTACATTGCCCAACAAAATTATTTGAGTGGTGTTAGCCTGATAAACACAAACTTACTCAATGAGAATCTTTTTTTTCAGAACCTACATTGCCCAGTAAAAAGATATTTGTCAAAATACAAAAATAAAATATATCAAGTGTAAATGTAAAAACAATTGGAAAATAAATAAAATATGTTATTAATAAATACAAACATAAATAAATAGGGCTATCTTTCACCTTGTGTATTTTTCATACAGAATAAAACATGTCACACTGTAAAGTATTCCCACACGATCGCCATCTTCTTCTAGCCTACCTGACCTGAGTAAAGTGCGCGGGCGCCCTCGTGTGACATTTACTAGGATGGGCATTATTTTTCTATAGACTATATTAAAATTCCCATTGGTAGAAAATACAAAATACAATAATGTATAGGCCAACAATAATACAAGACAGTTAACTTGAAGACCTACAACTGTTTAACAGTTTTAAAATAATAAATACAGGCATTATAGGTTATAGGCCTATGCGGCGCTTGTAAAAGCCGAACAATGCGCCTACATGCGCTCTTAAAGGTTTGGAAACGATTCAACAAGACTAAATCTGTATTCCAATTACAATAAGTAGCCTACTTATCGGCCAATAATAATCAAATAAGGCAGTACAAGTGGGCATTAAACTGTATAACTGTTTTGAAAAAAAAGGCCGACATATGCCTATACAATATGCAGCCGGCGCTCGGAAAAGGCTCGCAACAAAAAGATGAGCCACACATTTAGAAACAATTGCATGAACTATCTAAAAGCAATACCTTAGTCAGAAAACATATATGAGGCTGAACTTTTTGCTAAAATGTCACAGTTATGGAATAATTGAAAATGTTGGAGCGGCTGGCTTGACCACGCGAAACCGAGAGACGGCTGTCTTGACCGCAGTACGCGATCAATAATCAATAATCGTATTTAACCGTATAACTGCACACAACTTTATTTAAAAGCAATCAAATGGAAAACATGTGTGTTTGTATGTTGGTGTCCGGTGCGCGTGGATGTGCGGCTCCTCCGGCGGAGCGGTTCATGTTAATAGCGGAGTCCGGGAGGGTTCACCTTCACGGCGTAGTTACGAGGGATGTGCGACTATCGTTTTAAAAAATACTAAAGTGTTTTTTAAAGTTAGAAAGATATTAGATATTCAACCGATATTCACGCTCCGAATTACAGCGATCAGACACGGGGAACTAACTCGGTGCATCCCTACTAGTAAGTAGCCTATAATGAAATGTATTTGTGAAAATAGTTGTTGAGCTGTAAATATGTACCATTGTAGCCACTAAAAAAAAGACTGATGCCACTGCTACTGGCAGGGCCGTTTCTAGCTGTTTGGGGGCCCTATGCGAGATACAAATTTGGGGCCCCTATGTTATCATGTCTGACGGGGGGGGCGACCGCGGGATTGGGGGGCCCCCTGGTGGCGGTGGGGCCCTATGCAGCCGCATAGTCCACATATGCCTAGAAACGGCCCTGGCTACTGGTGGGGGACCTCCACCTGAGGACCTCACACTGGCAGAGGAGCTGGCGCTGAGCTGCAACAGGGGGCGCACGCTAATAGAGTGAATAGAGGGGGGGACCTCTGCCTTTGATTGACTCTGACCCTGATATATATATATATATATATATATATATATATATATATATATATATATATATATATATATTAGTGGTGGGCTGTTATCGGTGTTAACGTGCTGCGATAACGCAAGACTCTTATCGCGCGATAAAAAAATTATCGCTGTTAATCTATTTTCAAAGTTGGGTTGGGAGCTGGGTCTATACCGGATTTCCACCAATGAAGGTAAGCGCTGCGGAACGGCTGCGTCCTCTGCCCGGCGACCCCCCCGTCGGTCGTAGGTCTGGGCAGAGCCGTTTCTAGGCATATGCGGACTATGCGGCTGCATAGGGCCCCGCCGCCATCAGGGGGCCCCCCAATCCCGCGGTCGCACCCTCCGCCCCCGTCGGCCCTAGGTCCGGGGTGATTATGATCGCGCTCGCACCCCCCCCCCCCCCCCCCCCCGCCAGCCCTAGCTCCGGGTGGGTCATGATCGCACTCGAATCCCCCCCCCCCCCCGTTGGCCGTAGTTCCGGGTGGGTTATGATCGTGCTCGCACGTGGCGGTGGCGCCTTAGTGGCGCCTTAATGCACGGGCTTACCTGGGCTTCAGCCCAGGGCCTCGGCCAATCAGGGGCCTCTTAAAAAATATATATTTAAAAAAAAAAAGATAAACGTCCGTATTCGCGGTGTCATTACTGCCCCCCCCCCCCCTCCCCCCGTCAACAATCACGTAGACTTATTTTTAGTCATTATTTAGGTAGCACACATATTATGAATGCCTTCGACATAATTCAAATGAGCCATTTTAATCTAGATTAATCTAGATTAATTCCAAGATTAGAGTGAGATTAATCTAGATTAAACAAATTAATCTATGCCCACCACTAATATATATATATTGTCAACAGAAGTATTGTACTGTATTGTCGACTCTGAAGTAGCCTAGGCTATGGATTTTGGCTTTTGATACTCCGTTATGCAGTCTTTTTCTCGCCCCCATCATTGCCTAAATGTCAACACAAAGTGACGCCCTTGGCTTTAGCCTAGCAAAGTGTAATTACAAAGTAGACAAATTATGTAAATGCACACATAGGTCTAACCTGAAATATTAACTAACCTAAAGTTTAATTAACCTAAAGTTTAGTCTAACCCTAACATCAAATTAGAAAATATGTGCATGATAATTGTTAAATGACTATCCCCTATTCAACCTAGGAAACACTGTCTTCAGTATTAGCCTTAGTAGCCATTAGTTGCTGGCCTATTTATTAGTTCACATCAGAAGCGAATTAAGCTGCAAAGACGCTTTGGTCGCTCATAAAGTATCGCTGCAAATATTTCTGTTCTCTTTTGTCGCTCAAGTAGCTCATGACGTACAATTCGATTTTGCAGACGTATGCTTTTAGTACAGACAGCCATATCAAAGAGTGAACGCTTCGACAGCCAGTAGGACAGTGATTCCCCTCCAATATAAAGAAAACTATCCTAAAATTTAATTACAACCGAGAACAAAAACACGTTGCGTGCTGTAGTAGGCTAGTTAAAATATGTTTCACTGATCTGCATCTGCAAATCATGATCTGCACTCATTCGTCGCACACTCAAACAAATTGACAGGAGTGATAAGAGACGAGATATATCCATGGGCGTCACCATAATATAATTGGGGGGGGGGACACGTCCCCCCCACCCTTGAAAAAAAGTCGTTTGGACCCCCCCACATTTGCCATCAAAAATATTAGTGCATGACTGGTCTACTAGTCCAGTACCTACAACCGATGGGGGGGGGGGGGGGTGTGCTCGATTGTAACACACCCCGGACCTACGACCGGGGGGGGGGGTGCACGCAACCGTAACCCACCCCGGACCTACGACCGGCGCGGGGGGGGGTGCGCGCGATCGTAACCCACCCTGGACCTACAACCGGCGGGGGGGGGGGGGGGGGGGGGGGGGTCCACGCGATCGTAACCCATCCCGGATCTCACGTACCCCCTGGAGTGCCTTCAAGTAACCCCATTTGAGAACCACTGTACTACTCCATCGTTCTTTCCATTGCTTCACAATCAAATCCGCTCCACTTTATCAGTAGAGGGAATACCCATATAAATAGAAATCCACTCCGCGTTTTCCTGTTTTTTAACAAACAAAGCAGCAGCATCACGCACGCATTCAAAACACGCACCGAAGCAAGCCTATGTTGAGAGTCGGATCAACGACAGGCAGCGATAGACTTCAGAAACACAGACTGAACGCTGAACACAGTCACTTCAGCAACACAGACATAGGTTGATTCTAATTTAGGCTCTGAGTAGCCTAGGTACACATTTTGTTTCCTCATAACTTTTATTTCAAGAGACGTTTTGTTGCATGACATTAATGTAGGGCTATACTGTATGTTGCCTCAAAGTTACCTCATTCTTTTCTAATTCACTCTCAGATTTTTTAAATCCTCATATTTTGCTCTCATTAAGAGAATAAAGTGTCAAAAAAGTTGTCAGTGTCAGTCCTCTGTGTATTACACCAGACGTAATAGTAGTCAGTAATTGCAGACCATGCCAACTCCAAGGAAAATCAATGAAAGAGGAAGATCATCTTAAATCTAAAAAAATGGTAAAATGCACCAGAATGCGGGAAATTGCATCTACTTCTTTCAAATTTTTCTGGGGGGAGGACCCCCAGAGCCCCCATCAAAATATGTCCCCTGTATCTACCCTGGTTAAAAAAACGCTGTACGCCTCACAAGGGCGTAGATTTGCGTGGGGACCGAAGGACATGTCCCCACCAATATTCAATAACGACTGAAATGTCCCCACCAATATTGAGGCAAACGGAAAAAAGCGCCTTGCGCGTTACACAAAGGGTTAAATAAATTTCGACGTCCGTAATCTAGGTACCGCCTCCAAAAATACGTCTTGAGGGTCTGGTCTGGTCAGGTCTGTTTTTTTATTGGCTTAGCTCCCTGTATCAAACTATATAGGCTACTCCCCCTCAACACTGCCTGTATACTGACGATTCCCAATACCTTAGAGGCGCGTTCACTAAACCTTACCACTGTAGGCCTACTTTAGCCAATCGGTAATAGGGTAGGGGCTGGTCTTGGGTTTTGGCCAATCAGATTAATTCAGCAGTCACTCCACGTGCGAATGTGATGGATACAATTCTAAATGTACGTGTCCGATTTTAATAAAAAATGGATGTCTCCTTGTTCATGCCCTTTAGTCAATGGTAAGGCTACTAATCAATTCCTAGTTACTTTTGAGTATTATATTGCCACCGACTGACCTTTCTTGGTAGAGCTGTAGTATCCGTAGTCTCAGTAGCCTATGCTATACAAGCAATACGTATGCTAAGTGACTAGTTAAAAGCAGGGATGAATTTCTGAACAAGCCTACCAGGCTCAGGGTCCCAAGAGCTCTGGTGCTTTACATAAAGATGCCACTGTGATATAGGCTTGTATTGGGTTTGTGCATGTCATGTGTGAATAATGTCCATTTATATCCAAAAAAAGTAATCAGAATTGCCAGATAATTACGTTGTTATATCTTGGCTTAGGGGGTAGGGTTAACCCCCCCCCCCCCTTTTTTTTTTACTATCACCCCTGTAGTAGTGTCCCCACCAAAGCTCAGACCAAACCTACGCCCTTGACGCCTCATACTGATGTCCACAACCACTTTATTCTTTCTTGGAAGGTATGGAACACTGTGAAAACTGCAGCAAAGTAAAACACATTTCACACACATTATTTTCACAGATGTTTCTAATACAATACACAATACATACATACAATATTGTGAATAATTACCGTTTCGCCTGCTTAGCCAGTAGTAGACAGTCCTCTCTCGTCTCTTTCTGTCTCTTTCTGTTTCCCTCGCTTTCCTCACTGACTATTTCCGGTGGCGTTTGACTTTGACCATTAAACATTTAAATTTTGACAGCAGAACCATGAACTAGACTAAATTTACTTTCCATCATTAACTTATATAACGTAATAAAATAAACATAATAAAATAACAGAAATCAAATGACAATTGTACTCGTAACTTCCGGTGTTGTCACAGTAACACATTGCCGTAGCCATAGCGGCAGCTACATCCCCCCCACTCACAAAAAGCTGATGACGCCCTTGGATATATCACTAAAAGCCACCGGGAGAAATCTGACTGGCCTGCCCCCCCCAGTTGTGCAGGGTAACCATGAATGAGATAAAGGGAGTAAGCAAGTGGTACAAATATTGGTTGGACTTTGACTTAATGAAATAGTATAGTCTGGGAGATTTTTGCGGAGGGAAGAGCCTTGAAGTGGAATAATAATGAATACTGCGTAGGGCCGGCTTGCACACGTCTCGCGGCCGCTCACATTAAATGTGGGCTGGTCCACCTGACTTCGCAGGCCGGCCGACCGGGAAAACTCCCGATGGTCCCGACGGCCACTACGCCACTGCTTGTGATTTATCCCTCATCTTGTCGATTAGTTTGTGTATGTGACGATTTCAAAAACTTGTTTTGTTTAAAGCATGACTACACGCGATTGGTTTGATTGGTGGTATGGAGAGTCGCCAGTTTCAGTCGTCATTTTGAATGTACTGTAGGAACCAACAAAGTACAGTAGGAACCAAAGTGCCGGTGTTCCCTGGGATCCATGCAAGTGAAGAGCGTCTACATTCCGATTGGTTGTCAGTGTTTTGCCGCCGAAATGCGTCATAGTAATTTGCATAAAGTTCAACCAGAGAATGTCTGGGGCCGTATTCACAAAGGATCTTAGCGCTAAAAGTAGCTCCTAACTGGCGAATTTAGGAGAAACTCCTAAAAATAATGGGCGTGTCAGTCTTAAATTTAGGACTCCTAATTTTTTTCACTAAGAGCAATTCACAAAGTATTTTAGGCCTAAAAGTAACACCTAAGTCTAGGAGAGCCTAAAAGTCCTCGAGAGGACTCCTAACTCACTAAGACCTATTCACAAAGAATCGGAAAATGACTGCGAGACGAAATGTTTTGGAGACAATGGAAGACTGAATTGATCAAGAGATATAGGCTAAACCGTGAGGGTATAAAACTTGTTGTGCAATTAGTGCGGGATGCAATAACACCCCCGACTAACAGGAATAACTCAATTAGGAAATAAAATGTTTGGCAACACGATATTTAGCAACAGGGAAAATGCAACTTTGCAATGCCGACGATTTAGGAATATCGCAACCATCAGTCAGTACGTTTACATGACACTCAAGAAAGTCGACATATTGGCTTAGTCCAACTATGATTGGATTACTAAAATGCATGTATACACCTTAGTCGAGCTATAATCGATTCGAATCGACTTACTCATTGTCGAGTTAAGACCCCTAGATTATGCGATTCATAGTCGAGCTAAGCGTGCATGTAGCCAATTGAATTGGACTATGCGTTGAATTGCGTTCTGCGCATGCTCGAGATCTCTTCCCGGGGCCGTGAGCCGGAAGTAGAAAGAGACGATAGTCGTGTTGTTGTTGTTGTCGCCGCCGTCGGATAAGGGATAACGAGAAACGGCGATTTATTTAAAAAGGTGGCGCAGAAGATGGAGGAAGCCGGTGAATTAGTTACCCCCTATACATGCATTCATTAAAGGTGGAAGCACACGGACACTACGCTTCCATTTCACCCAAGGCTGAATTAAAAGTACATGTTTTTCTAAATGTGGGTCATCAACGAGGTTGTAAAGTAGTAACTTCGGGCACATCTGTCAAAATAAATGTTTTTTTCTCCCGACGTGTTTACGATCTTTATTCATTCATTGCGCCGTGGCGGGGAATGTATATGGACGGGCGGCGGAGGGGCTGTTCTGGTGGGAGAAATGTTTTCAGCAGACAGCTGTCAACTAACTTTGGGTCGGCGGTGTATTTAAAAAGCTGGCGCAGAAGATGGAGGAAGCCGGTGCCGTGCCAATGTAGTTACCCCCTATAAGGAGTGTATCATCATCAACGTGCATTCAGAACACACTACGCTTCGATTTAACCTAAGGCTGAATTAAAAGTCCATGTTTTTCTAAATGTTGCTCATCAACAAGGTTGTAAAATAACTACGATCTTTATTCATTCATTGCGCCGAGGCCGAACTGACGGCGGTATTCTCTGATATTATGAATCTTATAGACTGCGTCGGGTTCTCCGGCTCTCTGGTACTTCCACAACAAGTGAAGACTCCTAGTCGGGTTTATCTCGCCCATGGGGAAAAGGAATTGGGGGAAATTAGCTTTGGCTTTGACTCTCTGAAGTCCAGATTGAAACGCGACATGGAGGAGAAAGCGATGTTTCAGCAGACAGCTGTCAGTTCACTTCGGGTCCATATCATTTCTCCGACGCTCCATTGTTCCTCTCGGTCGTATGCGGACTGCTCCGCCGGAGGAGTCGGCATACGACCGAGAGGTCGGAGAAATGATATGGACCCGAAGTGAACTGACAGCTGTCTACTGAAAACATATTTCTCGAATGAGTTTGTTGTTGCTGGTGACGTAAAGAGGTCAACCGGTGGCTCTATTAGCACTAGTTGAAATGGGCACAGCGCCACCTATCGTACCGGGGCATTACACGCTTCGGCCAATGAATCGATTTACTCGCCGCCATGTATACGCGGACAATTACAGTTGTCCAATTGCGGAGCATAGACGAGCTATGGCTTTAATCGAAATAATCTGTGCATGTAAACGTACTGAGTCAGCCATAAACCAAACCATCAACGCGCTCTGTAGACCACATATCAATTAAATTAAATTCAAACATTATTAAGGACACATCTCATGAAAGGTCCATAACACCAAAACAACACAATAATAATAAAATAATAAAAATAGAATAAAAAATACACACACACACATATATATATATATATATATATATATATATATATATATATATATATATATATATACATATATATATATACATATATATATATATATATATATATATATATATATGTGTGTGTGTGTGTGTGTGTGTGTGTGTATGTATATATTTACATATATGTATGTAGGCTACATTTATATATATATATTATATATATAAATTACGATTCCACAATGATCCTATATTTACATACAGGCTAGAAGAGCTGCCAGAGCTCAGTTCAAAGTTGGTTAAGGCTGAAATAATACCATTAATATCATCCAACAGTTTATCCGGTTTCCTTTGGACAATCAACAACTACACAGGATCAAAGCCAACTTCATGGCATGCAGGTAAGCCCGGTGTGGTCGGTGCTGTTGACGGGACGCACTATACAAATAATTGCGCCATCAAAAGATGAGGACGTGTTCGTCAATAGAAAGAAAGTACATACATCAACACGCAGATTGTTTTTGATGCAACTTTTAACATTCTTGATGTTGTTGCAAAGTGGCCTGGGTCTACCCGTGATCCGCGTATTTTAATGGAGAGCGGTCTGAGGCGTGAGGCGCCATGTACCAGTTGGGTGTCTTGCTGGGTGACAGCGGCTGTCCCTGCAAGACGTCTTGACACCCTATCTCAGTCCACAACCGGGAGCACAGTTAAAGTATAACATGTAAGTGATTACGCAGATTACGCTTAGTCCTATGCGTAAAAAACATCGTATTAGCTCTTTGTCGCTGTGGGGGGGCGTGGTGCATCAGCCGCAAGGGGGAGCTGTGGAGGGGGCTCGGGAGAGCCGCGCCAGGTGAGAGTGATTGGCACACCTGGGTTCCATCGACGCTAATCACTCTCTCCCTTTATAATGCAGTAGCGTGCTGGACCCGGGAGATTCCGGACCTGGACACACGGGTTGCCGGCGGAGCCAGAGCTAGGCCCGCGGCGACGCTATAGTGTGTACAGAATTATATTGTATGCAAATAAACCTGGTGAAACTGGCGGAGCGATTCATTCCTTTATATCGAACCCCGGGTGGCATCATACAACGCCACAGTCGCCTTTTATTTGTTGAATCCATATTTATTATTGCACTCCTAGCGGTAAGATAAAATGCTTTGTGAATACAGCCTGTCTAATAAGGAGAACCCGGTTTACATACGGGTTCTGAACTGTTGCAGTTCCCCTCTGGTTCCATGTGAGGGCGCTCACAGGACGAGTGCAGAATGAATGGCTGTCTATGGAGCTATACCCCTCAAACTCCACTTTTCTCAGGATATAATTTTTGGTCTAGTAATTTGAATGTTGCTTTCAAAAGGGGATGCAAAGAAATTACACATTGCTGGGTGTTAGATTTTTTAGAGTCACTTATTTGCTTTAAAAAAGTCTTTTAAAATGTCAATGACGTCATACACATCTTACGACCAGAGATACTGCTTTACAGCAAGCCTCTCCCTTTCCCTCAAGGCATCGACAACACAGCGGACACAGGTTAGGCTCTCTCCCTGTCAATACAAACAATTCAACCAAAAAAAGTTGCTGTGTTAAAAAAAAAAGAACTTGGGCGAAAAAGTCCACCTTAACATTCTGGTCCCGCTTCGGATGCCAAGATGCCATCAAGCAGGATCTCTGGTCGTAATCAGTCCTTCACTGACCAATCAGCGTTCATTAGCAGAATGCTAGCGTGTTATGGGCAACAACAACTCGTCCTGTAAGAAATCGAAAGGACATAAGTACTCGTTCATTCAACTTTCGATCTATAACCCATGTTGAACTTGTAAAAACTACAATCAAATCTGAGATTTCTCAATGAGAATCAGGTGAAAGAGACAAATTTAGCCGTCTAGCTCCATCTGCTCCCATTCATTCTGCACTCATGGGCGATCGCCCCCAGTGGAGCTCTGGTGGAACTGCAACCAAAATTCGGTACAATGGGACTTAATAGGGAGTGGACAGGCTCTCCGTAGACGGGCTCTGGTTCAACCGTCTTCAACTTTTTTTGGTCGCTCTGATCGCTCAACTTTTGCCGCTGGTAGAGTTTGTCGCTTGTGTCGTTTTGGTCGCTCTTGCCCATAGAAAGTGAATGACTTCCGGTGATTTGTCAGCTTAATTCGCATCTCACGGTGAAGGATTGTCTTGTTTGGGTGTTGGAAATGGGAAATTCTCAAAGTAAGAAATGCCTTGGCCTAAGCCCTAATAAATGAACACAAAAAAACATTACAATACTGTAATGTATTGGGATTTATGTTTAGGCACAGGCTCATCGGGTACTAACCCAGGTGGGATTGATTACCTGGAGGCTACGTACTAACCCAGGTGGGACTGATGACGGGTGTATGCTATGACTAGTGTTGTTTTTGGCGGCCTGTTTTCATTTTAGTCTTAGTCTAGTCTTTGTGTCAAACTGTCATTTTAGTCTTTATTAGTTTTAGTCACGTTTGTACTATTTTAGTCTAGTCAAGTTTCAGTCGACTAAAAGTCTGAGCATTTTAGTCTTATTTTAGTCAGAATTATCCATGACTATTTTTGTCTAGTTTTAGTCGACGAAAACTGATGACATTTTAGTCTAGTTTTAGTTAATGAACATTGTATTTTAGTCTCTTTTTAGTAATGCAATTCTATTTAAACCAGTAAATATAGTACAAGTACCTAGTATAGTATAGACAAAACCAAAATGTTCTTTAAGTCACCCATTTCACAAGTCAAACAAGGTTATCTTATTATTATATTATTGTTACCTTATAGACTCAAGAAAACATTCAATTCCAGACATGGAAGACGCTCTGATTTGAATTTACAACATATTTATTTTACCCACCAAACATGTAAGAAGTACACACACATGGCTAACCTGCCAGGTTTTGTTTGAGCTTTAAGGCCTTTACACACCGCGTGACGAATAAACGACACGAAAATGTATACTCGCCTATTTCACATCAAAACTATTCATAGCGGCAGCGATGCGAATCTGCGACAGTTGCGACATTTGTTCAATACAAGTGAAGCGGCTTTTTCGCCGCGTAATATTTGCGTTCTGTGTGAAAGTACTCATGACAAAAACAACAGTAAGAAAACTCATATTTACGTGCGAATTAATCACAGGAAAAAAAAAACGCCCCGGTGTGTAAAGGCCTTTAACTTGCCGCGAGTGGGGATTGAGGAAGTGACGTCGCTTGCGTCTTCGCAGTGCGCTGATGCAGCCCCGAGACTCAGGAAACAGAAATATTTCAAAATAATAATAATAGCGGGACGAAATGAACGGGACGAAAAGAGTTTTTATTTTGAAAACCACATTTAGTCCCGTTTTTATTCGTCAACAATATTGCATTATAAATTTGATTATAGTTTTCGTCACATGACCACCATTTTCGTTGCGTCTCGTCTCGTTTTCGTCACGTGATAAAGGTTCGTTGACGACGATATTTAGTCATAATTTTCGTTGACGAAAGCATCACTAGCTATGACTTGGTGCCAGGTTCGAAGTAAAGGATTTCATTGACTAAACCACGTCTCTCTCGTCTTTATGAGGGATCTTACACTGGCGACGAGGATGGGATTTATGTTTGTGATTTTTACTGACCATAAACCCCTTTTAGGCCTGCTTCACCACTCTAAGCCCATGCCAGCCGTCCTGTCCCCACGCATGCTACGCTGGAGTGTGCTTCTTGGGGCATATGATTACGAGTTGTGCTACCGCCCAGGTAAACAGCTGGCCAATGCTGATGCCCTCAGTCGCTTACCACTGCCCACTGTTATGCGTGAGACGCCACCACCCATGGAGGTGCTCTTACTGGAAATGACGCCTGAAGCCCCACTGAATGCAAAACACATTGCTGCTCTTACTCGGAAGGATCCAGTTCTGTCCCGTGTACTGCGCTGGGTTCTGCATGGCTGGCCGCTGGATACACCTGACAGCGTTTCAAGCCATTTGTTACCCGGCGCCATGAACTGTCCGCGCACAAGGACTGCCTATTGTGGGGGAGTCGTGTGGTTATTCCCAACATGGCGAGGAAGGAGGTACTAACCATGTTGCATGATGCACACCCAGGCATTGTGCATATGAAGGGCCTTGGGAGGAGTTATGCCTGGTGGCCGGGCATGGATTCAGAAATAGAGCAGACAGTAAAATCCTGTGAAACCTGCCAGAGATCCCGTCATGCACCACCAACAGCACAGCAACACCCTTGGGAGTGGACAACTAAGAAATGGTCCCGGTTGCACATTGACTTCGCTGGTCCATTCCATGGGAAGACATTTCTCATAATTGTGGACTCACACTCTAAGTGGTTAGATGTTACCATGGTGAGTCCAATGTCATCCTCAGCAGTGATCAGCACATTGAGACTTCTCTTTGCAACCCACGGGTTGCCAGACGTCATTGTTTCAGACAATGGTGCTGCCTTCACGTCTGAAGAATTCAAAGAGTTTGCCAGGCGGAATGGCATTAGACCAGTGACTACGGCCCCTTACCATCCTCGTTCAAATGGCCAAGCAGAACGGATGGTCCAGACAACCAAGGAGGCCCTGTCTAGGATCACTGTAGGTGACTGGCAGACACGCCTGGCTAGGTTTCTGCTGTCACAGCACGTCACTCCAAATTCAGCGACAGGGAAGAGCCCTGCCGAACTTCTCATGAACCGGCGACTTACCACTGCCCTTGATCGTATTCACCCTGACTATGAAAATGAGATGCACCAGAAGCAGGAGGAGAGTGCAGGAAAACTTCAAGGCCCAAATAGATACTTCAGGGCAGAGGACACTGTGTACATGAGGAGCTACACTGGGGGACACAAGTGGGTCCCTGGCATGATAGCAGAACCTACTGGCCCAGTTTCATATAGAGTGCAGACTCCTGATGGACAAATGCACAGACGCCACGTGGATCAGCTGCGTGTTAGAGGGATTTCAGGCATGGATGTGGTCGCTGGAGAATCCATTGTTCCTGGTCAGTGGTCCCCTGAGGATGGGCTGCTTGAGCCTACCTCGGCTGAAACACCACAACCCGAGACCAACCGGTCTGTTGACGATCTCTCTGGTCTTGAGGCCATTCCCGAGCCCACTACTCCTCTACAGCGTCCGGCAAGAGACCGTCGCCCTCCCCGCTACTTGGCTGATTATGTTCACTGGGGGAAAGGGGTGTAATGTATTGGGATTTATGTTTAGGCACAGGCTCATCGGGTACTAACCCAGGTGGGATTGATTACCTGGAGGCTACGTACTAACCCAGGTGGGACTGATGACGGGTGTATGCTATGACTTGGTGCCAGGTTTGAAGTAAAGGATTTCATTGACTAAACCACGTCTCTCTCGTCTTTATGAGGGATCTTACACATACAATTACATTTAAAACTGATAAAGACGTCTCAAAAGACGCATGTAAATGCTATGGATTGTGTAAATCGTATCATAGGAAGGTATTACACTTTTAAAACCATTCTGATTCATAGAAAATATGGCTGGATGGACAGTCAATGTTTCCACAGGTCTCTTAAAATTCTATGAAAATACAGGCACCATCATCTAAAAAAACGAGTTTCCCCTGGGTCTGCCCGGGTCTATCAGTGGGCGTGTCCCCGTGGGGAGGGCGGATCACGTGGTACCAGTCGCTGCCCCTGTTGCTGTGGCCAGTGACGTAAATAGAGCGTAACAGTGACTGCCCCTTTTTTAACAGCTCCGGTGCCGGAAGTAAATTTCCCATGCATTTATCTCGTCCACTTTTCGTAGAATCCTTATAAAAAGAGTATTAAGCCTTTAACCAAGCCAATTGTTCGTTATGGTAGTCGTGACCATATTATGTTTGATTCGGGCATAAAAAGAATTTGGAAAACGGAAGAAAAGGCAAAGGTACAAGACTGTGTACATTATTTTGTTGACCGAGTGAGGAACTACTCATCCCGAATCAAACATAATATGGTCACGACTACCATAACGAACGATTGGCTTGGTTAAAGGCTTAATACTCTTTTTATAAGGATTCTACGAAAAGTGGACGAGATAAATGCATGGGAAATTTACTTCCGGCACCGGAGCTGTTAAAAAGGGGGCGGTCACTGTTACGCTCTATTGAATTCAAGCAGGTGATTCTGTCTCCATTCCTCCACATTTACAATCTATACCACCTATCCTATGGGCTGAACATAAGAATCAGAGGAGGGATTTATTGAATGTACCCCATACACGGCATTCTGCAACAGGCAAGAATGGGAGGCTGGTTAGCCAATGATGGTAAGATCCTTGAAACCCTGGGACCTAAGGCAGGCATAGTGACGATTACTTGGCCGAGTCACTGTGAGCGCTGACTCACTTGATCATAATGTGACAAGAAGAAGAAAAAGAGATCCCGAAAAAACAGTTTGGGTTGAGAGGTGGAGGAGGAACAGGTGGAGGACAGGTTGATTCAGGCAGCGGAAGTAGGGACCTTAACTAGGGCATGTCGACTTTTCCCTGGTGAAACCCTCACGGTGTAAACTGCCTTGCGTTACGCTATCGGTGTAGTACATGACTTGGTAAACTTTGGCAACAGCGTGGTTTCAAAGCAGCTGATGGTAAACCCATATCACATCAAACTTTGGTTTCGGATTTACTGGCTGCAATTGCCCTTTCTACTAGATTGGCTGTAGTCAAGGTAAAGGGCAAAGCGCCTAAGGAGAAATACAGGCAGAGGGCAACGATATGGCAGCTGGATGGGCTGTGCAAGAGGGCTCTACATCATATTGCTCTGTAGCTTCTGTTTAATGTTTTCAGCTAATTATAGTTCCCCTCAGGTTGATGTACATATTCTACAATCACAGGCAACACCAGCTGATTTTGAATATTGGCATAAAAAAGGCGTTACTACCCCAGGTACAGATTCTTTGTTACATGACATTGATCATAGTATAGCATTACCAGCTAGCACTTTTCCATTTCTCATCTGACATTTTCATGGTATGTCTCATGTCAGCCAAAAGGGGGTTGTAAGGGACATAATGGTGAGATTTTGTATTCATGGAGTACAAAGAACTGTAAAATTGATTCTTAGCTCTTGTTTGACCTGTGCAAGAAAAAATGTAAGAAAACCGGGGCATCCCATCATGCCCTACCTCCTCCATCATTGTCATTACAGTCACTACAAATAGTTAAATCAGGAGAGACTAGTATTAAAAAATTACCCACAACATTTATTGACAACACATTTGGCGATTAGACACCATCAAATTATTCTTCAAGGGGACAATGGAACCATGAAGTCTGCCGGGAGGTGAATTCCCCCTTGATGTCTATGATGGTGGTAACTATGAGGGAATTCCTTGGCCCTGGAGGACGCCATCTCTTTCTCCATAGACAGGTGGAGCCTAGTCCCGGGGGGGTGAAGGGGATGGAGGAGGGCTGCAACGAGTCGCAATGAAAACAACAAAGACAGGAATGAGAGATGTGTATATGTACACCTTGCATTGATGTGCAATTGTATTCCTGTTTAATGCAAGAGGTCCTGATTGGTTGAGCGATAAAGGGGAGGGGCTTGCAATGACTGTGGGAATTAAGAACCCAGACATAGAGCAATGAGAAATAGAAGGGGAATGTCATCCTCTCCTGATTGAACTTTTGCTTTAGCTCCATATGTTCATGCCCCTAAAGGACCTATTAAATATACTGTATGCTTGTCATAATAGATCAGTTCTCTCTCTCTAAGTGGGTATAAGCATTTCCATGTGCAAAAGACATGGATGTTGTGTTATGTGTTTATACCAACGCACTTATCGAGAAATGTAATGGCATCTATGGTGATGTATCTCTCTCCTTTCCTATGCCCTCAGATCAACCCACACACCCATTCCTGCCCGGTGACCAGGGGTCCGTTTCACAAAGCAGGTTTAGTGAAAACCCTGGGTTTATTAACCCTGAAATGAGGGAAACGCTGAGTTTTCCGTTTCACAAAGGGAGCTAACTCAAATCTAGCCTGTTTCACAGAGAGAGATAACTTACGCTCTCGGTCAGTTACCGTAGTAACAGACTCTATGAAACTAACCTGGTCGGGACCAGGTTTTACTCAATGAACCTAGAGGTTCAATCTGTCTCCGCCCTCTTTCAGCCATTTGATTTCCTCATTCATTCAGTCAGCAGGCGAGTTTTGGCGTAGCCGTCTGTCAAAAATCATTAAAAAAATCAGAGTCAGTAGGCTATTTCAGAAGTCCATTAGGCACATTAGGCGGACCTACGACCGATGGGGGGGGGGGGGGGGGGGCGCCACTCCGGTAGATCCACCCCTGGTTAGGGCAAAGTACAGTACCTGCAGCCTGTGACAATTGCCAGTACGCAAGAAAAAGTGCCGGTACGCTAAAGGGTAAAATGTAGAAGTGCCGGTACTGCGTAGAAGTGCCGGTACTGCGTACCGGTGAGCCCACTTCGAGCACTGCTTTTGACAACGATCCCGTGGATGACGGTGCAGATGACGGTGCAGCATTACTGCGCAGAGAATTAAATATTCGTCGGGAGAGGGTTATCAGACCGCGCATAGATGTAGCCTTTCCAGACAATTATCATTTCCAGACAATGATCTTTTTCAGCGGTACCGTTTCACGTCACAGTCCATCATTTACATACACAACCTAATCCGTCCTTACATTTGCAACATTACCAACCGTCAGTGGCGGAGCTAGACTTTTTTACTTGGGGGGGCCAGGGGGGGGCCAAAGCTATTTCAGGGGGGCCAGTATATAACAATGAATTTTCAACGGAACACAATCAATTGCGATCAAAATCTTTTCATATAATAAACACACAAGGAGATAAGATTTCTGTATAAAAGTCACAGTTTATTAATAATGTACACTCACACACACAATTTGGATTACTGAATACTCAAGCCAAGTGTTGCCTTTATACCAGTTGCTGTTAAAAGCCCTCTTACGTGTCCCATGATGAGTTTGGGGGAATTTTGTGAGATGAGGCTGAACAGGAAAGTCCTCTTTGGATCTTGAAATGTCTGCAAGAAAAAAAAGAAAAAAAAAAGAAAAAGAAAAATAATGGTCAAAGACAGTTAAGAGATAATTTCAACAAAGTAAATTTAGGTGCAGGTAAGTAGGCATACCGCTGGGTCCTTTTGGAGCAGCAAATATGGTGCTTGACGCAGCTGGCAAGTGGTCAACTTCATCTCCTGGCTCTGAATCAGCATCCTCCTGGTCAGAAGCAGAGGTCTCGATGTCGTCACTCAATTAAGCTGTAAAAGAATATTTTAAAACAAAATTAATATTCAGTAATTTTTAAAACATTATCAGTGACCAATATTTTGAATTACAAACTATGAAGATTTTTTTTTAATCAAAAAGTTAATTAGTAGTTAAAATTAATTACTGGACAAAGATGCGACTACCTCTGTAGATACTCTGACCTGGTAATGGCGGGCTGGGTTGTATTTGGCTCTCCTGACTAGTCTGGTGGAAGCCGTCAGGATTGCTGGGGTCTGGGCTGAGGTCTGTTTTTTCCTGATCTTTGCCTGACTTGCTCCTCTTTCCAAAGTAGTCATATATCCCCCCGTCTTTTCATTCTGAACTCACCCTGCGCAAAATGTGCAAAAAGTAACGTTACAAGAGTCTTTTTACTTCAGATAACTTACAATGAGAACATTGTTGTTAACTCTTTCCCCCATAAACGCTTACTAGGCGCAAGCCAATGTCGCATTTAAGGGGGAAAGAGACACTGGCATACTTTAGCCGTTTTCAGACAGGTTTTCCATACATTTTGCGATAATTGCTTGCCGCATTTCTGACGGTAACAGACATTCAGACATGAATGCTCAGCTCACGTTAGGCTACATTTCTTTAAAGCCAACAGACAGTGCATTAATCAACATAGAGTTGCGCTAAGCTAAGGCTAAAATCTGCAAGTTGATAACTTTGTCTGTTAACGTCGTGGATGAGCGTGTTGGAAGCTTTTTATTATTATTTTTTTTTATAAACTTTATTCCGTACCATTAAAAGAGAAAACAAAGAACAAAAAAATAATAATAATAACAATGATAATAATAACAACAGTCCGAAATGGAATAGGAAGAAGCAATGCTTATCTAGTCCTATCCCTATTTTAACACTTAAAGGCCATGGTGCAGGTTAAACACCACTTTCGATTAATGGGTACATAAAGCACTGAAGATATGTATATAAAGTTAGAAATGTCTCCAAAATTGTGTTAAAGTGTAGTTTTTGGTCGTAACGGTTATTGTTAGCGCAATTCGGCGATGACGTCACGTCGGGGAGACGTGGTGGAAGTAGCCTCAGCCTTGTACTAGAACTATGGCGTCTAACTGGGATGAGGAAGAGGTGGCAAGACCCACAAATAACATTTATGTTAGCATAGCCATATAATTTCGAACCGGTCAGAAGTGAGAGGGCGAATGAGAGCCGATGGCCGTCAAAGACAATGAAATGCATGGTCAGAGGAGAATGAGTGGAGAGTTGGCGAAGTGTCCTGGTCAGTCGCTAGCTACCATTTAGATCGCAGCAACGAGCGCTGGAGCGGTCTATGAACAGCAGTGCATACAATAACACTTTTTTCCCCATCAGGGTACTGCTTACCGGGAGAGGGAGAGAGTAGTAAGCGTGTCTGTGCGGGCGGTGTCGTCCCATGGAAACTGGTGGAGAGCTTGTGTTGTAGGGAAGTGAGTGCGTTTTGGTCGCGGAGCTCACCCCGCGGCCATCAGATGTAACGTTCCTAACTCAGCATCCAGGATTTGAGGCATGCTGCCTGAATCCGTTTGTGCTAAAGATAACCTACTCACATTTCAGGCAGGATCATGGTCCCCTTCAAGCCAGCAGGGACGAGTATGTTCATTGTTTATGTTTGCTTTGCCATTACTAGACTAGAGATGTGTTGCATAAACATGCATGACAAACAGGTATACAATTAAGTTTCCAACCTACTTATCCCTATAGGCAATACCGGTACACAGCGTACAGGCAGGCTATACGCTGGCCTTATGGCGTTCTCGGTGTTCATAGAAGGAAGCCTCTACCCTCCTGTCTGGTTTCAACCATCAGGCTACAATTTCAGAGTGGTGATGAGACCCATCATGGCTTTCAATGGCCTCGTTTGGATGACAATGAATAAAAACCATATTGGCACATGAATAAAATCAAGTATTTTTCAGTTCAAGAATTGTCATGCTTGTTCTGTTGTGATCGCTCAACGGCCCTTAAAATGTGATAAAATACACAGAACACGTACATTCCAATGAAAACAGTTTATTAGTTTATCCCAAGTATATTACTGAACAAAGAGACAGGTTGGAAAGTTCCTGATAAAGTAAACAAATCACAAAAAATGGTTAGGCACAAAAAGAATCAACATGTAAGTGTGGTCTTACCCGAGGGTCAGCTCTCTCTCTCACACACACACTAATATGCATGCATGCATACATACATGCAGTGATATCAAAAGCACATACAGAGGTCCTTTTCGGGTTATCATTCCTTACTCCCTTTCCTACTAATACTACAAGGAATTATGGGGAAAAGTGTCAAATGGAGATGTAAAGGGAGCATTTATGCAACATTTCCTTGATTGTAATCTTGTGCGAAAATCAGAATCCGAAAAGGACCTGTAGACAAGGCACTACCAGGTACAATGATTGGTAAGCTATGTTGAATTGTATAAAAGACATTTCATGCAAACAAAATAAATAAAACCACAGCACACACAATGAGCAGCAGGCAGACATGCAGCATGCAGAACCCCTTGCAAAACCACATGGGGTACAGTGACTAAAGACAGGCACAAGAGCAGCGAGGTCCCACCACCAACAACTAAGTAAAAAAAACAAAGCAATAAACGGCACACAAAGAGAAAACATAACATGCAGCATGCAGAAAACCACCACCAAGCCGTTGCTAGCTAACTGCTGGTTCTGCATTAGCCAGTTTTATGCTTTAAAATATTTCTAGGGAGACTATGTATCGCAATAACAATTAATGTCTGTTTGAATCTGTACAATGCCTAAACTTGAATTCTAAATTCAGTTTATATAACAGCTTTGGACTTGGATGTAGATCATATCCATACTGTCAAGTACAATCTGTCTTGTATCTAGTTAAACTTTCAACTTTGTGGGCATTTATCACACCCATAATTAATTGGTATTTTGCATAAATGTAACTCTATGAATGATAAATGTTTAAAGGTATTGGTTGGGATATGTGAGCATTGGAGCACATTGTGGGATCCGAAATACGAGACACCATGTTCCTGTGGAGCATTGGCTGGTTTTGCCAGAAACGTTGGTAGCCACATGATGCACAGACCTAGATATGTAAAAAAAAATAAAAAAAATAAAAAGAGTAATCAACAGTATATCAGGTTTCAATATAGAGTAAGTACGGTACATTACTGGTCAAATGTTTTCAATGAAACACACATGATGTTTATGATGGCATCATAAACCCACAGCCTAAAGCCTGGTACATACATTGTAAATTAACTGGCAAGACAAATTTGAATGTGGGCAGACAGTCAGGGCTATCACATTTGAATTAGATATTCTGATTTTCTAATCAGATATGGCCTGCTGTGTATACAAAACCTACTATCCGACTTCTCACAACAGGCCGGACAGAGGGCAAACAGGCTCATGAGCACCTCTTGGCAAACAATGAATTTGTCAATGCCACTACAACAAAAAAGAGAGCGGGGGGGAATTCAATTCTACCAGATACACAAAAAGGAAAATGCAAAGTTGGTCTATGTTGGCTTTAAATTATCTCACTTTTGGTGGGGGTCACAGGTGTGAGATGGCTCCTCCTCACACAATTCCTCCTCATCCTCAGACATATGTCCTCCAGGCACCCACGATTAATCGCTGATGACAGACGGATCATCTTCATCATCGGTCTGTTCAGGACTAGTGAGGGGGGTGGAAGTTTGGGTCTGTGTCCCCACACTGACCTTCTTGGGCTTCAGGTTCACCTGCACAGCTGTGGCAGAGGTAGTAAACATACCCAAACATATGACAATCATGGCAAATCTACGTGGTTATGTTTTGACATAGGCTATGTATTAATTTCATCTGTGTATGGAAATGTCCTGTATGCATAGATTTTGGAAACGTATGTTTTAGACAGCATATCGACCACCCAAAATACAACATTTACCGTGAGACCTTCCACGGGGCTTCACATTGCACTGTGTCCCAGTGTCACAAGTGGAGGGCAAGGGGTCATTCACGTCGACACTGTCCGCGGTCTCCTGCTGTGCAGCATCGATCAACATCTTGCGCAAACAAATTCAAAAGGGTCAGCGACACAGTCACGTTAAATACATATGAGAACCGTAATAGTCAAACACACACGCGCTGTTGTGAAAGCCGCTTGACGATCACCAGTGATCCAAACAAACACTAGCCATGGTGCTTTCTAGTTAGATACGACAAGCTTTTGGACATTTACTTCAGGACAATTTAGTTTCATGAATCACGAAATGTGCTTTTCTAATCTCAGACTGATCATGACTGTAGTGGCGGCGGTGTCAAAGGGAACACGGTATAGTATGCACAGGGTTAGCTAACGCGCAGATAAACAGTACGCATTATCATGAGGCTTACCGTAGCATCTCTGCTTTCTTGGTGCCTCTCGGTGTGGTAGCGGCAGGCAGAGAGGTGCTGTGCAGACGGCCCGGTGGTCGGAATCAGCGTTGCCAGCCTCTTGGTCTTCAACCCGAGTGATACCATTCTGGCGTCCTCTTCGTCGTAGTCCTCCTTGAAATGCGCGCTGCAGATCTTGGTATTGGCGGTGACGGAAGTCATTGAAAAATGTGCCCGCCTAACTCGGACAAAGTGGACCCACTGTCGAAGGGTTGCCTTGTCCTTCGGGAAGCCATGGAGCTGTGTCCAGTTTACAACCGGCACAAGCACAGTAGCCCGGCATTATACCGGTTCGAGGGTGTAGCTATCTAGCTATCTACGCTATCTGTCTATGCTACGCTATGCTATCTGGCTATCTCTCTCTATGTATCTATTTATCTATCGTTCTATGCTGTCTATCTATCTGTCTATCTATCTATCTCTCTATCTAGGCTATATATATGTATTTATCTGTATAATCTGCTGAACAATCTCTTACTAGTCTCTCTATACTCGCCTCTCTCAATGGTCTCACGGCGGGCTTTGGTCTGTTGTCTCCCCGATGTGACGTCATGCAATGCATTGTGGGGGAAATGAGAATCAATCGCGAACTGCTAAAATATAGACGGCTAAAAACCAACTTTTTTGTATTATATTACGTTTTGTGATACCCAACAACATCAAATACAATGAATAACAGTTTAAATGTTTATTACCAACAAGCAAATACGCAGATTCATTAGAAAATTAAACCTGCACCATGGCCTTTAATGATTTCAATTGTAGAAAAAAACAAAAATAAAAAATAAACATTTTTAGGCTTGTAAATTAATCAATTTCAGTCTAATATATGTATGTAATATATATATCTATGGTATAATCAAACAAAAACTTTTGCCATTAGCAAGTGGCACATTCACCTTCTTCGCTTCTATACCTTGTAAAAATATATTTTTTGTACATCTTTTTAAATTCTATTACATTTATACTCTGTTTAATTTTTTCCTCGAGACCATTCCACAACACCACACCACAAATCGAAATACACATACTTTTAATATTAGTCCGAGCATAATGCTGTTTCATATTTAATTCCCCTCTTAAGTTGTAGCCCCCCTCTCTCTCTGTGAACAGTCTTTGTATGTTACCAGGAAGCTGTTTATTTTTTGCTTTATACATTATTTGTGCGGTCTTAAATTCTACCAGATCTCTGAACTTTAAGGCATGCACTTTTAAAAATAGTATATTGGTATGATCACGATATCCTACATTGTTAACTATCCTTATGGCTCTTTTTTGTAGTATGCATATTGATTGTGTATTGGTTTTGTAGGTGTTGCCCCATACTTCTACACAGTAATTCAGAAGCTGATACTAGGCGCTGAGCTAGGCGATGAGCTGTAATGTTAAAGTTAAGTTATCTGATACCCTCGTGTGTACTGGCAACTGGCAACGAGAAACTACAAAAAACGTTCTCCTATTTGAAAATGAAACAAAACTTACCTTAGTAAGGAATATCCATCAAGGAATAAACTGCAGTGCTGTTCTTCGTCTATGTTCTCCGATACTGTGTGAGATCGTTGAACGACCGTTAGACCATCTTCTTCTCCTTTTTTGAAATAGTTAGCAGCAGTAGTGGCTGAATTATATTTTTTGCTGAGAGCGCCAACTACTGCACAGGAAGAACATAGCAGTGAAGAGATTTTACCGATTACAGAATTCAGCAAGCTCTTCTCAACAAGACGTGCGGTCAGAGTGCGGTGGGGCACCTGGGGGGGCCAATGAGATTTCGGGGGGGGGGGGCAAATGCCCCCCCGGCCACCCCCCTGGCTCCGCCCCTGCCAACCGTAGTCATGCTCTCACATCCCAGCAGATAGTGTGTTGCACTGCGTTTCTTTGCAAATGGAAGTTTTTTGTACAATGTCGGAGATGCAGAGCACTTGAGCAAGGCAACTGTATACAGTCAAATAGCCACTTAATATTTACTTTACAGTGTAAAACATGATCAAAATGATCATGCCGAGGTCTTATCTGTTGTTTTTATGTCATCTTAAGCTGCTGCCAAGTGCGCTTCTCCCCCGGGGGATTGCACCTAAATGAAATAAATGAATAGGCTACCATTCAAGCAGTTTTCCCCTGTAATATTATTGTGATTGCAAAGGACTACATTTACACGCAGCAGTGTTGCACTTCTTTCTAAAAACGTGTTGAAACTCGCCATATGAGCGCATTAGGATTTCCAATTCGAGGTTGGTGAAAAACGTAGACCTCCTCTTCCCCGTTGCCATGGTGACTCGTCGAATCGGGGCTCCATTGATGCTGGCTTTTTGTAGTTGTGGTGCACGCGCTTAACCCTAGGTGGAACTCCTCTGAGTTGATCAAATTAACTCAAATCCGCTGTTCTGGAACCGAAAACCCAGAGTTTTCTATTTCAGAGTAGATCAACTCAGCGTTTAGGATTAGACTCAGAGGTTGTTAAACCTGCTTTGTGAAACGGACCCCAGGTCCTAATCAAATCACTCGGCCCAAGGAAGGTCAGCGACGCCCGACACAGCCAACCGAGGACAAAGGAAATAAACTGACCAGAGGTTCCAGCAAGGGCGAAACTGAGGGCCCCAACCTAGGAACAGAAGCAAGACCATGCCCTCATCGACATGGAGGAGGAAAAAAAACGCAGAAGGAACCGTTGTCTTATGTTAATCATAACTCCTGTCTTTTTAGTAATTCTTTCAGAATAAAAGAGGGCAATTGTTGGGAGTTGGGATTGTGTGGCCTTTTGTTAGGAGTTGTGCATGTCCTGCTGTGTTGACCTCGCCACTTATGTATCATTGAAGGAACTATTGTTATGTTGCTATGAAAATCACTGATATATCTTGTTATTGTCAAGGATGTCTCTGTTGGGAATTATGTGCTTATGATTTATCCTTCTTACCATTACTCCAAACCAACTTTTTGTTTCCTAAGCGCTAAGGTTAAGCGCTCCCCCACTCCAATTAACTTCTTATCTTCTCTCTTTCACACAATGGGCGTAATTCTCCCATGCTAAACTTTATGCTTTATGTATCTGAATAAACTTTGAATCTCTCCGAGTGATACTGCCTTGTCACATTAATTCCCAGGCCTGCTTTGCTTACAGAAATGATCCTAAACCTGATTGACTGACTGACTGACTCTCACACTCACACACACTTTTTTTTCAAGCAGCCCTTTGTCTAAAAAGATTCAGGATAAATGATGAATGTAAAACACAATGAGCTACGAATTGCATATTAAACCACAGAGTTTTGAAATCTGAATATTTACAAAAATACCCTGCTGGGAAAGATTCCTTTACCCTCTTTATCCCGAGACCATCTGTTTGTGTCTCATCATGTTTGCATTGTAATTTTTGCATTGGATGTATTGTTTTTATTTGGAAATTCCACCTAAACCTCTACAAAAACCTCTATCTTTGCTCTACTTCACTTTATTTGCATCAAATCCTGACCCAGGCCCTCATCAGATGTTGTGCTATGGCCCTATAGGGCTAGCAGCTGATAATGCACTAGGTGTTATTCACACTAAAATATTACATTTATTTCAGGCAGAAATTAAATCTTAAACTTATTGTGTTCTAGCTTTACTTTGATCCAGTAGCATCCACATTGATTATTTCACTTTTTCACAATTGAACAACAACCTCACAGGTGTTATCTTTGTTTTGGTACCAAGAATAACATTAAAGCCCTTGTAGTTGTGGATATATAGTCAGTGTTCAGTTTGGGTGTTAGGGTTTGCCATACAGTTTCTGGGATCCCATTAAGCGGAAGACAACGGGCGGGTAGGTAGAACAAGGTTTATTGCTAAGCCTCAAAACAAAAACAAAGGCGATGAAGGTCGAGGCAGGAGCGGGTAGGCCAGGTAGGTAGAGTACTGGAGACTCCGGGACAACGAGGACCTTCCCCAGGTAAGAGATCGAGGTCTGAGGAAGAGGGTACAACAAGGTAAGAATCCCACGTACAAAAACACGCAAAAATACTCACTAGAAGATCGCTACTAGTAACGCTACGGCGAGACACTGGTACCGTGTGTGACGGAATACTCTGGCGCTGAAGAGACGTTCGAGCCAGCCTAATAAAGGAGTCCAAATGGGAAACAGGTGTGCCTCGTAATTGCCAGCTCCACTAGCCACGCCCCGCACCTGCCCACAACCAATGCCTGCGGAAGAAAAAAAGCCAACCAAGAGCAACACACAGCACGGGGAAAAAACACAAACACAAAACTCCCCGTGTGCAAACATGAGCAAACCACGACATTGGGTATGTTATTTTTGGCAAAAACCTGAGAAATAGGCCTAGTGATGAAGAGGTTAATCTTCATCTCCACCCCCCCACCCCCCCCCAGCAAAGATGTTGTAAGGCATTTAAACATATGAGAATGCAATCATGTGAAACACCCCTAGAACGATTAGATTCTCAACTTTTAGTCTATCATAACCATTGTGAGGTTAATGAAACACAATTCCAACCCTAAACAAATTAATAAGCATGTAACAACAAGTTATGCATTTCATAACTGTGCACATGAACAGCAATAGCGGTCTTTTACATGTCATGTTATCTACAAAAACTATATATTATGTGTGCTATAGGGCTACCAACTGATAATGCACTAGGTGGTATTCACTCTAAAACATGCCATTTATTTCAGGCGGAAATGAAATCTTACATTTATGCTGTGTTTATTCACTTTGATCCAGTAGCATGCACATTAATTATTTCACTTGCACAACAATCTCACTATAGGTGTTCTTTCTTTTGGTACCAAGATGACATATTATAGCCCTTGTAGTTGTGGAGATATTCTCTATTTACTTTGGGTATGTTATTTTCTGCAAAAACCTAAGAAAGAGGCCTACTGATTCAAATGTTAAAGCATGTGTGTATAGACACATGACATTAAATATCTGGAGCAAATTCACCTCAGACTCACAATCATTGTGCATCTCAAACAAAGGTTCATGGTTCACCACCGTTGCCCCTAGTGGTCAGGGAGGACATGGTACTCAGATGACTCCTATTGGGCAGGAGACTCCAGTTCCCCCCAGGCTGCAGTACCCGTTGGGGTTTTTATCCAGGTATTGCTGATGGTAGTCTTCTGCATAGTAGAACCCCTGGGCCTCCACGATCTCAGTAGTGATCTGACTGTGACCTTGTTCAGCAAGTACCTGAAGACAGCAACATTAAGACAAAAATATAAAGAGTAAAGACTAGACCATCTCTAAATAATGGAGCATTCTACAATTGTTTATGCAAATGTAACTACAACCATGAGAGAAATGCCTGTGCGCAGAAGGTAATTGGTAGAATATGGAAACCAAGTAGTGATATTGGGCTAGAATAGAATAGTCAAATAACACATTTCAGCCTTTTAGAAATGTTGGTGGAAAAAAACTCAACCTGGAAGGGGTGGCTTCTTGCTTTGACACCCAACTGTGATTTACATACAAAATGTTTCTAGTTTAATTTGTCATGGCACAAATATCATGGGCTTGTTTGCTTTGCTTGCTTATGCCGGGCATACACTACACGATTTCACAGCCAATGTTGCGTGGTAGATGAATTTTAGCGATCAGAACAAAATCGCAAGGTCACAAAGTCGCATAGTGCGAGGGGGTGAACGAGCCCCAGCAATTGCATCGCCGTCTTCCCAGTCCAAACAGTTTGCAGAGGTTTTTTTTACACTGCTTCTCTATAAAGGCCAATATAATTTTCTTGTACCTGACAATGGCACCACCAGACCACAGAGGGCGCCCCGCCCCCCCCCCCCCCCCCCCCCCCGGAGCACCCCAGGGGACACGGCCATCCCACCACATCAGGTGGGATGGAAAACTCCATATAACACATCACAGACGACGTCACACCAACATCACGTGACACCTCTGATGAAGGCTACAGAGGCAAGGTAGCCGAAACTTGTCAGGTACAAGAAAATTAACTTTATTGGCCTTTATAGAGAAGTAGTGTAAAAAGTATATCAGTAGGCCAAATGAACCTCTTCAATATAGTATGCAGAGGTGACTTGAGGTGGCCAATGAGAAGTCAGCATTAGTACTAGAGTTCTCCAGGGTCAGGCCGTAAATTGTGCTTTTAGATTGGAGCCTCAGGCCGCAAAAATTGTATTTTTATTTTTTTAAATAAATATATATATAATTAAAGCTGCAAGCACCGATGAACGGGCCCTCACCCCTTGCACCACGTCCCTTGTGCATGTTGGGGGGAGCAGCAGTCACAATCTTGTTACTCGAGGAATAAATGAGTAAAATATTATTTCCTGTGTGGAGTACATGGCAATGGGTATGACATTCTGCATACATTTGATAAACTATGTGGCATCAGGGCTTCACTTCCTGTTGCAAGTAGGTGGTGCTACATAAGTGCATCAATGCATCAATACATTTACTGGAAGTTGCCTGATATGGCTATACATTTTCATGAATATTGGACATTGCATGAAGGAGTTAAATATCACTTCCTGTGTCCACTATGCAGCGCTAGAGAACATGCACTAATTATACATCATCTTGCTGTATATCAAGTGAAGACCACACAATGTAAATTTGATGTAAATCGAATGACGTTTGTCACATAAGGCTTGCTTTCAGTTGCCAGTAGGTAGTGCTATGACTATGAATCAATATTGGCATGTCGGTGTCTTCAGGCCTGCAATCTTATCAAACATGTCAAGTTTGGGGCAGATTGGACAATGTACAGTCGCACTAGAGAACACGCACTAATTATACATTATGCTGTCATATAAGGCTTGTTTCCTGTTGCCAGTAGGTGGCGCCATGACTATGACTCAATATTGGCATGTAGATGTCTGCACGTTTATCAAACGTGAAATTTGGAAAAGATCTGACTATGTGGAGTTGAGTTGCAATGGTTTCTTTCTTCATGGCGAAACATTGAAATTTGCCGTGTCACCACGGCAACCGTTCAACACCATTCAATGAAAACTCAAAAGCTTCACAATATAGCATCATCAAGGCCTTAAGACCTTTCTGACCACATTTGAGGTGGATCTGGTCAACCTGCTAGGAGGGATACATGAAAGTATAAAATGTGTCATTTCCTGTTGCCAGTAGGTGGCGCGATGACTATAACTGAATATTGACATGTAGATGGGTTCAGGCCTGGACTCCTATCAAGCATGAGAAATATGGGGCAGATTGGACATGTGCATGTACATTCGAGTTACAACAACAATTCACAGGCACGCCACATCCAGGGCGTACAACACCTGGAAATGGCAAAAACTGCACAGTACATTCAAAATGGCTGAATTCCTGTTGGGCTTAGGGACCCATAGGTTTTTTTGTAAGTCTGGAGATGTTACATCTTACCACTCACGAGTCTCCAGGTGCTGGGTTCTGCCTGTTAACCGTCTTCCCATATCTGAGGGAAGCGATTTATCTTTCCATGAATTATGCTTTGGCTTTGCACAAAGCATTTGTCTGTTAGCCTGCTCCTTTCCACTGATTTGGGTCATCGGTAGAGTGGTTTCATTCCCATATTGACCATTTACCTCCACGTTGACTTCGAGTCGCAGAATTTTCATCTCCAGTACTGCTATCTTCTGGAGAAGTTTGTGGTAGTCATCCGTGGAAAAGGGAGGCATCTTGTTGCTAATTAGCTTAGCTTAGCTGAGCTCCACAAACCCAGTCAGTATAGTGCAGGCTTATGCTGCTCATAGGCCACACTCACAAAGTAAAAAGGGTTTAAATAATAGTGGTAGCCTTCAGATACTTTCATAAATTAAGCTCCCAGTGATTTAGAAGTATCCATAAATTTTGTAGCAAAAGGACAGGATTACAATGGGAAAAAAAAGAAAAGTAAGGAAGTAAGAGCGGAGAGCGGAGAGCGAAGCGTCTACTAGCGTCTACTCAACAGCGATTGTCTGACCCAGAAGACCAGGGTCTGGCAGATGGTTGTGAACATGTTCCAGATGTGAGTCCATAAGTGAACATGTACATGTTTTTGCAAATGAGTGAGTGAGTCATGTTTAAATTTCTTGAGACATTTAATGTGTGTTCTGTGCAAAAGGGCACACTGAATAATGATGGCTGACGTTGCCCCTTACCCAGCTGAAAACCATGTGTGTATGATGGTGTTCCATGTGTGTATCCATTTCTGTGCAGATATCCATTGTTGTTTGAAGTGTGTTATGTGCAGTGCTTTATGCATGCACTTGTATTGTATGTTGTGTTTCTGTCATCATTTTAAATCTCTCACCACAGAATGGATATGCAGATTTTATCCACAGTTGCCCACATGATTGGCTCCCCTTATAGGTAAAGGGCTAGGCAAGTTGTCCCTTTATGTCCTCCCTTATAGGGAAAGGGCTAGGCAAGTTGTCCCTTTATGTCAGGCGTCCCCAAACTACGGCCCGCGGGCTGGATACGGCCCGCCTCCACATTTGGCCCAGCCCCCTGAACAATACCAGAGACACATTATGATTTTTTTTCAGTCTGGCCACGCAAACCCTAGACTAGCCCCTGTCAAATAGAACGGACCCGTCGGTCATAGGTCCGCGGTGGGTTACGTTCGCGCGCACCCCCCCCCCCCCCGCGCGAACGTAACGAGCGGACCTACGGGGTGGGTTAATATCGCGCAAAGAATACAATTTGCGCTGACACTATGAATCACGTCACAAAGACAAGTATGATAACTTGCAAGGCAAACAATAAATGTTTACGTTTAGGCACCCCTGCGATCAACACACTTTTGCTGTTACAAACTGACCCCGGCCCCCATCAGAGAAGGGAAAAGTTATGTGGCCCTCACAGGAAAAAGTTTGGGGACCCCTGCTTTATGTCCTCCCTTATAGGGAAAGGGCTAGGCAAGTTGTTCCTTTATGTCCTCCTTATAGGGATAGGGTGAGGCAAGTTGTCCCTTTATGTCCTCCCTTATAGAAAAAGGGCTAGGCAAGTTGTCCCTTTATGTTCTTCCTTATAGGGATAGGGCTAGGCAAGTTGTCCCTTTATGTCCTCCCTTATAGGGAAAGAGCTAGGCAAGTTGTCCCTTTATGTCCTCCCCTCATATGGAAAGGGCTAGGCAAGTTGTCCCTTTATGTCCTCCCCTCATATGGAAAGGGCCAGGTAAGCTTGGGGCACCCTTTACATGTGCATCACATAGTTTCTCTGTTAAAGACATTAGGATAGAGGTGTGCCACCCCTATATTTTCCATTCTCCCTTGTCTATATTGTAAATGCATGTAACTAGTCACTATGCACAAATCAAAAAACTTTCTGTGTGGAGTTTTTATGTTCACCCATAAGTTTCCTCCCACACCACAAAACACTCCTGCCCTGCCCATAACAAAGGCAAGGGCACTACAACTGGAGTTGGTTCCCGGGCGCTACTCTGTGTGGCAGGCAGCCCACTGCTCCTAGCTCCCAGCATAGGATGGGTTTAATGCAGAGGATGAATTTCCCCATGATATTCATAAAGTATATCATTATCATTACCTGTGGGCCCCATCTGGCCCCAGGCCACTCACAGCTGATCCAGACAGCTGCCTTGTGGGCGGTGAGCCACAGAGGACAAGACAGTGGAGGTCAGACGGATAGAGAGAGAAATGGAACAAAGGACAAGAGGAAGGAGGGGGAAAAGAGGGAGGAAGACAAGAGAGGACAGCAGACAGCAACAGCACCTTGCTGTTCTTTGTCTCTCTTCTTTTGCCGAGAGCTATCTCCTCCGTCTCTCTCTTTACTTCCTCCTCCCTCCTCAGTATCAGCCAGATATCCAGGCTGATGAAACCAGATGGTGTTACGTGGCCCTCACCCCGACACCAGCAGTAAATCAGCTGTGGTGTATTGGAACAGAACCAAACCAAACATCTTCATATATCTGCACTGTACTGGGATGACATGAAATGCATCTCGGAAAACAAAGGCAATCTCCATCCTTTGAGTTTGTTACTAATCAGCCTAACCCATGCCTACAGCATCGCATCTCGCCTTCTTGACACATTACACGAATGTATCAGTAAATACTTTTTCAGTTTTGTCCTAAGCACATGACCAGCCTTGAGTTCAGCAAAGCACTGACCGCTAGGTTGGGCGTCCAGCCAACAGATGGGAATTCAGCGCTTTTAACTCATAAAACATGAGTTTAGAAATGAAGAAAACCGTTGGCGCTTAGATTCAGTTGGTTTTACAATGTCAAACAAAGCTGTAATCTGATTGGACATGCTTTGAGAGGTCAGTGCCCATCGGGGTCAAAGTTGAACACACACACACACATACACACACCTCATCAGACAGACAGTACAGTAACAGCTGACAGAAGACACAGCAACGACTGGAGCAAGGCATACAGGCCGACATGCACACCTTGTGGAAACAACAATAGCAAGCTTCAAGAACAAGAGATGAAATGTGAGCACAATGAGCAGTGAAAGCTATTCATGTTCTACACACTACAGTCCAACGTTTCCCTGGGTGTCGTTGCACCCTGAGGTGCCATGACAACAGGCAACAACAACAGGGTGCCGTGAAAAATCTCTGCTCATTTCGATTTTACTTATAGAATTGCCTGCCAAGTCTAACTTTCTACCATACACAAACAATGTATACACGTAAAAAATATAAAACGGATACAAATTTGCAATTAAAATAATACAAAATTAATATTCATGGATTTCATGTTGAGGTCCCTATTCAACAGCAAGTGTAGCTCAGCGCAGTACTTCATAAAATAACTAGAAATCGAGGCTAGCGCTCCTATAGTCCATCACGTTCTTTCACACTTTGTTTTAGTTTGCTACGCTCAGTAAGGGCTCAATAAACAATACTGTGGAATGAAAGGTGTAATGTTTAACCAGCTGAAGGAAATATCAGAAACAAAAGGCTAGCTGGCTGCTATCAGAAGAGACAAGTGGATTCCTACATTCACACCTGCTGCAAATGTTTTTTTAAATCAAAGGTAATTATTTTTGCATATTAAACTATTTTTAAACACAATGGCTAACGTAACTAGCTATATCTCAGTAACTTATGTGTTAAACATTGTTTGTTTCTTTGCAGGGGAGGAGAGACAACCAACTCGGTCCTGATTTCCTGATCTTATCTCATATTGAATCTCTTCATGGGAAAACAGTAATGGACATCCTCCATTGTAAATTAAACAATTTCCCTTTTATCATGCAACACCTGGAGACGGCAGTGCTTTGGATAAGGTTATGTGCCCTGTAATCAGAGGTGTAGCACAACATGCTGAGCCCTGTACATAAGCAGTCTCTGTGGGGCCCCTCTAGGGATGAGCGGGTACAGCATTATCTGTATCTGTATCTGTTAACCATATGAATTATCTGTATCTGTATCTGTACTCGGAGTGGGCGGGGCCTAACCAGGAAGTGGGCGGGATTTAACCCGGAAGTGGGTCGGGTTGTCTTGAAATGAGCGAGGTTTTAACCGGTATGTTATTTTAAGCATGCAATTGATATGGGTTGATCAGAAATTGTTATTTATTGCTGATTAGAAAACTATTTACAGGACAGCAACAGCATTGAAAAAAATAAATAAAAACTCTGACGACCGGCAGGGAGAGGGAGAGAGAGAGAGAGTGTGTGTGTGTGTATGTAGCTTGATTTCCAATATTTATACCACTACTAGCTTTATTTTTTCACGAAATACAAGAAAGTGTCGGACACCGTGCGTGAAGTAAAAAAAAACTGGTTAGAGCCAGGCAGCCAGATGACGGTTAAAAAAAGAAAAAGAAAAAAAAATCTCCGACAGGCAGAGACGCAACGCGAGTCGGCACCACGTCTGAACAAACCCACATTTACCAGAACTCTACTGGTTCATAAGTAAGTACCAACCTAAGTAATAACAAACCTGAAGCTGAAGAAACCCTAAACATTAACGGAAAACGACCCACGAACCTGAGTGACTGAGGGAGAGACAGAGAGCTGTTCTGTGTGTGTGAGTGATCAGAGCGGGACACAACAACACATTGTGTAGGGGAGGGGCGCTGTAGCCTATCACAGAACGCTGACACAGTCAGCTACCCAATGAGGATTTTCATTCAATCCGAGCACAGATATTGACTCGGGGTCCGCCCTTTATTACGACAGCCCGTTATTACGACAACCCTCCATTACGACATCCCGTCATTACGACATGCCTCTATTTAGACATGCCCCTAATCCGATATTTTTTGGTACCGCTATTACGACAATTGACATGCCGTCATTACGACATGCCTCTATTTAGACATGCCCCTAATCCGATCTTTTTTGGTACCGCTATTACGACAATTAGGCCTACTTTTCATAGAAAGTGCAATAGAATAATAATAATAGTTATTAATATAGAATAAATGTAGGCCTACCTCTATCATCCCGCCCGCACCCGCAATGAGCTTCCATTTGCATCGCGAGTGCAGACCTCTACTCCAAACAATGTTTTTCCCAATAATTGATATCGGCACACATTTCAGTCAAAAACTAGGTGATTTTGAACCGGCCATGTGAATAAATGTTAGGCCTACACATTATGTAAAAGACAGGGAGCTCTCCTCATTTTTATTCAGCTCTCAGGGGGAAAAGGTTGAAACTCCATGCATCAAACAAACTCTGTGCGTGCAGGCCAGCAGTCTACTTAAAAATATATAAGAAGCACGAATAAAGCTCTAGGACCTGAAATTTGGACGTTAGAAATCAATTTAATTTGAATTATGGACTGCCTTTGAATGAATAGCCCATAATAATGTCAATAATTTTAGGCCAATATTTTATCCTACACAATATTTTGAGGTGCATTATACCTAATAGGCCTACGAACAATAGTCCTTGACTGATTATTGCGTGTTTTGAGGGAATCTTTTTTATATCACGACTCTCGTGAGACAAGCATCAAGAACAGAATCTATAGCACACCCGCTGTCCAAACCCCTTTCGGGAAAACTAATTGACTGAAAGAAATTACATATTTTTGTGTCGGTATGGTTAAATGAACCCCATGATGATCATTGTAGAGCAAATAACCTACTTTACATTTCATTCCTTGACTTTGTCTTTTTTTATTCAAAACAATTAGTTAGGCTATCCATACTCAAGTCTAATTACCACCAGACACAAATAATCATCACCTAGGTTATATGCTCTCTCTCTCCAAAATCTCTTCCTCTGAGATGCACGCGGCTATAATTTAGGCTACCCGACATTTCAAATGTGACTCTCTAATCAACTTTTGATTAGCTCTTCTTGCTAAAAACTAAAAATACGCTGTTCAACTGTAACTGTATATTACCAACTAGGGGCAACCTCGAAGTTGGATGATTTACTCATGGCTCTTTTTAGAAATTGTTTTCCCATGTATTTGTCACACCCATGCATAAGCTGCGTGTATGCTAAGTCCAGAACATATGGGTATAATCACATTAATTAATTAATTTAAAGTACAATGATAATGACAAATATTAATGGCCTCATGTCGGAATGGCAGGACGTTTGAAAAAAAGTAAAGTGCCGCTACTCAGACAATGGGGAAAAAAAATTGTCGCAGTAGTGGGACGCTTGGAAAATAATATTAATGCCGCCACTCCGACCACTAGACGTCAATGTCTAAGTAGCGGCATGTCGGAATAGCGGCATGTAACCTATTGACTCGTATTACTCGTATAATATTCGTACTCGGCAAAAGTGCTTTATCCGTACCGGATACTCGTTTCAGCCGAGTATCCGGCTCAACTCTAGGCCCCTCCCTCTCTTGATCCATGTCTCTCACGCATCTTTTGAACATTTTTCACAAATAATTGAGCTGAAAACTTTACACATGAATATGTAGGGGTCATTAGTCACAAATTAACTGTTCATACCACATTTAAACAAATAATAATAATCTGTGATATGTGCAGCAATTGTCCCTTCCGAGTAACACATTATTGTATGCATAGCAGAATAACACATTTTTTTACATTTTACATTGTTTACAACTATTTTAAATGTCATGTAACGCAAACATTAAATTGTCAGCAACATAGCATCAATACCATACACTATGATGTCATTCTGCTGATTCCTGAATTTCATTTTTAAATGTTAAACATTACAACTATTGAACATTTAGATATGCTAACTTTATACAAAGTATAACATGTGTATTTCTGCAATTTGTTGCCATATTTCATCTTGAGGGACACATCACATGTTGTGGATGTGTTATGAAAACATTTATTTTAGTTTTTGTTGGTTGGGCCATGGTTTAGAAAGGCTTGGGAACCACTGCTATAGTCGCTGAGGAATAAGCTAACATCTCTCTTACTGTATTATAATAAAATACATGAAGGAAATAGCGCAAGGACAGCTGAAAGACAGTTGACAATAGTCTCATACCTTCTGGTACCGATCTCTGGAGGCCCAGGCCTGCTCCAGCTGCTCCGGGGAGTAGGTGTAGATAGCCGAGCGGTAAGCCGTCCCCACGTCGTTTCCCTGACGCATGCCTGCAGGAACACACAACGTGTCAAACCCTCCAGACACCCGGGTTTCTCAAAGGCCAGAAGATGATGGGGGGGGGAGCACACCACAACCACCACCACCACTACCGGAAGACATCACATCGCCTTGACAAATCGTGGGCGTGTTGACTAGTGAACACCAACGCGTTTTGCACCCGGTACAAAAAGCAAGTGGTAATGAAGCAGAAGGGTCAACGTCACGCCCACCGCCCACGTCCTGTTTGTTGATTGGTGGTTGCGTGGCTTCGCGGCGCACTCATTTGAATAAAGTTCACTGAATTCAAGCCAGGTATTAACTTTGTCTGTAGCTACAGCACAACACATTAGGACATAGCAACAATAAACACAAGACTAAACAAAATTAAACCAGACAAAACAATTACTATACAGCCTACTAAATTATGGTAGAAGCACAAAAATCTAGGAAAAATTACCAAATCAACAGCAAGTCAACTTCTGACAGACGAAGCAACTGCAAGTCAACTTCTGACAGACAAAGCAACCTTTTATTTGTTTGTTGTTCTTTTTTACATCCACAAATTATAGCGGGATTCTAGCTTGGACTTTCAGTTGTCGTGTGATCTCGTGAATCCAGCCACCTCGAAGCGCTCCACTGCTGAAACAGTGCTGAAGCCGCGCGGAGGACGGAACAGAACCGTGTCGGATCCAGTGGAAGTTAGGCGTAAGTTTCTCACGCCAAAGCCCCACTATAGGCGATGAATCCGGAAGACATCGCGCCGCCTTGAAAAATCGTTTGCTTGGGGGCGTGTTGACTAGTGAATCAACTTGTTCCCACCCAAATTGTGGGTGGAGTCTCAGAGGGTACTAAAAGTGGTATAAAGCAGAAGGGTCAACATCACGCCCACGTCCTGTTTGTTTATTGGTGACCGCGTGGCTTCACGCTGTGCTCATTTGAGACAAAGTTGAGACTGTGGGCTGGCTCTGCACCGCAAGCAATCCCAGCATGCTCAGCGCAGCGAATTGCTTGCGTCCCATAGAAAGTGAATGGAGGCGGAAATGGCCGCCAGGCAATCCGTCTATAGTGGGGCTTCGGCGTCAGTCACAGAAACGGCAAGTAAACTTGATTTTACCTACTTCCTGAGGTGACAATGGGCTTCTGAAGATATGCTGATGATCTGCATGTATGTCCTTATATCGGGTGGTTTTTTTTATCTGAGGTGAAATAAACTTTAACATCCATAAAATTCTCGCGCAGATTCTCTTTGCAGAAATCACAGCTGCTACTACGAACCAATTACTTTGTTTTAAAAGATGGAATTGATGTGCCTGCTTGCATCACTGATATATACAGTGTATGTAGTGAACAATTTACTTTGAGAATAGATGAAGAAGTCTAGGTCTTAGATTTACAAAGATTTAGTAGCTGCTAGAGGCATATTAGCAAATTAATAGATCCTGGCATACTTAATGAGGGCGAAAATGTAGAGTTAGAGGAAAGCCCATATAAGTCCTGGAATTTTTAGGGTTAAAAGAATACATAAGTTAATTTGTTGAACAGAGATTATTTTTAAGGATTTCACACCAGGAGGTTTTTTTTAATAATGGGTCTAAACAGATATAATCCTGGGTGCTGGGCTACTGTGTACCTTGTGTGGGGTTGTGGTTTTCCCAGAAGACCTTGAGCAGCTGAGAGAAGCAGATCTTGGCCGGAGAGAAGACAACCCTCACCACCTCGGCATGGCCTGTCCTTCCTGTAGGGGGAATAGCATGGTGAATCTTTCTAAAACAGTGAGTGAGTGTGTGTGTATCAGGTAGAACCCTCTACTGACCCACCTCCAGGAGTCACTACCACCTCCTCAGTACCACCTTCAGGAGTCACTACCACCTCCTCACTACCTCCTCCAGGAGTCACTACCACCTGCTCACTGGTACACTGGATTCGCTGAGGTGTCGCTGTTGCGGTAAGCATACTGACTCATTTCCGGTCTACTTCCTGCTCTGTGTACACTGTTTGGTGTTGTAGCTCTGTCGGCGAACGCTAAATATACATTTGTTTTACTCATTACAGCAGTTATTTACCTGCTTAAACATTTAAACGTAGACTAGTTCCACCTGATCACTCGGAGCTACTTCTTTCTTTTAGCGACTTTTCGCTATTTTAAAGTCTTCACACGCTAGTTACATTAAGCATTAGCAGTTAGCGATGGCTTCTCCCTCTTCCTCTGCTCCTCTTTCCTGCTCAGTGTGCCAAATGTTCAGTTATTCCTCCACCTCTTTTAGTGATAATGGTACCTGTATTAAATGTAGTTTATTTACTGCGCTGGAGGTGACGATTAGTGACTTAGAGGCACGGTACCGCACCACACCGTCTCCGGTAGTCTGTGCGGGCCGGCCGGCGGTAGCCCTAGTTAGGCGTCCCCCGGTAGACCCCGAGCAGCCGGGAAGCCACGGAGAGTGGGTGACTGTTCGGGGGAAGCGTAGCGGCAAACTACTGAAGCCCACGGCTCACCACCAGCCCATTCACATTTCTAATACGTTTTCCCCACTCAGCGACACACCCGCTGAGGAACAGACTCTGGTTATTGGCTCTTCTATAGTCAGAAACGTGAAGTTAGCGAAGCCAGCGGCCATAGTTAAATGTATCCCTGGGGCCAGAGCGGGCGATGTTGAATCCTATTTAAAACTGCTGGCTAAAGACAAACGTAAATATCATAAGATTGTTATTCACGTCGGGGGTAATGACACCCGATTACGCCAATCGGAGGTCACTAAAATTAATGTGGAGTCGGTGTGTAGATACGCCACAACAATGTCGGACACCGTAGTTTTCTCTGGACCCCTGCCCAATGTGACCAGTGACGTCATGTATAGCTGCATGGCATCCTTCCACCGCTGGCTGTCCAGGTGGTGTCCAGCAAACCATGTGGGCTTCATAGATAATTGGCAGCCTTTTTGGGGAAAACCTGGTTTGATTAGGAGCGACGGCATCCATCCCACATTGGATGGAGCGGCTCTCTTATCCAGGAATATGATGCAGTTTATTTCTAAAACCTGACAGTCCAGAGTTGGGACCAGGAAGCAGAGTTGCTGTCTTACACACTTCTCTGCGCTTCCTCTAGTACAGTCACCCACCCACCACCCCATAGAGACTGTGTCTGTCCCCCGACCGCCTACATTATTTAGAGAAATAAAAACAAGAGGAGTTAACCATGAAAACCTAATAAAAGACTTCCGGGGCGGGCGCAACAAGATGGCAGCATAAACTCAATCACTCTCCTGATTAATTAACTTAAAACTCCACTAAAACTCGAAATAGAATAATCACATAGAATGAGTGGAGCTAAAAGCAAGAAAGTTACGGGGAAACCTAAAAATGACGGGACAAATGAAAAGAGCATGAACGATGGAAAATCCACTGCGGACAGGATGGAAGCTGACCACAAGGAAGAAGGCCTGACTACAGCGAAAGCGATCCAAAACCTAACTAAAAGCATACACGATATGAAAAGCGAACTCAAGCAATAATTGTCGGACTTTAAGAACGACTTCAGAAATGACATAATACAAGAATTCAATAACTTCAGGATGGAGATAAATCAGAAATTGACGGATGTCGGCGGGGATGTTACTACCCACGGCACAAGGTTAACTGAAGCCGAGGAGCGGGTGGAGGAGCTAGAGACGGCCAACACGGAGTTAAAAGATACCCTGCTCTGTGCTCTGAAACAACAGAAAACTCTCCAGGCTAAACTAACAGACATGGAAGGACACTCGCGCCGTAACAATATCCGAATATACGGATTGAAAGAGGGCACGGAGGGAACTTCAATGTTACCGTTCATCACAAACTTTCTGACCACTCAATTGGACCTCGGTGAGGACGTGGATTTACAAATTCAACGAGCACACCGATCACTCGGGCCTAAACCCCGAGATGGAACGATCTCAAGATCCATCCTGATTAACTTCCAGAGGTACGACACCAAGGAGAAGATACTGAGAGCCGCATGGGCAAAGAGGATCACTCGTGAGGGGAAAGTGATTACATTTGCACACGACTTCCCTGCGGAGGTGAACAATAAACTTAAGGAATACAAAGACATTAAGAAGATTCTCAAAGAAAAACAAATACGCTTCCAAACACCATATCCTGCCAAAATGAAAATCCCCTGGGAAAACGGACCCCGCCTCTACAACAACGCAACTGAAGCAGCTGAGGATATGCGTACGAGAGGCTATCCTGTGGACCCGCCGAGGACGACTGAAGCGGATTGGGAACGGAGGCTCACACAAGGCGTCCACTGGAGCAGAACGGGCCGAGATCTTCCTGCACGAGTGCGCGGACGGCTCAGCGAATTTCAACGATAGCAAGTATAGTGAGGTTTCGCTTCTACTACACCATTCAACGTTATTATATGTATATCGGTTTGATTATATTTGAATGGCCCACTCTCCCGTTATCTTATTTTGTTTCGTTGCTATTTGAAACCCCAAACTATATTTACTAAGGGAAAATAGATCTGATCAGTTAGAGACCTAGAATGACATTCGGGGAAAACGGAGCTTTGCTTCTCGCAAAGAGGGAGCCCCTACATGGACATGGACGTGTAGGACTGTTTCTCCAAAACCACATACATGGACACAAGTATGTGACAGGGCAGGGTAAGACCCTGAAGTTGGAAGTCGATGTTGCACTTGTTCTAAAGTGCCTGTTATTTGTTTTTGTCATTGTTCATTTGTTCATATTGTCGGCACATATAACTACTGTCATGGGGTACAGACACTTTAAAGTAGCTTCTTGGAATGTGAATGGTTTGAATAATCCAGTTAAGAGGAGTAGAGTAATGGCTAAGATGAGAAGGGAGAAACCTCAGATCATATTTCTACAGGAAACCCATCTATCTAAAGATGAACATGAAAAACTAAAGCAGTTTGGGTACAAGAACACATTTTATAGCTCCTTTGAGACAGGCCACAAAAGAGGGGTAGCGGTATTATTACATAATTCCCTAAATTTTGAATTAGTAAAGGAGATTAGGGCTAGTGAGGGCAGATATATTTTAGTGCAAGGTAGAATAGAAAATAACATGACCACTCTTATCTCTGTTTATCTACCTCCACAAAGTGATCCAAAACTAATGAAGACAGTTCTCGAGCTCATAGCCTCAGAGTCACAAGGTACATTAATCTGTGCTGGAGATTTTAACACGGTAATAAATAGAGAGGACACATCTAACAATAAGAGGACTGTATCACCACAAAATAAAATCCTGAGAAAGGGCCTAGAGGAGATTGGCTTACTGGATGTCTGGAGAGAACTTCACCCAACAGATAGAGACTATACATATTTTTCAGCTCCCCATACAGTATACTCAAGGATAGATTTTTTCTTCGTTTTTAAGAATGACAGACACAGAATTATTAACTGTGATATCGGCTCAAGGGACATTTCAGACCACTCACTGATGTATCTAACATTGTAGACCAAAAAGAACAATTTGGAGACTCAATACAGCCTTGCTTAATAACAAAACTGTCATACAACAAATAAAAGCTGAAATTAAAACTTATCTTGAAATAAATGATAATGGGGAAGTAAACCCGAATATACTATGGGACGCTTTGAAGGCAGTTATTAGGGGTAAACTGATATCCATCGGCACAAATATTAAGAAAACAAAAGAAAAAAAACTTAAAGAGCTTGAAGGTAGACTGAGAGAACTAGAAAAGCACCACATCGAAAATCCGAGTGACCAGATATTGAGGCAAATAAAAAAAATAAAGAATCAAATGTCTAACAATTATAAAGAAGAGTTAGACAAAAAATACAAATTCATAAAACAAACATATTATGAAGTAGGTCCCAGAGCTACAAAATTATTAGCAAAAAAAATTAAGAAAAAACAGATCTCACAATCTATATACAAAATATTAGATCCCAAGACAGGACGAATGTATAACGATTTGGATGAAATTGATGCTGCATTCCGGACATATTACAAGACGTTATACTCTCAACCAAAACAAGATAACAAGGAGAATATAAAAGTTTTTCTGAACTCATTGGATTTGCCCTCAATTGGAGAATTTCAAAATAAGAATCTAACCTCACAGATCACTGAGGAAGAATTAGGGATTGTAATGAATTCATTAAAAAACAATAAAACTCCAGGAACCGACGGTCTACCTGCTGAATGGTATAAAATGTTTAGAGAAGAGCTGAATCCAGTGCTCTTGAAATCTTTCAATTGGACACTTGAGAAAATGTCTATCCCTCCGTCATGGAATGAAGCCTTCATCTCTATTATCCCAAAAGAGGGGAAAAATAAATTGTTATGTAGTTCATATAGGCCAATTTCAATTTTAAATCAAGATTACCGACTGTACACATCTATTATATCCAAAAGACTAGACTCCTTTATTCCTGAACTGATTGACAATGACCAAACTGGATTTGTCCGGGGACGTCAAACACAAGATAATATCAGACGCTCTCTTCATATAATACAAAACATAAAGGAAAATAAAATGAATGCTGTGTTAGTCAGTCTTGATGCTGAGAAGGCTTTTGATTGCGTCAGCTGGGAATATTTGTTTTTAGTTCTTGAACGATTTGGCTTTACAGAAAATTCAATTAATAGTATTAAAACCCTATACTCAGCACCAACAGCAAGAATCAAGATAAACGGGCGCCTAACTGAATGTATAAAACTGGAACGATCCACTCGCCAAGGATGCTCACTTTCGCCTACACTATTTGCACTATACATAGAACCTTTGGCTCAGGCAATCAGAGAGAATGAGAATATTCAAGGAATTATGCACAATGAAACCGAACATAAAATAGGATTATATGCTGATGATGTTATTTTATATATTTCAAACCCAGAAGCATCACTGTGTGCGCTTTTGGATTTCCTTGACATATTTGGGGCATTCTCAGGCTATAAGCTCAACATACAAAAAACACAAATACTAGCATACAACTATAATCCGCCACCGGACCTTAACAAAGACAAAGTTGATTGGTCTCGAAAGGCAATCAAATACTTAGGAGTCTGGTTAACCCACTGTCCCAGTGACCTATATAAAAAAACTATGATACGGTGAGCAAGACAATTAAAGAAGATCTGAATCACTGGACAACATTCTTATTGAGTTTCAGTGCTAGAATTGAGACTGTTAAAACATTTATTCTACCCAAGCTGCTTTACCTGTTTATGTCTTTACCAGTAAAAATTCTGATTAAACAGTTTCACGATTGGGACAAACTCATTTCTCGATTTATTTGGATGGGAAAGAAACCTAGGATTAAATATAGTACATTAAAAACCAGTAAAGAAAGAGGTGGAATGTCTCTTCCTAATCTTAGGGATTATTACCTTGCTGCCCAAATGAAAATAGTTCTTTGGAGTGATGACAGATATGAGGCTAAATGGAAGGAGATTGAGAGATTGTGCAAATGCATACCAATACAAGCAATGATTGGGGACCATAAACTATTTTCAATTAATCAAGAAGACATTAATCCCTTGGTTTCCTTTACTTTAAATACCTGGTTTGATGTCATAAAACAATTAAACTTATGGACCCCCACAACTTAGATGGATTGCATTTGATTCAGATTTCAAACCAAATTGTATGGACTCGGTTTAAATTCTGGATGGATAAAGGAATCACTGCTTACTATAGCATAATAGAAAAGAACACACTACAAAGCTTCCAGACGCTTAGAGAAAAATACAATTTAGAAAAACAGGATTTTTTCAGATATTTGCAGTTACGCCACTACTTCTTAAAAGAGATTGACAAAAAGCAGACAAATCTGGAACCTAATGGGATTATACAATTGATAATACAAACGTACGATAGCAGTACTAAATCAATCATCTCAAAACTATATCAGGGAATAGCAAATGGCAGAGGAACTTCCACAAGTTACATTAAGGAGAGATGGGAAAAGGAACTACATGACACAATAACCTCCCAACAATGGGAGAATATATGTGAAAATGTTTTCTCTACAACCTGTTCTGCTTACTGGCGTGAATTTAGCTGGAAGAACCTCGTTCGCTACTTCATTACTCCTAAATTAAAAATGCATATAACATCATCAAACCATCCATGCTGGAGGGACTGTGGTGTAATAGGAGCAAACCATTATCACATCTTTTGGGACTGTCTAAAATTAAAAAGATTTTGGGAGGAAATCTGGGAAATTATGAAGCAAATTCTGGGGATACAGATTCCATTGACGTGTGTATCATTGTATTTGGGTGATTTTCCAGAAGAATTACCGAGAACTGATAAATATCTTCTGAAAATATTAACTGCAGCAGCAAAAAAAGCCATTACTCGCAAATGGTTACAGGCCGATCCACCTAAAATAGATAATTGGCTAGAAATTATTAAAGAGATTCACGAGATGGAAAGGTTAACTCTTCTGCTTAGATTGGAGTATGATTTATATATTGCAAGATGGACAAAATGGAATATATATTTGCTAAAATAAGGGTGTGGTTTGTGATGTGTTGTGATGTCTGATATCTTATAATACTGTTTGCTTTCCGGTAGCTATAAAGTCAATTCTACAACCTCTGTGACCCATGCAACATTTGCGATAATAACAAAAGAATACTGTCGTGCCGACAGTTGTATCTGTTATCTGTACTCTCTATATCATTGTTTTGTTGCAAAAATGCTCAATAAAAACTAAGTATTAAAAAAAAGAAAACCTAATAAAAATTAAAACCAACTCCTCAGTAGCACAAAATAAAATAATTAAATGTGGACTGTTAAATATCAGGTCTCTGTCATCCAAAGCTGTTTTAGTGAATGAATTAATATCAGATTATGATATTGATTTGCTTCGTCTTACTGAGACCTGGTTGTCCCATGAGGATTATGTTAGCCTAAATCAGCGGTTCTCAACCTTTTTTGAACAAATGCCCCCCTGACCATTCCATGATCCTCGTACCGCCCCCCCCCCTTACAAACCCCCCCCCCCCCCCCCCCCCCCCCCCCAAAAAAAAAACTACAGGTGCTGGTGTTCTTGTAGTGAACAGTGTGTTAAGACTGGAGGACTTCAACTGACATCAGGGTTTATGATGAGAGAAGCCATTGTTTTGCTTTAAAATCCCTGTTTTTATTGGATTGGAGCTGTTTTTATGTATTTATGCCCCCAACAACTTTTTGTGCTGCTGAGCAAATCTGACCATTTTACAGGAAATTAAAGCATTGATTTTAAACATTGCCTCCAAAATGTATGTTTTTGAGACATATAATAGGTCATGTTTGTACATTACTTAACTGGAGAAACTGGTAAACAACATGGAAATGTTATTTTAGTTGTAATGTGATATAAAATATTAAATAGGATAGGTTATATAAGATTAAATAGTCCGCTCGACTTGTAAAAATAAAAAAAACCCTCACGATTTTAACTCTAAAACGCATTAAAGTATTATTAATTGATTAAATATTTCTTTCTTTCGTAAGTGACCATGGTATAAGCGGGATAATGCCCTTCGAGGTGTCCATTAACAGAAATGAATGGACGACGCGGAGGCGTGAACCGTCCAACGCGGAGGCGTGAACCGCGGAGGACGGTTGCTTCCGCGAAGTCCATTCATTTCGTCGGGCATTTTCCCTTACTTATACTATACTTTATATTTCGGCTGCAAACCGCAATTCTTTTTTCGTTCTCCGTAACTTTGAAATATCTCCACACTGCCGACATCTTTGTTTGTTTACCGGCACGTTCTTTCATTGCGTCAGTAAAATGCGCCGCGTCACTGCACATTGTTTGCTTGCGTCATTAAAACGCGGCGCTAATATTTAATGTATATATTCGGCCTTGTTTTTCACTCTCCACCGAATACGGCTTTTTTTGCAATATTCGGCCGAATATATTCGGTTACCGAATATTCGGGTGCATCCCTATTTGATTGTAATGTGTGTGATTAACCGTGGTTACATTATCGTGCTTGTGTACGTTTTCATTGGTTATTTAAGTTTTAGCCCGCGAAGATGAGGTGACAGCTGTCAAAAGTAGCGTTTGTGTTTCCCGGGTTTCGCTGCTGCTGTGGTGGATTTGTTTGGGCGTTATTATGGAGACCGTTCCTGCTCGGTTTGTCCGATCATGATCAGGGAGCAGAGGGGAGATCTCCAGGGCGACGTCGGGGTTTACTCCCTTTTACCCAGCAGTGGAAGCAGCAGACTCGGGTTCTTGGTCTCACACGGCAGCTTTATTTTTAGTTGGGAAACCATGAAAGTTTAAAATGTAGAGTTCAAATGAACTTTGTACAAGCCAAATTGTGGCGCCCCCATTCGTGCCTGAGCGCCCCCATACCAGCCCTCACGCATCCAGCGCCCCCCAAAATGTTTATAACGCCCCCCAGGGGGCGGTACAGCCCCCGTTGAGAAACCATGGCCTAAATGAATCCACCCCCCCCCAGTCATATTAATACTCACATTCCCCGAGGCACATGCCGAGGAGGTGGAGTAGCAGCTATATATGATTCGAGCGTTTTAATGGACCCTAAACCAAAACTAAATTATAATTCATTTGAAAGCATTGTTCTTAGTCTTTCTCACCCAAACTGGAAAACACTGCAGCCAGTCCTATTTGTTATAGTGTACCGCGCTCCTGGACTGTACTCTGATTTTATATCTGAATTCTCAGAGTTTCTATCAAGTTTAGTTCTTAAATCAGATAAAGTAATTATTGTAGGTGATTTTAATGTCCATGTGGATGTTACAAATGACAGCCTTAGTAACGCATTTACCTCATTAATAGACTCAATTGGCTTCTGTCAGTGTAAATAAACCAACCCATTGTTTTAATCACACTCTTGTTCTATCATATGGCATGGATATTGAACATTTAATAGTTTTTCCACATAATCCTCTCCTATCTGACCATTATTTAATAACTTTTGAATTTCTATTATTAGACTATAAGCCATTAAGCAAAACTTCCTACAGCAGATGTCTATCTGACAGTGCTGTAGCTAAGTTTAAGGAGGAGATTCCATCAGTGTTTAATTCAATGCCATATCTGAATATAACCGAGTCCTATATTAACTTTAGTCACTCCCAAATTGATAATCTTGTTAATAGTGCTGCAGGCTCTCTACAATCAACATTAGATTCTATCGCTCCTAGAAAACAGAAAATAATAAAACATAGGAAACTAGCACCGTGGTACAACCAACAAACTCGTCAATTAAAACAAGAAACAAGGAAATCAGAAAGGAAATGGCGCGCTTCCAATTTATTAGAAAATCGCTTAACTTGGCAAAATAATCTTAAAAATTATAGAAAGGCCCTCCGTAATGCCAGAGGAGCCTTTTACTCAGCACTAATAATAGAAAATAAGAACAACCCTACGTTCCTCTTCAGCACTGTAGCCAGGCTGACAGAGTCACAGCTCTATTGAGCCATGTATCCCCATCAACTTAAGTAGCAATGACTTCATGAACTTCTTTTATAATAAAATTATTACTATTAGAGAGAAAATTAGTCACCAAATCAATCAATCAATCAATCACAATTTATTTATAAAGCACATTTAAAACAACCTCAGTCGACCAAAGTGCTGTACAATTGCAAAAAACACTACAACAAACCATTAAAACAACACAAGGGATAGTAAGAAATTTAGGATAAAAAATTAAAATAAATAAAAAATAAAAAGAGTAAAAAAAGAGAGAGAGAGGGAAAGCTTTGACTTCTTCCCACTCCTTTTGAACATGTTAAACGTGTGATTGTATAATTGTTTTTTGCTTATTTTTGTTTTGTTTTATTTTTCTACTTAAGTGGTTACGTTTTTTCTTTTTATTCCATGTTCAAATAAATAAAAATGAAATGAAATTAAATTAAATGAAAGAAAGCGAGAGAGCCAAGATTGCTAGCTTAGCTGGGAGTGAACGCCAAGGAGAAAAGATGGGTTTTTAGGAGTGTTTTAAAATGTTCAACAGACTGTGCAGCTCTAACATAGAGAGGTAGGCTGTTCCACAGCTTAGGAGCCGCGACTGAGAAGGCTCTGTCTCCACGAGTGGAGAGTCTGGACCTGGGTACTGCCAGGAGCAGCTGGTTGGATGACCTAAGTGCCCTAGCAGTGGTGTGCAACTGTAAAAGCTCAGATAAGTAAGGTGGTGCTAGACCATTCATACATTTAAAAGCAATTAATAACATTTTAAACTGAATCCTAAAATTAATAGGCAGCCAGTGCAAAGATGCAAGGACAGGAGTAATGTGCTCACGTTTTTTCTTTCCAGTCAGCAGGCGGGCAGCCGCATTTTGAACAACCTGCAAGCGGCGCAGTGCTTTCTGGTCAAGGCCAACAAACAAGGAGTTGCAATAGTCTAAACGTGATGTAATAAAGGTGTGAATTAGTCTCTCAAATACATCTCTTGGGAGATAAACCTTTGCTTTTGCCAACAGCCTTAGTTGGAAGAAGCTTGTCTTGACTATGGAGGATAACTGCTTGTCAAACCTAAAGTCACTCTCTAAAATAACACCAAGGTTCTTTGCAAAAGGATGACAGTAAAACTTAAGGGAACCAATAGCACTGTCACATCCATCAAGCAGATTTTGTTGACCAAATAAAATGATTTCAGTTTTGTTTTTGTTCAAAGACAGAAAATTAACTTCCATCCAAGTTTGGATATCTTTAAGGCAGTCTAGTAGAGCCTGAACAGAGGCTTGCCCATTTATCTTTAGGGGTAAATAGATTTGAACATCATCGGCAAAACAATGAAAAGAGATGTTGTACTTTCTAAATATGGATCCCAGAGGCAACATGTATATTGAGAAAAGGAGGGGGCCCAAAACAGAGCCTTGGGGCACTCCACAACATAGAGGGGAAGTGGCCGAAGAATGCTGGCCCAGCTGAACAGAGAAGCTCCGGTCTGAGAGGTAGGACTGAAACCACTTCAAAACAGTGCCCCTAATGCCCACACAGGTGTTCAAACGTGACAGAAGAATTTTATGATCTACTGTATCAAAGGCAGCTGTCAGATCTAAAAGGACCAGGACAGCAGAGTTACCAGAGTCGGCTGTCAAAAGCAGGTCATTAAAAATTTTTAAAAGCGCCGTTTCTGTGCTGTGGCGTGACTTAAACCCAGACTGGAACTTCTCTGAGATACCATTTTGATCAATAAAAGACTGAAGCTGTTCATATACCACCTTCTCCAAGACCTTAGAAAGAAAAGGAAGCTTGGAGATGGGCCTAAAGTTTGATAAAACTGTTTGGTAAAGGTTATGCTTTTTGATGAGGGGCTGGACCACAGCATGTTTTAAAGCAGCTGGAAAGCAGCCGGTCATCAAAGATACATTCATCAGGTCCATAACACAGGGGCCAATAATATGGAAAACCTCCTTAAAAAGGCGGGGTGGGATGCTGTCAAGAGGACAATAGGAAGGCCTGAGGTGCTGTACAATATCAGTTAAAGATGGGAGGGAGACTTGCTCAAAATTCTCAAAGACAGCAGGGCATATAGGAGGGACAGCAGGATCTGATGCAGACGGCAGAAGAGAGGACCTAATATCAGAAATTTTATCAATGAAGAAATTCAAGAAATCTTCACACAGTTTGGGTGAAGGAATAATAGCACTATGATCACAGGGGTTCAAAAGATTGTTCAAAGTACTAAAGAGAAACTGAGGCTTATGGCTATTAGCTGACACAAGATTGGATAGAAACTGACTTTTAGCAAATTTGACAGCTTTTTGATATTTGATCAAACACTCATTTAAGATTTCTAAGGAAACTTGTAGATGATCTTTCTTCCACTTTCTCTCGGCACGTCTGCATGTGCGTCTTAACGTGCGGGTGGTGTCATTAAGCCAAGGCTCTCCTACTTGCTTAGAGCGTTTGCACCTAAAAGGAGCCACTGACTCTAATATGTCAATACAGGTACCATTAAACATGTCCAAGAGCTCATTAAGAGTGAGACCACAATCGTGATCTTGCAGTACAGAGTCGCAAAAGGCTGCAGAGAATTCACAGGCAGTTGAGGGGTTAATTGAGCGTACACGGCGCTCCGTGGCGCTCAATTTAACCAGGGAATGAGGCAGTGTGATGTTGAATAAAACAGCAAAGTGGTCGGAGATGTGTGTGTCAACAATCTCAATGACATTTAACTCCAGACCGAATGACAATATGAGGTCCAGTGTGTGACCTTTTTCATGTGTTGGGTCAGATACAGACTGAGTAATATTAAAAGAGTCAATGAGGTTCAGAAAGTCTTGTACTAAGGGACGCGATTCGCAGCAGACGTGGATATTAAAGTCCCCAACAATTAAAAATCGGTCATAGTTCACTGTCAGTCCTGCCACAAAGTCCGTGAAGTCGCTGATAAAATCCTTGTTGAACCGAGGCGGACGGTAGACCACAGCACACATGATGGGTGTAATGCAGTTTAAAACGAAAGTCTGCAGCTCAAAGCTGGAGAAAGAGATCGGCGGTGACAGACGGCATTGAAAGCTGGATTTAAAAACAGATGCTACCCCTCCACCTCGGCCAGTGGATCGGGGGGAGCTGAAATACACACAATCTGGGGGGAGCAGTTCAGAAAACTGGATAGCCTCACCGATCTGAATCCACGTCTCCGTCAGAAACATAAAATCCAATTCACGAGAGGTGAAGAAGTCATTCAGAATAAATGTCTTGTTTGCTAGCGATCTAGCATTCAGAAGAGCCAGGCTAACGGTCGTTTCCCCGCCGGCCTGGTTGGATGCACGGCGCAGCGGCCAAAGGTTCCTGAGATCCACACCGCCGTCGCGGATCCGGCGTCTGGGAGGGTGAACCTCCGCCAGCAGGTGAGAGTAGCCGGGGGCCGGGCACGGCGGAACCACAGGTCGAATCCAGCGGCGGTACACAGGTTGCCGGAGCAGCGCACACGATCCTCTGAGAAGATGGCGAGGATCCGTCCAGCAGGTAGATCGCTTTAGGTTCTTAATTTTCACTAAGACACCTGCCCTCTTTCCGCGTTTGCGGGGGCGCTTCCTCCGTGAAATGACAACCGGAGACCGCCATAGGTAGGCTGGTACCGCCGCCAGGGGAGGAGGAAGACCCGAGGTTTGATCACCCAGATTAATTTCTGGCAGTGTGTTTCGACATGATCCAATGTCAAAAAGTACTTGTCGATCATATACCAGCAAGGCAGAGGAATCTTGGTACAGAGAGCAAAATAATGCAGCAGCAAACAAATATAGTAGAGCCGGTAGACGGCAAGCCGCACACGCTGGCGCCATCTTTTCAGCAATAATAATACTAATGCCCTCAATAGGTATTGCAGGCTTTCCAACATCAGACACTTTGACTGGTGCAACCTTAGATGTGTATTTGGAGTGTTTTTCTGCTGTCGGTCTTCATCAGTTAACTTCTATAATTTCTTCATCGAAGTCATCAACCTGTCTGTTAGACCCCATCCCAACTAGGCTGCTTAAAGAAGTTGTACCCTTAATTGGCACTTCTTTACTGGATATGATTCATCTTTCTTTATTATCAGGATATGTACCACAGTCCTTTAAAGTAGCTGTAATTAAACCCCTTCTTAAAAAGCCCACTCTTGACCCAGGGGTTTTAGCCAACTATAGACCGATTTCTAATCTCCCCTTTCTGTCTAAGATTCTGGAGAAAGTAGTCGCCAAACAATTGTGTGACTTTCTACATAACAATAGTTTATTTGAGGATTTCCAGTCAGGATTTAGAGTTCATCATAGCACAGAGACAGCTCTGGTTAAAGTTAATAATGACCTCTTGATTGCTTCTGACAATGGACTTGTCTCTGTACTTGTATTATTAGATCTTAGTGCTGCATTTGACACCATTGATCATAATATTCTTTTACAGAGACTCGAGCATCAAATTGGCATTAAAGGAACCGCACTAAGCTGGTTTAGGTCCTATTTATCAGATCGTTCACAGTTTGTACATGTGAATGATGAATCTTCAATAAATACTGTACAGTTAGTCATGGAGTTCCACAAGGTTCTGTACTTGGACCAATACTATTTACTTTATATATGCTCCCTTTAGGCAACATTATTAGAAATCACTCCATTAACTTTCATTGTTATGCAGATGATACGCAGTTATATCTATCGATCAAACCCGATGAAATTAATCAATTATCTAAATTACAAACATGTCTTAAAGACATAAAATCCTGGATGAGCTGCAATTTTCTGATGTTAAACTCAGAGAAAACCGAAATTCTTGTACTTGGCCCCAAAAACCTTAGAGACTCAGGGCCCTATCATGCACTCAGCGCAATTGACTTTGTACACTGGCGCTTGTGCAATTCCTATTTTGCACCCGACGCACATTGGAATTTTCCCTCGCAAGGCGCAAGTCCTTCACTTGGGGAATGAAGTTGCGCTCCGGGGGCGGTTCAGTGAAAACAGGAGGCGTGTCCCGGCGCAAACGTTCCCTGGTGCTATTCTGCACTTTCACAAAACAATTGCGCCACAGACCAGGAAAAACCGAGTCTAAAGTCAGTGGCGCTTATTCAGACGCTATTTTAAGGGCGCATGCTTGGCCATAATCAGGGGGGGGGATGCGCGATTGTTGACGGGGGGGGGGGGGGGTGCGGTCCAAAACTCTGGACCGGCCCAAAAATAATAATACACAAAATACAAAATAAAATGAAAAAATAATTACGGCCGGCCGGCTCGGCCTGAAATCGTCCGGCCGTTAGGGAAATCTCCCGAACCTCCCTATGGCAGCCCGTCCCTGGCCATAATGTAGTTTACAACGTGCATACACTTTGCTTCTCTCATCTACAAGGAAGCAGTTCCCATTTTTGCAAACCATACATACAAGCAACAATATTACCACATATGTGAAAAAATAGACATAAATCTAGCGTACACAGTTACCCAAAATATTCAGGCTAATAGTAATGATGGATCAAATTAACCTGTTTGACCAATAGTCGCAAGACACATATAAGGACACCAGGATGTAATCGAAAACACACAGAAACACGAAGCGGTGTAACTGAAAGAATATTCGGCATACTGAAAATGCGCTTCAGCTTATTTGACAGAAGAGCTGCATCATCTGTAAGCAGTGCTTGAAGTGGGCCGGTACGCACCGGCACTTTTTCTTGCGTACCGGCACTTGTCACAGGCTGCCCCCTCGTCGGTCGTAGGTCCGGGGTGGGTTATGATCGCGCCCCCCCCCCCCCCCCGTCGACAATCGCCCCCCCCCCCCCGCCGTACGCAGTACCGGCACTTATTTTTTTCCACTTCAAGCACTGTCAGGAATCTTGGAGTTATCTTTGATCAGGATCTGTCATTTAATTCCCACATAAAGCAGACCTCTAGGACTGCCTTTTTTCATTTACGTAATATTACAAAAATCAGACGCATCCTATCAAAGACAGATGCAGAAAAACTAATCCATGCATTTGTTACTTACAAACAGTGGTTACACACAAACAAACAGCGGTGGTTGTAACAACATCAGCCTGATCAACAAGGCCCGGACCTAAATGCTACACTAACTAACGTAGCATATTTTTATCTTTCGCCCCCCCATCCCATGCCTTTGTCGCTCCTTGGTTTTAGATATTGTATAGATATTTATATTGTTTATATTTTAAGTAATCATTATGCACCATTACACCAAGTCAAATTCCTTCTATGAACAATCCTACTTGGCAATAAACTTGATTCAAAATTGGAATTTAAATTCAGGTCTTAGACTATGTTGATATGATCAATCAGGCTGGATTACTGCAACTCTTTATTATCAGGTTGTCCTAATAAGTCCATTAAGACGCTCCAATTAATTCAAAACGCTGCAGCACGAGTACTGACAGGAACTAGGAAAAGAGATCACATCTCTCCTGTACTAGCTTCTCTGCATTGGCTCCCTGTAAAATTTAGAATAGAATTTAAAATCCTCCTCCTCACCTATAAAGCTCTTCATGTTCAGGCCCCTTCCCATCTCAAAGAGCTCATAGTACCCTATTACCCCACTAGAACACTGCGTTCTTTGAATGCAGGGCTACTGGTGGTTCCTATAGTTTCTAAAAGTAGAACAGGAGCCAGAGCCTTCAGTTACCAAGCTCCTCTTCAGTGGAACCAGTTTCCAGTTGTGGTTCGGGAGGCAGACACCCTCTCCACATTTAAGAGTAGGCTTAAGACGTTCCTCTTTGATAAAGCTCATAGTTAGGGCTGGATCAGGTGAGTCCTGAACCATCCCTTAGTTATGCTGCTATAGGCCTAGACCAGGGGTCGGCAACCCGCGGCTCTGGAGCCGCATGCGGCTCTTTAGCGCAGCCCTAGTGGCTCCCTGAAGCTTTTTCAAAAATGTTTGAAAATGGAAAAAGATGGGGGAGAGAAATATATTTTTTGTTTTAATATGGTTTCTGTAGGAAAACAAACATGACACAAACATTATTAACGTTTTTCAATGCTGTAAAAATGTGTAGAATAAATATTAAATTTCAACATTTCTGTCAACGAAGATTTACGTCATAGCCTGCGACACACGTTTCTATCAGTAAGGCGGGATGCCAGGCAGGTGGCTGTTGTAAACAAACCGGCGGCTGTGTGATGGGCCATGGATCCCAAAGGGAAAAAGAGAAAAATAACTGAGGAGAACAGAGGATTCAACGTTTCTTGGACCGGGCAATAGTAACACACCGCGAACCTACGACCGACGGGGGGGGTGCGCGCAATTGTAACACACCGCGGACCTACGACCGACGGGGGGGGGGGGCGCGCGCAATAGTAACACACCGCGGACCTACGGCCAACGGGGGGGCTGCGCGCAATTGTAACACACCGCGGACCTACGACCGACGGGTGGGTTCGCGCAATAGTAACACACCGCGGACCTACGGCCGACGGGGGGGGGGGGGGGGGGTGCGCGCGATTGTAACACTCCGGCCGACGGCGGGGGGGGGGGGGTGGTGCGCGCAATAGTAACACACCGCGGACCTACGACCGGCGGGGGGGGGGGGGGGGGCGCGGTGTGTTACTATTGCGCTCTCAAAAAGGAGGACAAATACGCGCCCGGCTTGATGCTGCGCCGGACGCCGGACAGGGCTGAAAAACCGGACAGTCCGGCGCAAATACGCGCCTCCTTTTTGAACCCGCGCCCCGCCCCACCGGTTGAGAACCACTGCTACAGGATGCACTGCAGGAAAAATAAACATTTAATCATGAAGGCTCATTATGTATTTGTAGTTAACTTAGTCATTTCTATAGTAGGCTAATATAGCTACTATAGATACATACAGCATGTGTTGCCTTCAATATAAGGCTTCTATAAGGCTTATATTTTTTTGCGGCTCCAGACATATTTGTTTTTTGTTTTTTTGGTCCAATATGGCTCTTTCAACATTTTGGGTTGCCGACCCCTGGCCTAGACTATCGGGGGATTTCCCATGGTACACTGAGCTCCTCTCTCTCTCTCTCTGCACACATTCATGTCCCATTAATGCATGTTACTAAAACACTTCTTCCCCGGAGTTCTTGTGTTTTCTCGTCTCGCAGGTTCTCATGGATCCTGGTGGAGCCTCCATGTTCCTGCTTGACTGCCATTGCTAATATCAGTTACCAGTTATATACAGTTACTGTTGTTGCTGCTCGCTGTCCCCCATCATTGCTGCTGTCGTCATCATCTTCTTCATGTTCATTAGTGTATTGATGTAGTTGCTCTCTCTCTCTCTCACCCCAACTGGTCAAGGCAGATGACCACCCACCTAGAGCTGAAGGGTCTGTCCGAGGTTTCTGCCTTTTAACAGGCAGTTTTTCCTTGCCCCCGTCGCCAAGTGCTTGCTCATGGCGGTACTGTTGGGTCTCTGTAAATGTTATTAGGAGTTCGGTCTAGACCTGCTCCATTTGAAAAGTGCCCTGAGATAACTTCTGTTATGAACTGGCGCTATACAAATAAAATTGAATTGAATTGAATTGCTCATTACACCTCCAGGAGTCACTACCACTTGTGCTCCTTACCACTCCCTGGCTCCTTCTAAATGTCATTCACTTCATTCATGTTTATTAAATCATAATTGGATTAATGCCATGTTGCCTCTCCCAGTAGAAGATATACGCTTAATGTGGAAAGGGTGCCAATAATTCCCACTGGGATCATTTATTCTGGAACTAGACATGAATAAATCCAGATGCCATGTCAGGAACTGAACTGATGGCTACCAGCTGTTAACACAAGATGGCACCGCGCCGCTGATGGCCGCCTCAGTGTTGCACATTGTTTTAGGATCACAGGACTGAACGACTACAGACCCGTCGCCCTGACCTCTGTGGTTATGAAGTCTTTTGAGTGCCTTGTTCTGGCACACCTCAAAACCCTCACCGACCCACTTCTGGACCGCCTGCAGTTCGCCTACAGAGCCAACGGGTCTGTACAATGACGAGACGATGCAGTCAACATGGCCCTTCATTCCATCCTCCAGCACCTTGACTCCTCAGGAACCTTTAATACCATCATCCCGGCTCTGCTGCAGGACAAGCTCTCCCAGCTGGTGTATTACATACTTCCTGTCTGACAGGAAGCAGCATGTAAAGTTGGGGAAACACATCTCTGACTCTCGATCTATCAGCACCGGTTCCCCACAAGGCTACGTTTTTTCCCCTCTGCTTTTCACCCTGTAAACCAACAGCTGCACCTCCAGTCACCAGTCCGTCGGACGACACCACCCTCATCAACTTTAATGCACATAATAATAATTCATTGCATTTATATAGTGCTTTTCAAGGCAGTCTGATTCTGATTCTGATATTAAAGATTCACCTGTAGACCAGTTCTGCTCCCACTTCCATTCATTGTCTTTCCCTTTCTTTCTCATTTGTCGTTTCTCTCCCTCTTGCTTCTAGACTGTGTGCTTACCGAGTTCACTTGGAAAGCACTTCGCCTTCAAGATTAAATCCAGGACACCGAGACTGAAGCTTGTTGTACTCGTCTGCTCTTTAACAGCAACTGAGCTTGTCTCCCTGGCTGTCTGCATGCATTTGTAATTGAGAATGAGAGAACTGAGTGGATGAAGAGAATGATGTAAGGAGGAAGGGAGGAGTGTTGCTGCAAACCAGGTGACCAGCTGGTAGCCAAACAACTTGTAGATTTAATGAAATATAAGTGTCCCATGATTGAGAGGACTGAGCTGGCCATGTTGTTTTTCTGTAAAATAGACCCAATGTAAGTAATTGTGTGTGAACAGCTGTGTGCTACCTGTGCAGACGTCCTGGTAGGTAGGGTTAGCTGTGTATCCTCCAGCATAGCCCACTTGGGTGGAGTAAACCCCTTCCTGTTTCCAAAACTTTCTCTCTGCACCCCAGAAACAGCCCATTCCTTTCAAAGGGAATACATACAGCAGAAATAAATCAATGAAAGTTGTGTTGACATGTTACTGCACCACAAGCAACACAGATATTATAGATTTTGTATGGAGCAGAAACATAGTCTTTGCAGATGTAATAATAATTCAGCAGTCTTTTTAAACATTGTTTATTTTGAAACATTGCAATATCAATATCCAATTGATATTGGATGATATATTTTTGCCGTATTGAAGAAAATGTCAAACAAAGAGTTTCACCATTTAAATGTGTTTGAGAAATGTTTGGTATGTCTTAAATAGCCCTGCAGTGAAATGCAGTCCTCAGCGCATAAACCTGCTGCAGGTGTGGAGTGATTGAGTTAGTAGAAGTGAATCAATGCTGCTCTGCTCTCCCTCATCCACCACCAGCTCCAGTATCATGAAGCCCGGAAACCAACCCTGGGCCGTGTTGGAGCACATGGTTCCAGCATCAAGTCGACATGCTACACAGACCAGTCAATCCAACATTTATAAGGGTTTTTTGCTGTTCTTTTCAGTTGACCAAGGTCCACTGGATGATATCAGATGATGTGCAAGCTCAGGTCAGATAAATAGAGTGATTAAAGAGCCACCAATCACAATGTTTGTAGAATGATGTAGAAAACCTAATATGAAACACTAAATGTCATTGGGCCATCATGCCTGACTTGCACAACCATCTTTGGTTATTTGATTCAGGAATTGTGATGAAAGTGCAGATTTTAAACTGTGGTAAGCAGGTAGTTATTAATAAGCTCTAGATTGTCTTCTTCAACGTAAAGACCTTCAGGGAAATGGATGGATGTGGGAGGTTCACAAGAGACTTGAAATGCAAGTCATGTCCTGAAGTGGTCAGAAATCCATGAATGCAGCTTTAAACTCAAATAGAATTGTTAAAGGTCTTACAAATATCATTTTGTTTTTTTATTTCCTTTGTTTTTAAAATAATTATGTACAAAAAGCAAATAGAAAAACTTACCAAACAGGACCATTTGAGTCCCATCAGGAAAGGGTGGAACAGTGGTGTTACCATTAGCTTCATGTTTCACTGTGGTGGGAGAGAGCAAGGATAGCACCGTCTTCACATGTTTATTATATGGTAAAAACATTTAATTTAACATTGCACGCGCACACACACACACACACACAGTCTGCTGTCACATGAAGACATCAATAGTCATTCATTTACATTAATAGTCTAATGTTTTGTGAATGTAGTAATGGTTCTTGTTAGTTTTGCATGTGCAGGACTGTTCAATAAATATCAATGGTGTAGTATTCCAGTCGAAAAATATATAGGCCTATTCATTCGAGCAACAATGGAATATAAAAAAATATATAATTTAAAACTAGGGTTTGTTTTAGGCCTAGGCTACAGCAGATAATAAGCTTATATGTTATTATTTCTCTGTCTCTAATCGCAGTGACGGAAGAGATGCATGCTGGGTAATGTTTTTTTGGAGGCTGGCTGACGTTGATAAATATAGTAGGTGCCTACTCTACCTAATACACGTTAATACTCGTGTACTCATTTTGTTTTTTTGTTTAAGTCTGTATAGTTTCCCACCAATGTACACAAAAGTCACCTGTATTTTATAGTCTTGCATTACATTCACACTGGAGTTCCACTGGCCACTCAGTTTACCTGCTTTTTCCTGTTTCCTGTAGCAGGATACACTTCTAAACAGCCATTTTAATTAGAGTTGAGCCGGATACTCGGCTGAAGTATCCGATATGGATAAAGCACTTTTGCCGAGTACGAGTATTATACGAGTAATACGAGTCAATATCTGTGCTCGGATTGAATGAAAATCCTCATTGGGTAGCTGACTGTGTCAGCGTTCTGTGATAGGCTACAGCGCCCCTCCCCTACACAATGCAGATGTGTTGTTGTGTCCCGCTCTGATCACTCACACACACAGAACAGCTCTCTGTCTCTCCCTCAGTCACTCAGGTTCGCGGGTCGTTTTCCGTTAATGTTTAGGGTTTCTTCAGCTTCAGGTTTGTTATTACTTAGGTTGGTACTTACTTATGAACCAGTAGAGTTCTGGTAAACGTGGGTTCGTTCAGACGTGGTGCCGACTCGCCTGTCGGAGATTTTTTTTTCTTTTTCTTTTTTTAACCGTCATCTGGCTGCCTGGCTCTAACCAGTTTTTTTTTACTTCACGCACGGTGTCCGACACTTTCTTGCTGTGTTTCGTGAAAAAATAAAGCTAGTAGTGGTATAAATATTGGAAATCAAGCTACACACACACATACACACACACTCTCTCCCTCTCCCTGCCAGTCGTCTGAGTTTTTTTTTTTAATTTTCAATGCTCATTTCAAGACAACCCGACCCACTTACGGGTTAAATCCCGCCCACTTCCGGGTTAGGCCCCGCCCACTCCGAGTACAGATACAGATAATTAATATGGTTAACAGATACAGATAATGCTGTACTCGCTCATCCCTAATTTTAACGTTATATCCATTCTGAACATTTTGTTACGCGAGACGTATGGAAGCATTTTTAGGACAATAATCAAATGAAAATGCAATGTTAAAAATGAAAATGCAATAGCACTAATGCTTTTTATTTTTCATAACATGAACGCATTATTATTATAATCATCCAATTTGCATTTGCATTTTCCAAATATGCCCCCGCAATAAAGTGGACAATATCTAAATGCAAATTAAAAGTCGAAAATGAAAATTGTATTTTTCATAATATGAATGGCATTATTTGAGTCATAAATAAAATGAAAATGCAATCATAAAATTTGCATTTGAATGTTGCCAAACATGCCCACTTTTAAGTGGACAATATTCAAATGCAAATGAAAATCAATTTGCATTTGCATTTTCAAACTATACCCTGCGTTAAAGTGGACAATATTCAAATGCAAATGAGTAGGCGGGATAAACTCCACCCATTGGATAACAGGCTGAACATGAAAATCAGCGTCACCCTCTTCATCTGTAGGTTGTAACTTAACAAGCGTCGTACTAACTAGGAGGGAGAACTGGTGTAACCTGCTGCTGCTCCACAACCTGGTATCACGCTTTTTGTGCTCATAATCACGAAAAGTAATCTATTGAATCGTGTCCCGGAGCACGGGAGGAGTGGCGCAGATAAGCGCAGCCCAGTCCAGGTATTATTTATAGGTCAAAACAGGGAACAGCATTGAATTTTCACGCTTTTTCATGCTCATAGTCACGAAAATTGAATCATGTCCCGGAGCACGATTCAATAGTTAGATTAACATCAATACAAGTAGGCTTCAGCTTGGTTGAAATATACGTCACACACGTGAGCATATGTACACACATGAACGCTGAAGGGTCCGCTTGCGCCGACAGCGCTGCTCTGGCCCCCATTTAAAATGCTTGGGTTTAAACGTTGTCCCGTTTTGACCTATAAATAATACGTGCGTATCTGTGCCACTCCCCCCAAAAATGTCATGATAGTTATTACCTTGACGGACGATATGGCACCTAATGGATTGACAAAACAGAATTATACATGACATGAGATAAATTAATACTCTGATCAGTGCAGTGAGAGTCACCTTGTGGAATGCATTCGAACGCGAATGCAAGGCACCAGGCGTAGTGTAAGCGGTCAGCAAAAGTAGGCATTCCCCCATCACCCACTCACTACTAACCTCACCTGAGTTAATAGCTGATATTACAAACCCTTACCGCCACCAACACCACATGACCCAATCACTGTCATTGAGTGTCATTACGTAGGTGCACCACAACTCAAGCTACGCCTATCCCCAACATTCCGGCCCCTAATTATTACAACACACAATAGTAATAATTACACATTCAACACCATAACCCATAAAATGCAACACACAACATGACATATTAATAAGACAATATACAACATTATTCAAAAAAGGTCCATCAAAAATCCACTTCTTTTCTTTTTTCCCACCCCATTGTCAGTCATAGGCCAGAGGTTACTAGCACTTAGCCTAGATATCGAGTCAGTCTGTGACCCATATCTGGTCACGTTGTCAGTCATAGGCCAGAGGTTACTAGCACTTAGCCTAGATAGCAAGTCTGTGACCCATGTCCGGTCACATCAAACACGTCACGTTTAAGTTCGGTCAAAGAGGTTGTCAAGGGTCAGAAGCCTCCTGAAGAAGGCATAACTTTGTGACAGGCCGGCATACGTGGTTGGTTGGGGTCTTAATCCAGGCCTGACGTACAAGCCCTTTCCTGTCGGGAACAGCCACTGTGACTCTGCCAATGATCCAAGAACCACGAGGCGCAGAGTCATCCACTATGAGGACAATGTCTCCAGGCATGAAGTTGTGTTTAATCCTTGACCATTTTTCACGCTGTTGAAGCTGTGGCAAATATTCAGTAGTCCATCTTTTCCAAAATAGATCAGAGATGTATTGGACCTGCTTCCATCTCCTTCGCGCATAGACGTCATTTTTCTGGAACAGCCCAGGTTGTAAACATGGACTGGACTTAAGAAGGAGGAGATGGTTTGGTGTTAACGCTTCCAAGTTGTTCAGATCAGTGGATTCCCTTGTGATGGGTCTACTGTTGAGGATTGACTCGACTTCACAAAGGGCTGTTTGCAGTCCTTCCTCATCCAAATGCTGTATCTGCAGAGTGGAGTTGAGGACCTTTCTGATGGAACGAATCAACCGCTCCCATGCTCCACCATGGTGCGATCCAGTAGGAGGGTTGAAGATCCATCTGACTCCCTTCAAAGACAACACATCAGTGATTTTCCCCTGATTCCATCCTTCCATTGCGTGCTTTAGCTCACGTTCTGCGCCTACAAAGTTGGTGCCATTGTCAGAACGCAGCTCTTGAACCTGGCCTCGTCTCGCAATGAAACGGCGTAAGGCGTTGATGAAAGAGTCAGTGTCAAGGGATGTGGCAACTTCAATATGTACAGCTCTTATCACCAGGCATGTGAAAATGACTCCATATCGCTTCACAAGACTTCTCCCATACTCAACCTCAAATGGACCAAAATAGTCCACTGCCACAAAGCTAAAGGGAGGTTTATCAGGAGTCACTCTGCTTTCAGGCAAGTCAGCCATCTGCTGCTGACCCACAGCTCCATGAAGCCGTCTGCAGACCACACACCTTGCCACATTCTTCCTTATCAGAGCGCCAGCACCAGGAATCCAGTATTTCTGATGTAGAGAGAATGTGGTTCCTGCCACCATGACCCACTTCTTTATGGATATGCTGTAACACAAGTTCAGAAATGTGAAGGTCTTTGGCAATTATGGCAGGGTGCTTGGATTCTTCAGACATAACAGCCCTACTGAGACGTCCACCAACTCGCAGCACATCATCCACTAGTACAGGATTCAACTTATAAATGTGGCTGCTTCGTCTCACACTCTCTCCCCTTCGGAGGCAAGCGATTTCCTCAGCATACCTCTTTCTCTGACAGCACTTGATTATCTCCATTTCAGCATCTCTAATCTCTCCAACTGAGAGAATCCCACAGCAGGGCTCAACACTGTGATAAGCTCCCTCACACTGAGTGACATCAGATGCAGACGGAGCAGATGCCTTGTTCTTTCTGTGTTGCAAGAGCAATGTCTTAAATCTCAGGATCCAGCCCATCACCCCACTAAGGCGGGTCCATGAAGAGGCACGATTGATCAGACAGGTCAACGCATCATCAACATCATGTGCTTGTGAAACATCAATAGCAGCAGATACATTAACCTCAGGATCTTCTTGTGATAGTTCCTTCAAGCTATCTGGGTTAACAGGCCATTTGCTCTCTGGCTGTCTGAGAAATGCGGGACCAGATATCCATACATTATCGCATAACAATGACTCAGCTCCTGTACCTCTAGAGGCAAGGTCGGTGGGGTTACGTCTTGTATCCACATACTTCCACTGGGAGGCTCTGGGAGCCTTGAGAAACTCTGACACCCGGTTTGCGACGAAGACGCGAAACCTGGAGGTTTTGTTGTTTATGTATTTTAGAACAGATGTACTGTCTGTCCAAAACACTGAGTCCTGGAGAGGTAGCCTTAGCTCCCTGCTCTACAGTTTGTCCATGCGAACTGCTACAACAGCCGCTATCAACTCCATGCGGGGAATAGTGACTGGTTTCAAAGGCGCCACCCTAGACTTCCCCATTATGAAGGAAGTGTGTGTTTGCAATTGACTGTTATGCAGCAGCAGGTAGGTAACGGCACCATAACCCTTCTCACTCGCATCTGCAAAGTGGTGTAACTGAGCAGTGATTGCCTCACCAAAGTCAGGATTCAAGCACCGTCTTCCACCCAGCCCTTCCACTCTTCAGCAACCGCTGGTGGTATAGCGTTATCCCATCCTATCCCTCTCTGGCACAGGTCTTGAAGGATTCCCTTGGCTGAAAAGACAACAGGAGCAAGGAACCCCAGAGGGTCATAGAAGGAGCTGACTGTGGAAAGGATTCCTCTACGAGTCAATGGTCTGTCTGGGATGGATATGCAGAACTTAAATAAATCTGACTGCACACACCACCGCACTCCCAATGCTCGCTCAACAGGTAAGTTGTCACAATCTAGGTCCAGATATTTAACTTCCTTTGCACGCTCTTCTTCAGGTATCACTGCCAACACACTACGGCTATTACTTATCCACTTAGTCAAGCGGAAGCCCCCCTTAGCACAGATGGATCCAAGGTCTGTATAAAGAGAGATGGCTTCCCCTTCAGAGGCTACGGAAGCCAAGCAATCATCCACATAGAAACTATGCAAGATGGTGTCAATCACCTGCTGGCTGAAGTGCGCTTTGTTATCCTCAGCACATTTCCATAGAGCATAGTTGGCACAGCTCGGAGAAGATGTTGCCCCAAACAAATGGATGACCATCCTGTATGCTTCCATGCTCTGACTTAAGTCACCACTGGGCCACCAGAGAAACCTTAACAGGTCAGTATCCTCCTCTGACACACGCACCTGGTGAAACATAGCTTCAATGTCAGACATTATAACAACAGACTCTTTTCTAAACCTGGTCAGCACACCAATCAATGCGTTTGTTATGTCAGGGCCACTCAGGAGCTGAGCATTGAGAGAAACACCTTGAAATGATGCTGCACAGTCGAAGACGACCCGGATCTTTCCCTTGGTAGGATGGTAAACCCCATGGTGCGGGATATACCAAACCTTACCATCGTCACGCTCTAGAACTGTGGTTGGCACTCTTTGTGCATATCCTCTGGCTATGAGATTGTTCATAAAGGCTGTGTAATCTCTATGGAAGTCTGTGTCTCTGGCAAACCTTCTCCTCAAGCCTAAGGCGCGTTGTTCTGCAATTGCACGGTTGTCAGGCATTCTTATTTCTCGCTCTTTCAAAGGCAAGGCAATGCTGTAGTGCCCATCACTCAGGGACACAGTTTCCCTAGCCAACTCCAAGAACTTTGAATCTTCTCTTGATAGCCCTGGCTGTTCATCGTGGGAATTCTCAGGGAAGTCCATCCTGAATTGCTGTTTCCAGAGCTCATCAAGCGTAACTATGTTACCTACTATGTTAAGTGAAGAGATCCGGCATGTCCCAATATACATCACTGACCAATCCAGCTACTTCCAGGTCAGGCACAATGAAACTGTCCACCATTTTCTCCTGTCCCATGGTGCGCAGGAGAATCTTGGTCTTCCTTCCAGCGAGATTCAGTCTGTCCATGAGACCCACTGTGCAAAAGGACGCTGAACTCCCCTGATCCAAGAAGGTGTACGTTTCCACCATTCTTTGACCCTTCTTTGATTTCACTCTGACCGGTACAATAGCGAGTTTACAATCTTGTCCACCGGCCCCAGTAAAGGCCGCAGTATACTCGCCATTACCAAGCTGTCGCGCGACATTGTGACGTCAAAATGACGTAGATCTCGCCGGCGCGACAGGATTTTGGCCCGTTCGCGCCGTGTCGCGCACCTCTCTTTTTTTTTCAGCGGCGCGCGACAAAGCGGAAACAGAAACACGGACGAGTTCGAAGGCACATTTTAATGCGCCTTATTGCTAAGGCTTCTTTCTTTATATGTTCTATTTTATTGTGTGGTGTAGGCCTATATTTTTTCGCTAATAAACCGTGGTTTTACGTAAGTGCTGTCTACTGTTGTTGTGGTCAAAGACGAGTGGAATTACGTGGCTGAAAAACTATCTCAAAGCGACATTAAGTTATAAAATAAAAGTATATAAGATAATCATTAAGTTATTTAGATAGATGCTTGCAAACACTATTCATATGCGAACTGCTGCCATACACTGGACTGTTGATGGCTGACCAGGTGGGGCAGTGATGTAGAATAATAGCAATGTAAAGTAATAGACAGACATAATGCTGTATAGTGAGAGACATCCCGGTGAACTATTCTAATGAAGACACAGGGGTGCCAGTATTAGCATATCTCTTCTTCTACTGCGTAGAAATAGCAAAGTCGGTAGCCTTTCCTTAGTGGCGCCACCTCTGTTCAGGAGAAGACTGCAACTACTGTCGTGGCCACCAGTGCGAGTATAACGTCACATTGTCGTCACATTGTCGCGCGACAGCTTGGGAACGGCGAGTATACTGCGGCCTTAAGACCATTAGTCTGGACTGTAACAGGATTGCCATCTGCCTCAGCGCTGAGTCTGGCCTCAGTTTTCTCCTTGTGGTGGATATGGAGAATGCTTGGGTGCCTGGAACCACAGAGTTCACATGATAAACATTTCTGGTATATATTCTTTACTGATGTGCCCAGTGCACAAACAGCCAATGCAGATGCCATTCTCTTTAAAAAACGAAATCTTCTCATTGAGGTTTCCTACCAAGCAAAGTGCATGACTCCAGTGTGTGTGTCCCATTGCAGGACAGACATGCGTTTACAGAAAAGCGGCCATCTCGAGCCTCTGTTTGATTCTCTCCCTCAATAGCAGCGACAGTTGTGCCAAAGCTACTTCCTTTAGCCCTTGGACGAGGAGAGTGCTTCTCCCGGTCAGAGTCCTTGGCTGCTCTCAATGGAGTGTCACATACATTTCCAAAGACAGGATCTGTGGCAATTTTAACCTGCCGTTCGAGGAAGGAAACAATGTCATTAAATATAGGTCTACAGTGCTGCCTCTCCTGGATGCCACATGCCACTGTTCGCCACTTGTCTTTCAATTTGTATGGCAATCGTTTGATTACAGCAACCATATTTGCAGGGATATTCAACTCCGAAAGACCCTGAACCTCCTCCATTGCATTGCAGCATCCACATAAGAAAAGACAATATGCCTGGAGCAGAGGTTGCACTAGACTTTTTCGTTGTCCGTCATTTTGACTGACAGGGTCATAAAAATCCGGTCATAATCTATTTTTACCGGTCACTTTAATTTTTTAAATGATAATAATGACATGTTCAATAGCATTTAATTTTAATTCATTTTTAATTAATATTCAGTCCAAACAAGCTGAACAAATACTCCACACCGTGGATACACACATCAAGCAGAAGAATATGTAAGAATATCGGCCGCCATGCGATTCGCGTATAGTGGGGCTTGACTGTCATCACGCGGATATTTCGCGTGTGGGGCTTGACGGTGATTCATCACCACAATGCGGGCGGGAGCTAGTTGATCCACTAGTCAACACGCGGGAGCTAGTTGATCCACTAGTTAACACGCCCCCAAGCGAACGAGTTTTCAAGGTGGCGCGATGTCACGGATAATTCGCGTATAGTGGGACTTCTAGTAGGGTTGTGCCGATGCCGATGACATCGTGATGGCTGACTGGCATCACGATGGAGAGCCACCATCGTGATGCCACGCCCCCCTCGTCCGACACACACTAATCCTATATTCTCTTCTACAGTTATTACCTAAAAACTTTGCAGGGATTGCTCTGTAAATAAATTGAAAATATAACTAATGGTCCATATAAAGTGCTGTAAGTTAACTAGGGCTGCCCCCTAATAGTCGGCTTAGTCGAATACGTTTTCATTAGTCGAGCAAAAAGTAAAACATCAAAATAAGAAGGCATGAGCATCGCAAACCGAATACATCCGTGGTCGCAACAAGCCCTGATTTAACTAATCGCTGCAGAAATACTGACCAATACACCTGGGCAGGTAGACACCTGGGCAGGTAGACACCGCTAGACACACGGGACTCATACCGGTGATCGCGGCTTTAGTTCCCCGTGTCTGATCGCTGTAATTCGGAGCGTGAATATCGGTTGAATATCTAATATCTTTCTAACTTTAAAAAACACTAGTATTTTTTAAAACGATAGTCGCACATCCCTCGTAACTACGCCGTGAAGGTGAACCCTCCCGGACTCCGCTATTAACATGAACCGCTCCGCCGGAGGAGCCGCACATCCACACGCACTGGACACCAAAATACAAACAAACATGTGTTCCATTTGATTGCTTTTAAATAAAGTTATGTGCAGTTATACGGTAAATACGATTATTAAAAGTGTTGGTCCATGCCGTTAATTGCGGGCCGCCTATTAACGGCCCCGCCGCCGACGATATCATCGTCCATCACGATGTTTTACTGTGAACATCGGCAACTGCCAATTTAAGGGCCATCGCCCAACCCTAGGTTCCTCGCGTGCCCGCTTGCGCGTAATCAAATGTTTCAAGTGGGTTTGTTGTTTGTTGTTTCTTTCTTCTTTTCTACTTTTCTTCTTCTACAACAGCCAATTAATATGCAGACTTCGTGAACTGACACACACACTTTGTTGTTCGGTCAGGGAAACGTAGTGGGACCCAGATATATCTGTAAAACTCTGCACATTATACTGGTGTTAACAATAAAACTGATTATTTCTTAAAGCTAAACAACTTCTTCTATCGCTTCATTAAAGAACACGCGTGAGTAAGAGTTTCAAGAGAAACTGCTTTTCACAACAATTGGTGACCCCGACGTGATGAAGACGAAGAAGTGACACAACGGACGAGAGGACTGAGTGACAGCGAAACATGGCCACATAAAAAAGGTAAGCAGAAGCCTGTTATAACAAAATTCTGCAATTGGGCATTGTCAAAACTGTTTTGAAGTCACTTGGGATACTCGTCCTAGACATAGTTTAAACCAGTATAGTGTGCAACATAGGGGACGCTCCCTTGAGGAGGTCGCCAAAAGGGGACCTGCCGTGTAAGCGCACGAGCAGAGACCGCCCGAGGGTTGGAAGCCTGTTGGGGAGGAAGAGCCCCACAAAGCACCAGCGGTTTAAATTCCGCCCCGTCCTCGCCATAGTATATAAGTTGGCAGAGGAAAAGAGGGTCCATACGACCCCAAGGTAGCTGGTTCCTTTCAAGACCAGAAGAGGGAACTCTGAGAGGGTAGCCAGAGTAACCCAAGGGGAGCCTTTCCCGTGACCGTTAGAGTCGGCACTAAAATCGTTTGTACTAGCGAAAAGGTAGCGCCAGGGGTACAAATAGCCTGAGTTCATACGATATTGCAATGCAAACATTTGAACATAATAGTCGAACGTGTTGAATGTGAAACTGTTAAAAAGGATGGTTATGTAAATATTGTGTATTGTGTGGGTGGTTCCAGGGGTTAGACTTTTCGTGAGATTCTCATAAGTCTCGTCTAACGCCTGTTCTGTGGGGTATTAAAACAATAAAAATTGAAAATATTTTCTGTGGGGAAAACGGGTGGTTGGATACGGGGAAAGTGTGTCTAAAAGTTTCTGCACAGAGTCTGAGTGAGACCGGACTGAAAGATTTCAGCCTAGAAGGTTGTCTCACTCGGCAATATTTCATGCAGGGAGCAGACCGTGAGTCATTCACACCGACCCTGTATGTGTATAATAATTGTTGTTGTTAGAGTGTGTAGTGTTTAAAATACTGTGTTGAAATGGACGGAGAATTCAACAGAGAGTGTGAAGAATATGGGGGGTGTCCTGAGGACACCGTAGGAGAGCAGTGGAGAGAGTTAGAAAGGCAGAGGGCAGAAGAGGAGAAACTGAGGGTCCTTGAGTTGGATCTGGCTAATAATACGGTCCAGTTGTTGAAATTACAATTAGACAAGGAACGGCGTAAGCTAAATAAAGCTAAAAAGACACTAGAACAAAATAGCCAAATGTTACAGCAGCAGCCGATGGCTCCTCCTGCGCCGGCGTACCTGCCCGTGCAGAACATGTATGCTCAACCTCCACGACAGACGGGAAGGGTTAGAGGGCGGGGAAGAGGCAATGCACCAAGGCACCTCCGTAGCCCATGCTATGCTTGTGGTCGAATGGGTCACTGGGCTAGACACTGCCAAATAGGTACACCACCCCAAAATAATTACCCCCAACAGCCAGGGTATGGCCTGCCACAGCAGGGATATGGTCCACCACCGCATGAGGGACGGCACCAAACGCAAGGGGATGTCGTGGCGGCCGGTGGCCGGCGGCAATAAGGACAAAAACAACAACGCAGGCGCCGGCGCTCCCGTAGCCATAACAACCCGCGAGAGCGACGGTACTAAGAGCCAGCTGTCTGACCCTGACCGAGCAGGGAGCAGGGAGAGGGCTGATATGTCACCATTTAAAGTAAAGAATAAAGTTAATAAAAAATAATAAACATCGTTTAATAAAGTAAGAGTAAAAGTAATCAGAAATACATATTGCTTAAAAATAGAGTGTTAGTACACTTATAAATATGTCGTTAACAGCAGTCGACATTTTGGGTAGGGTTTGTTATCGACGTAAAGATGAGATCAATAAGATCTCTGAAAAATGTAAGAAAATAATATCTAAACAGGCATTAAAATTAGTATTAGTCATGTATCAAAAAGGGAGAGGGACAGAGAGCAGAGAGAAAAGGAGGGGGCCTGGCCCTGAGAAGAGGACAATAAAGCAGGGCAGCACTAGAGCTGCAAGAAGTACTTAGATAAGGAGATCTAAAAAAGAGAGGGGCAATAAAGAGTTATGCAGTAGTTTACCCTATAATACTACTACTACGACGACGACTACTACTAATGATAATGAAAATAATAATAGGGGTACTAAAAATAATGATAATAGTAATGATAATACATTTTATTTGAAGGTGCCTTTCCAAAAACACAAGGTTGCCTTACAAAACAAAGTGGTAAAGGGACAACCAGCTCAGTATGTCCAGGGGGATAACAGACTTAGAGGGGTTAGAATAAAACATAAATAAAGAAAGTGTTGTGATCATTAGAACATTTAAGGATATGTTGGGACATAGAAAGTGCACATGTAGAGATCAATTATGTATTACTGTCTGTGATTTGTTTCTGTGTTTTCGGTTGATTTGTTTTCTCTGTGTATTTGTTTTATAAATGTGTATAAAAGGGTTTTAGTGTTTTGTGGGACAATTAGCAGACCAACAGCTCAGTTAAGGGGGTTACTATTCATTTAAATCAGAAGTTATCTCCTCTACCGCTCGTCCACAGAAGTCCAGGGGTCAACCAGCGCTGGGGACTCGGTCAAGAGTTCAGGGAAATTCCCCCCTCACCAAATGAGGTAGAGGGACCCGCCCTAAAAGGACTCTGCGGGAGTGCGGTAGTATTACAATATTAAAAAAAACTGATACGCAATGTTGCATATGTAGCAATAAAATAAGACCATCATTAGGTTGCTTAGAATACCTCCATAGTGTGGTGTTGAAATAGTTAAAAGAAAGTTTGTTCTGGGTTGCCAGAGTCTACCGGGAGGTGTGGCCCCAAGGGGGGGAGAGTGGACTGCGTGGTATAAGTCCCGCCTCTGTTGTCATGGCGAGCCATATCTTGCTTTCCATGTGTTTTGTTGAAATAGATTGCAGGTTGTTTAGTCTTTGTTTTAGTGGTTTGTGTTTTATTTGTTTAATTGACAAATTCTTTGGGTCAGACAAATGTTCTCTGAACATTTGCAATGACCTGGTTAAAGTGATAATTAAAAAGTACTTCAGCAATCTATTGGGAAGGGATCTAATGCACAAGCTAGATTGTTTGACATTGGGAAGAATTGAGTTTACCTTGCAAACGCCAACACCTAATGCTGTTATGCTGTGTTGAAAATTTTTATTTGTTAGCTTCGTCCACCACGCGTCATAATTACAGCATCAACGCCGTGTGGTGTCTCCATTACGTATACACAGGACTGCATGGATAGCTGTCATAGATATCTGTCTCTACTCCTCCACATCCACCTATCCTATGGGCTGAACATAAGAATCAGAAGGGATTTATCCCCACACATGGCATCCTGCAACAGGCCAGTAGGGAAGGCTGGTTAGCCTATGACGGGTAAGATCCCACCTTGAAACCACGGGACGACCTAAGGCAGGCACAGTCACGATTACTTGGCCAAGTCACACTGACTCACTTGATCATAGAGTGACGAGAAGATGAAACCATCCGAGGAGAAACCATTTGGGTTGAAAGGTGGAGGATAGGATAGATTCCAGACATGTCGGCTTAAGCAGTGAATATGTGGCAATAACTAGGACAGGTCATTTGTTTAAACTCTTAAGAGAAGGTATAAGGATTTGCGTTTTGTTTTTCGGTATAGTGCATGATTTGGTCAAATTGGTAACAGCGTGGGTTAAAAGCGGTTGATGGTAAACCCATATCATATCAAAATTTAGGTTTAGGATTTACTGGCTGCAATTTCCCTTTCTACTAGATTGACTGTAGTTGAGGTTAAAGGGCATAACACCTTAGGAGGGATACAGGCGGAAGGTCATTATGTAGCTAACTTAGTCTTAAACAAGGTGTTGGAAAATCATAATCAGACATTGATAGAGGTGCATGGCATGGTGCTCATGGACATTTTGTTGCACCTACCTGGCTGTTACATTTGCTCATTAAAGATGTGCATGGTTTTGACCATGGTGCAAGGGGGGAGGTAATGAAGGGAATCAGAAAACAAGGTTTAAAATCAGAAAACAAGATTTTTGGTCACCATACTTGCAAACAATGATTGATAATTAGCTCAATGATTGTGAAGCATGTGCAGAAAACAACAAAAGAAAAACAATCACTACTCTAGTGGGCACTGGCGTAACTATCGACGGTGCAACCGGTGCATTGCACCGGGGCCCAGACGCCGGGGGGGGGCCCATTCGCGCAGCCCCCCCCGTCAACAATGGCAGGGGCCCTAAATTATTATTTGCACCGGGGCCCAACATCACGTTGTTACGCCAGTGCTAGTGGGACACATTCCCACACCCGAGGGACCATTTAGACATCTGTTACAACCCGGCTCGGAAGGGGAAAGGGAAGCAACATAAACCAGTTGTTTGTTTGGTAACGTAGGGTTATTTATTTGAAAAGAGCTTAACCAAGGATTTCCAATAGTCAGAAACGGGCGGGAGGGTGCTGTGTAAACCATCAAAAACAATATAACCAAAACCCAGATTCGGGACTAACAGGTAAAACAAAAGCATGAAACAAAAATCCCTCTTATTTCTGAAAACCAAACACAAAGAGCACAGCACCCCTAAACCTAGTGAGGCTAACACAAAGTGACTACAGGTGTGCAAACATAATCAGCAACAAAAGTAAGTCCTGGCCCAGTTCCTGAAAGGAGGTCACAAAACAACCACACAAAGTCAGTCTATTGACTAGCAGCACGGCTAACACAATCTTGCTCAAACACAGTCAACCCCAATCACAAGAAGTGGCAACGAGGCAAGCTGATCATCGGAATGAGAGCTGCCGCGAGCAGCAACCCTGCAGCCTATTTGAAGGGGGAGCATCTTGCTGGCCGCTTCTGGATTGGAGGAACCGGTGGAGCGCCGAGCCAATCAGTGTCACTGGTATCGGGAATGGAGGAGGTGAAGGAATGCGGCTCCAATGGGTGACCAACAGGAAATGGGCGGGGCTGGCAGTGGCCAGACCAGTTCCTCAGCAGGGAATTAGCATACCAAATTGATTAACATACCACTGCAAACAGTGGTTACACACAAACAAACAGCGGTGGTTGTAACAACATCAGCCTGATCAACAAGGCCCGGACCTAAATGCTACACGCAATTTTTATCTTTCGCCCCCCCATCCCATGCCTTTGTCGCTCCTTGGTTTTAGATATTGTATAGATATTTATATTGTTTATATTTTAAGTAATTATTATGCACCATTACACCAAGTCAAATTCCTTCTATGAACAATCCTACTTGGCAATAAACTTGATTCAAAATTGGAATTTAAATTCAGGTCTTAGACTATGTTGATATGATCAATCAGGCTGGATTACTGCAACTCTTTATTATCAGGTTGTCCTAATAAGTCCATTAAGACGCTCCAATTAATTCAAAACGCTGCAGCACGAGTACTGACAGGAACTAGGAAAAGAGATCACATCTCTCCTGTACTAGCTTCTCTGCATTGGCTCCCTGTAAAATTTAGAATAGAATTTAAAATCCTCCTCCTCACCTATAAAGCTCTTCATGGGCAGGCCCCTTCATATCTCAAAGAGCTCATAGTACCCTACTACCCCACTAGAACACTGCGTTCTCTGAATGCAGGGCTACTGGTGGTTCCAATAGTTTCTAAAAGTAGAACCGGAGCCAGAGCCTTCAGTTACCAAGCTCCTCTTCAGTGGAACCAGCTTCCAGTTGTGGTTCGGGAGCCAGACACCCTCTCCACATTTAAGAGTAGGCTTAAGACGTTCCTCTTTGATAAAGCTTATAGTTAGGGCTGGATCAGGTGAGTCCTGAACCATCCCTTAGTTATGCTGCTATAGGCCTAGACTATCGGGGGATTTCCCATGGTGCACTGAGCTTCTCTCTCTCTCTCTCTCTCTCTCTCTCTCTCTTTCTTTCTGCACACATTCATGTCTCATTAATGCATGTTACTAAAACACTTCCTCCCTGGAGTTCTTGTGTTTTCTCGTCTTGCAGGTTCTCATGGATCCTGGCGGAGCCTCCATGGTCCTGCTTGACTGCCATTGCTAATATCAGTTACCAGTTATATACAGTTACTGTTGTTGCTGCTCGCTGTCCCCCATCATTGCTGCTGTCGTCATCATCATGTTCATTAGTGTATTGATGTAGTTGCTCTCTCTCTCTCTCTCTCTCCCCCACTCCAACTGGTCAAGGCAGAAGACCACCCACCTAGAGCCGAAGGGTCTGTCCAAGGTTTCTGCCTTTTAACAGGCAGTTTTTCCTTGCCCCCGTGCCAAGTGCTTGCTCATAGTGGTACTGTTGGGTCTCTGTAAATGTTATTAGGAGTTCGGTCTAGACCTGCTCCATTTGAAAAGTGCCCTGAGATAACTTCTGTTATGAATTGGCGCTATACAAATAAAATTGAATTGAATTGAATCAAAAGTGTATATGGTAAAAGGTACATGCTAGTAGTCAATGACAGATTCAGCAATTGGGTAGAAACAGCCCCAATAAAAGATCAAAGTGTGACTATTGTAATCAAGTTTTTATCTAGAAAAGCCATGCCAAGGTGTGAAATTCAATTAGGAAATTAGATCAGACAATGGATCAGCTTTCATTCGGAAAACTGTGAAAAGTGTGGTGCAGCAGTCACACATCAAACAGCGATTAGGTTATGTCTACCATCCTCAGTCTCAAGGCAAGGTCGAAAGGATGAACCAGACACTGAAGGGAAAGATTGGTGAAATATGTGCACACAGTAAACTCAGCTAGAAGCCTTTCCACTAGCTTTAATGTCAACAAGGAGTTCAGTGAACTCAAGCCATACTATGATCAATTAACGGCACTGGTTGCAGCCTTTTCCAAACAGGTGGCAGTAATCCAAGGAGGTGCAGAGCAGGCACCGGCCCCGAAAGACACCGAGTGGGTGTTGCTAAAGGTCATCAAGTGGAAGTGGTCAAAGTCCAAGGTGGACAGGACCATACTGGGTGATAGAGAGAACCTCACACGCAGTCCGGCTGGATGGCAAAGGTGAAACCTGGTATCATTGGTCACTATGCGGAGCATCTGACCCACCGGCAAGGATCCGGGGAGACGTAAAAGGGAGTGTAAGAGAACAGCCTTAGACTGACAGGAGGAAGAAGAGTGGTACATTTTTACTTTATTAGCTTTGCTAACACACAAGCGTAGAGTCAAAGGAAAGAAGGCATACAAGTACTTAGGTAGGGGGTGTTACCACCCAGCTACAGGGATAGAAAAAGGACTCCACTAAAGAAAGTTGCTATTCAGTGTATTTACATTTACATTTTTCGTATAATCATTTTATTTTGGGAAGAAGGAACATAAGCAAGGGGTAAGGCTGACAGCAATAAGTTATTGCAGTAATAATATCAATAAGGTCCGTTGAGTGGGGTTGTTATATTTAGTATCATAATCATAAATAATTATGTGCCGCCCAGAAAACAAGATGGAGTGGCTTGGTGTAGTTGTATGTTTTGCTTTGATTGTTATAGCCCCTACAGTTGTGTGGAAACAATTCCATGACAGAGGCTCTGCCATGACCAGAGCTTCCAGGGAACCTGACATGTTGGGAACAGACCAAGGGAAAGACAGAGTTCCAGAAACTGGGTCGAGCCCAGGAGAGAAGGAGCTGGGAGCAGGTGTACCCAGCATAGACCAACCACCCCAGGATCAGACCCAGCCCAGCCAGGAGCAGCAGCCTCATGACAAGCGGAGGCTGCGACAACAACCATCCAGATGGCAGGTGGACCCACCAGGGTCTAACCTGGTCTTGAGGAGGCTCACATGTGATCGTGCTAGTAACCTCTTCATGTGAGCCGGACCCCGAACCTACGTCTTTGGAGGAGTGCAGGACCTTAAGATAGCGACGACGAGCAGAAACAACAATGAATGCCCAAAACCCCCCACATGCTTGCAGCCCACCAATACATGAAGATCATTCCAATCATTCGAAATACATCCATGCCCGGAAGGAGTTTTTAAGTTTAAATTTGTTGATTTATATTGTGTGATTTTTTGTTTGATTTAATACTGCGTGAATTTTAATTTGATATGCATGAATTGAAGGGTTCGACACTTTAAAAGTATTTTGCATTTGGTAATCGTTTTATCCTAACATACTTACAGGTTGAGAGTCCTGAGGAACACTACAGGTTGAGAGCCCTGATTAAGAGATGGTTTTTCTGATAACCAAATGTGATGCTGAAGGTTCATCTAGCGGTTCGACAAGTAGTCTCATTTGATTCTCCAGGGAGGGGGGAAATTGTACTAAATTGGTAGTGTTGGAGCTATACTAGTTTGTAATAATTTTGTTAATTAATTTGTGTATTATTATGATTTTGCTCACATTAGTCATTGGGCCCTATCTTGCACTCAGCGCAATTGACTTTGTTCACTGGCGCTTGCGGAATTCCTATTTTGCACCCGACGCACATTGGAATTTTCCGACGCAAGGCGCAAGTCCTTCACTTGGGGAATGAAGTTGCGCTCCGGGGGCGGTTCAGCGAAAACAGGAGGCGTGTCCCGGCGCTAACGTTCCCTGGTGCTATTCTGCACTTTCACAAAACAATAGCGCCACAGACCAGAAAAAACCTAGTTTAAAGTCAGTGGCGCTTATTCAGACCCTATTTTAAGGGCGCTTGGCCATAATCAGGGTGGGGGAATGCGCGATTGTTGACGGTGGGGGGGGGGGGGGGGGGGGGGGGGGAATGCGTGATTGTTGACGGGGGGCCGGCTCAAAAATAATAGTACACCAAATCAAAAAATATAAAATAAAATACAAAAATAATTACGGCCGGCCGGCTCGGCCTGAAATCGTCCGGCCGTTGGGGAAATCTCCCGAACCTCCCGACGGCCAGCCGTCCCGATGGCCATAGTGTAGTGTGTGTAACGTGCATACACTTTGCTTCTCTCATCTACAAGGAAGCAGTTGCCATTTTTACATATGTGAACAAATAGGCGTAAATCTAGCGTACACAGTTACCCAAAAATATTCAGGCTAATAGTAATGACGGATCAAATTAACCTGTTTGACCAATAGTCGCAAGACACATATGACACCTTTTATTATGCCATCAACAGCGCGTGAAATGTTTTATAATCGGAAACACAGAAACACGAAGCCGTGTAACTGAAAGATATTCGGCAGACTGAAAATGCGTTTCAGCTTATTTGACAGAAGAGCTCATCTATAAGCAGTGCTTGAAGTGGGCCGGTACGCACCGGCACTTTTTCTTGCGTACTGGCACTTGTCACAGGCTGCCCCCCCACCCCCTCGTCGGTCGTAGGTCCGGGGTGGGTTATGATCGGCCCCCCCCCGGTCGACAATCGCCCCCCCCCCCCCCCCCCCGTCGTACGCAGTACTGGCACTTATTTTTTTCCACTTCAAGCGCTGTCTATAAGCAAAGTAATCTCGGTCTACATTGCAAATATATCATGCATTCATAACCTCGTGATTCAGTGAGAGTGAGGCCAAAACATCGGAAAGTGTCTTTGTGACATTTCTTCATTTACATTTTGTCAACGGAAAATGAAAAGCTGAAAAGATTTAAACAGAATAACTAATTATTTTTCCCTCTGATGGGCATGCGCGCGCTACGGCGGGATTGGACACGTCTGGTCAGTAGTGGCGATGCGCGATGTGCTCGCCATGGAACAAGCGCGCCTGCATTTAAAGGGAATGTGAGCCGACGCTCTGATTGGTTTATTGCACGTTACCCCCAAACCACACCTATGACTAATGTAGCTACTTCAGACCAACCCATTTTAGATTTGCGCTGGGCGCGAGCGTCATTTATCCCGCCAGTATAATAGCAACAGCGCCCAAGATCCGCCCACAAAGCCACTTGCGCTTTGCGGTTCATACTTGCGTTTCAGACCGGCAAAATAGGGCCCATTATATTTTGGTAATATTCTTTTGTTAGTTATTCGTCTAGTTAATTGCTTTGCTTCATGTGTTTAGTCTTTATTTTCTGTTTATTGTAAAGTTTAGTTTAGTTGAGACACCAGGGGGGTGTAGTATGCACAGGAAGGGGTATATAGGTAGGAAGTGGGAAGACACCTGTAATGCACCTGAGTTAGTGAGCACATGGTTTTTTACCAGCGCGAGAGATGCCAGCGCGAGAGATTCATGTAATTGTTTGCTCACTTGGAAAGAATAAACCAGCCTCAAAGAGATATTTTTGCCTGGAAATTATGTTTATTTCGCCTGCGTACATTACCTGCTCAGGGTGCCAGAAGTAGTCGTTTGCTTTGTTTAATTTAAGTTTAATTTAGTTTGTTTGACAAACGGCCACTACATCAAGTAAAAAACCTTGCTCAACGAGTAAGAAACCAGGCTCAACAAGTGAAAACCTGGCTTGTGGATCAAAGAAAGAAGAACAACCTTCATTGGAATTCGATCCTTCGGACATTATTGGAATACCCGATGGAAAATCGACACGGATTGTTCTAACCACCATTCGGGGATTATCTGATGGCGTGAGATAGAGGCCTGCTCCACGTTAAAGAAATCTCCAGTTTGGTATGTGCACTGCTAAAAACGCCGTATAGGAAAACGGTGAAATTCAGTAGCCCATTTCATGAGAAAGCAAGTTACATGAACTTAAACTTGGACTGCCTTAATTTGCTGTGCGCTTGTTGGATATTGACGCACCAGGCGGACTTCATTCATAAAGTAAGGCCGTGTAGCGTGGACGAAAAATATCTGTTTGTTTTAAAATCCATTTGTTTTAAAGGTGCGCTATGCAACTCGGTTATTCCTCCGCTGTTTCTGGGTTTTCGCCGGAATTGGGCTCGCATTTCTCACTATAGAGCTCCCCCTGCAGCTTCGGAATAGGCCTACAACACTGTCGTAAAAACTCATTGACAACGCCCCCCCGATAAATAAATAGTAATACACAACGAGAACCTGGATTCGGACCGCAAACAAACATGTGTGGTAGCAAGTCACTGCTAGGATAAACCCTCACTAGCTAGCAAGCTAGCCATGAAGCAACCAAGCTAAACACATACAGGGCTCACAATAAAACGGTCGAGCAAAACACATTGTTCAACAGACTCTCAAACCACATTACAAAAACGAAGTTCACCCAAGGGTAGGCTACTTACAATTTCAGCAGCAAGACAGCCAAGTCGGCGTCCGTTTTGCATTCTTCCGAGTCTCTCAGTTGACGCCATTCCGCATAAGCTCGCCCTATGTTCACTCGTGTCTGGTTTCTTTGTTTATCATAATCCTTTCTCTTATTCTTCGATTCCTCCGACCTTCCCCTCTTGGGTCTTGATGGATCCATAGTGGATTTGTCGATTGATCCAGAATTGCCTTGCAACTGACTCTTTATATTCAGCCGGACCCATGTTTGGCACCACCGCCCAGGTCTACCGTAAAGCAGTGAAACTACAATCTGACTACATTTTCGAGGCGCGATTGGATACTTCCGCTGCGTCACATCCGTAAGTGGCCGGGACGGCCACATGAAGTTGCATGTTCTGTTTTTCCGCGGGGACCCAACAGGGGGAGATGAAACACCCACCAAACAACCCAGAAAGTGTTGTAGAACGATCAGAACGACTCTCAACCTGCATGGTTAAGGTTATTTTTGATAAACGAGTTGCATAGTGCTTCTTTAAGTCAACGTTGCCACTTTGTGCTTGCTCCTGTGTGTCCAAGAAAATGTCTGAAGTACAAGCGGCATCTGACGTGGAAAGGCCGGAATCAAAACGGTCAATCAAATTAACTTCTAAGGGAATGTGCTTTTACATACAGACATGTCAAGAAAAACGCACGGCAAAAACTAACCAAGCTAGAAAGCTTATGAATGAGATCCATGCCCTACTGAAATCAAATGATAATGCCGTTGCAGTGAACGCTCAGCTCGCTTTGTACATTAAGTGTTACGAAGATGCACTCGACATACACAAGATGTTTGTGGAATTGCCTTTACCTGAAGACGACCAAACACTTAACACCAAAACCAAAACCTTTGAGGAGAAAATGAAATCGTGTCATGCATTTATTGAAGACGCAAAGGAGTGGCTGTCTAAAAACGGCCATCCATATTTGCAGCCAAAAGATCCTCCTGACGCAGAGTGTGCTGACGATGGAATACAACCCGAAGATAGTGTTTCTAATGTTTTAAGCATGAAAGCAAGTTCTGTAAAATCACGCGGCTCCGGCGTATCAAAGACGCAACATCGATGGTGCGCATTAATGCGGAAGCCGAGAGAGCGGCTCTTCTTAAGCGCTCCGAAGCTTTAAAAAAGAAACATCGCATAGAAGCGCAAGAGGAAAGGCTCCGTCAAGAAAAGGAACAGCTCCGTCGAGAAAAGGAACAATTGGAGCTTGAATCCGATTTAGCAGCAACGACTGCAAAGATTCAGGTTTTCGAAATGAACTCTTCACAGTGTGGCTCAACTAGATCTGATGGAATGAACTCTTATTTGGAGAGGAGCAAAGCTCAAAGATCCATAGGTTTAAATCCCCAGGCCAACGCCTTTATCCCACTTGACAATAATGTTCTTGCTGCGCATGATCCTGCCCTAGTTGTTAGGCCAAACCAAAGATCTGTTGCGCAAATGGATGAAAGGCCAGAAGCCCCACGTCAAGAAACCCAGACTTCTTATGGATTTCAAATGGGGCACACATTAAACTCTCAAACTCAGACTGGTAACATCCAAAATGACATGGTGAGCGTTATGCAAAAACAAAATGAAATCACTGCACTGTTGGTTCAGCAAAATATATCTTCTGTTCTCCCTGCAAGAAATCTCCCTGTTTTTGATGGCGACCCTCTGCAATATAAGTCGTTCATTAGAGCCTTTGAAAATGGAGTAGAGAAGAAAACAAATAATCCAAGCGACTGTTTGCACTTCCTTGAACAGTACACTAGGGGGCAGCCAAAGGATCTTGTGCATAGCTGTCAACATCTACCTCCAGATCAAGGCTATCAAAGAGCCAAAGACCTTCTTGCACAACACTTTGGAGATGAACATAAAATTGCATCTGCCTACATGGAGAAAATATTTAACTGGACACCTGTTAAAAGTGAGGATGTAAAAGGTTTACAATCATTATCTCTGTTTCTCAGAGGATGTTCAAACTTAATGGAACAAATGATGTATATGAGGGAACTGGACTTACCATCTAACATGCGGAGCATCATCTTAAAACTTCCTTACAAATTAAGAGAAAAATGGAGGAATATTGCATGTGATCTGCAAGAGAGGAGGAGACAGAGGGCCACATTCACTGATCTTGTAAATTTTATTGAAAGACAAGTGAAAATTGCTTTAGATCCAGTTTTCGGGAACATTCAAGACCCCCAATCTCTTAACACCAAGGCCTCCAGTAGCAGCCAGCAAAGAGAAAGAAGGAAGGGTAGCAGCTACGCTACAAATGTCACTCCTGTGAGGGAGGACGCTGTGGCGCAGCCTGCAGGACATAAGAATAACACCTCCTCCACTCGTTGCTGTCTGTTTTGTCTGCAGAGAAACCACACAATGGATCAGTGTTCACAGTTTAAAACCAAAGCACATCGGGACAAGATCAGCTTCATCAAGGACAAGGGTATCTGTTTTGGTTGCCTGAAGGTAGGCCATACAAGCAAAGACTGCAGGGGTCGATTGGATTGCCATGTATGCCACCAGAAACATCCCGGAGTCCTCCATATAGAACGACAGGATAAAGGTACATCTGTCGAACAAGCAAAACATTCTGTGAGCCCTTCAAGTGTTTCAACTGTACCCTCTCAGACCTGTGGCCATATTGGGGCCGGTGTGGAAGATGATTCCACCTTTTCTATTGTTGCTGTAAAAGTCAGAAGCAAACTGACTAATAAGACTATGCAGACATATGCTTTTCTTGATCCTGGCAGTTCTGGAACCTTTTGTACAGAAACCATGGCAAAAAGGCTGAATTTGCGTGGTAAGAAGACAAACATTCTGTTGAGAACAATGGGCCAACGAAAAGTAGTGAGTGCTCATGTTTTGTCAGGTCTTGAAGTGTCTGGCATGGGTGTTGAAGATTTTATTGAGCTTCCTGATGTTTTACCTCAAAGAAGTATGCCTGTGTCTACTCTAAACATTCCACGACAAGCAGATATTGATCCTTGGCCGTACCTGAAGGATGTAAAACTCCACGACATTCATGCAAGTGTTGATCTGCTTATTGGAACGGATGCCCCTAAAGCCTTGGAGCCGTGGGAAGTGATAAACAGCCAGAATGAAGGACCATATGCCGTCAGAACCAGGGTCGGTTGGGTCATCAATGGTCCTCTCCATGGTGGAAGCTGCAGAAGTAAGAGTGGCTATTCTTCTGTAACAGCAAACCGCATCTCTGTTGAACATCTGCAAGAAATGCTTGTAAAACAGTATCACCACGACTTTAATGAGAGATCATCAGAAGAACAGATTGAAATGTCCAGAGAAGACATCAGATTCATGGATATCGTGAGTAGCACAGCAAAACTAATTGAAGGTCATTATTGTATTGACTTGCCTTTTAGAAAAGAAAATGTGACCCTGCCAGATAATCGCTATATCGCAGAGCAGCGCTTATGTAGCCTGAAAAGAAAGTTTGACAGGAACAGTGAGTTTAGGGGGGAATACACCACATTCCTTAGTGACATGATAGCACAACAATATGCTGAGCCAGTGCCTCCTGACCAGCTGACGCAGAGCAATGGGAAAGTTTGGTATATCCCTCACCATGGGGTGTATCATCCTCAGAAGGGCAAGCTCAGAGTTGTTTTTGATTGTGCAGCCTCATACAAAGGAACATCGCTCAACAGTCAGCTTTTGCAAGGCCCCAATCTCACTAACAACCTCATTGGAGTTCTTGTCCGATTTAGGCAGGAGCCAATTGCAATAGTGGCTGATATCCAATCCATGTTTCACCAAGTACATGTTTCAGATAAGCACATTAACTTCCGCCGCTTCCTCTGGTGGCCAAATGGTAACACTGCACAGGCTCCACAGGAATACCGCATGAAGGTACATCTATTTGGAGCTGCATCATCGCCAAGCTGTGCCAACTATGCCCTGAGGAGAACGGCAGATGACAACGCAGAGCACTTCCCTCCAGAGGTTGTGAGTACAGTGAAAAACAACTTTTATGTCGATGACTGCCTCCGTTCTATGGCCTCAGAAGAGGAAGCTGAAAAAATGATCCAGGAGTTAACTGCACTCTGTCACAAAGGAGGATTTACCATGTCAAAGTGGGTCAGCAACAGTAGTGCTGTGCTGCGCTCTGTCAGCGAAAGCCACAGAGCAAAGGACATGATGGAGCTGGATTTGGATACAGATCAACTTCCTGTTGAGCGTACATTAGGACTACAGTGGTGCGTTGAGACTGACCAATTTGGATTTAAGGCTTCAGCACAAGAGCGACCACAGACGAGAAGAGGAATTCTTTCAGTGGTCAGCTCCCTCTATGACCGTTAGGCTTCCTTGCTCCATTCAGCATGATGGCTAAGATGTTACTGCAAGAACTCTGTAGAAAAAATCTTGGATGGGATGAAGCCATTCCCCATGTTCTCTCCAAGCAATGGGCTGACTGGTTAGAAGATCTCCAGAAAGTGGCAGAGTTCAAGATTGATCGTTGCATTAAGCCTAAAGACTTTAGCAACCCTGTCACTGCACAACTTCACCACTTCTCTGACGCCAGTGAGGTCGGGTATGGAACTGTGTCTTATTTAAGACTGGAAAAGAACAGTAAAGTGCATGTTGCTTTTATGATGGGGAAGGCCAGAGTGGTTCCGCTGAAGCAGACAACAATTCCTCGCTTGGAGCTAACAGCTGCAGTCCTCGCTGTCAGAGTAGACAGCATGCTACAGAAGGAGTTGCAACTTAAGTTGGAGAAGTCAGTTTTTTGGACCGACAGCACAACAGTCTGTGGCGCCCGCCGGGTACAGGTAAGGAGGAGGGTATGTGGGAAAGTGGTGGATGGGGTTTATATTGCACCATGCCATCTGGTGGCCGTGGAGCGCTTTTCACTCTCCCCTCTGTTTAAAGGAAACCCGACCATATATGGAGGTCTAACGAGACCAGGAAGCGGAGCAGCTGCAGCCACTCACCCTAATGAGGGGAGAGAAGATAAAAGCAGCAAGAAGTGGACCAAACGGGGAAGGAGTAGCTGGAGAGCAGTATGGTGGTAGTAGGTAGAGAGAGAGTGAATAAAGCGCCGTGTATGACCCTTTTCCCCAGGAGGACCCCGTTGGCCGATCGACCCTTGCACCGTCTGAGAACCCACCCGTGTACCGACCCCCGCCTGTCTGACATCCCTCCCGCCCGCCGAACCCTGGTCCGTCTGAGAGCCCGCCTGTGTACCGACCCCCGCCTGTCTGACATCCCTCCCTCCTGCCGAACCCTGGACTGTCTGAGAACCCGACCCCGTGCACCGATCCCCACGCTCAACCCCCGACGACGAGTCCAGAGCCTGAGCCCCCTCAGGACCGACCCCCCCCTCCGCGGCGGCAGAGTTTTCCCCTCTCTCCCCCTCTCCCGAGTCTACAATAAATTTGGTTAATTGTGAAACTGGTGTAGACAGTCAACTGTTTTCCAATACTGGTCTGGTGGCACCTCTTCTCCTCCCCGAGGTTGCCACATATGGTGGAGAATGCGGGCATCGCGTTAAACAGACCAGCATCGGAAAACAGGCGCACCAGATCCCAGACATGGTGACACCCCCCGATTACAGCGCCATGCTGGGCCAGCTGATGGAAATGCAGAAGGCACAGCAGGAACACCACACCACGCTGGTGAACAGGCTCCTCGACCGGGACCAAGGGCGTCCTATCCAGCCGGCGAGGTTTCTGGTGAAGCAGACCGAGGCTGATGACGTGGAGACGTTCCTCCTCACCTTTGAGCGGACCGCGACCAGGGAAGGCTGGCCCCGAGCCCAGTGGACGGACCTGATCGCACCCTTCCTCTCTGGGGCGGCCCAAAGCGCATATCAGGACCTATGCATGGAGGAGGCGGTCTCCTACGACGAGCTGAAGGCGGAGATTCAGAAAAGGCTCGGGCACACACTCCTCTCCCGAGCGCAGCAGGTCCACGACTGGACCTTCAACCCAGCCGAGCCACCCCGGGGCCAAATGTATGAGCTCACCCGACTCACCAACCGGTGGCTGATCTCGGAACCCTCGGGCCCTGGCCCCGTAGAAAGGGTCGTCATGGACCGGTATCTCCGGGCGCTGCCCTACGAGGGTCAAAAGCTTGCGTGTCAGAGCAACCCCCAGAGCACGGAACAACTGGTAACCTTGGTCGAAGGATACCTGGCAGCCCACGCTGTACTGCGGCCCGGCCGGCCTGGGAAGACGGAGAACACCGGCCGGCCCCGAAACCCCACACTGGCCCCCGAACCCCCGAGGCCCCCCCCCACGCTCCTTCGGGGAACACCGAGGGTCGGCCGCGGAGCAGAGACGCTGCTTCAGCTGCGGGGAGGTGGGACACCTGTCCTGGGGGTGCCCCCACCGCCAGGATGTGGCCATGCCGACGGCGTCGTCAGACTCCACTCCCCGAAAGCCCTGCGGTCTCCTCACGGTCTGCTGGGGCCAGACGGACGGGCCCTCCGCAGTGACCCCGGTTCGGCTCAATGGACAAGACGCCTCAGCCCTCCTGGATTCAGGCAGCGCAGTGACCCTGGTGCGCCCCGAGTACGCCCCAGGTCCCCTCCTCCCAGGAAAGCTCGCCGTGACCTGTATCCACGGAGAGACCCGGCAGTATCCCACGGCGAGTATTAGCGTGCAGACCACCAAGGGAGTATTCAAGGGGACGGTGGGGCTTGTGCCGGAGCTGCCAGTAGAGGTCCTTATTGGGCGGGATGCGGCCCTGTTCCCTGCCCTGTGGCGTTCCCTGGCGGGTCGGGACGGAGAGCGGAGCCAGCCCCGCAGCCGAAGACCCCGCCACAGCCCCCCCCTATGTGGTTTCCAGGAGGGAGAGCCAGGGGACTCCACGGATCCCCTCTCCGAGGGCGCGGCTGCTGAAAGGGCCGAGGAAGGGCCGAGGAAGAGACCCGGGCCACGGCCCCCGAGAGAAGACCCCTCTTCCCCGCCGAGGAGGGCGACGACCTCCTCGAGATGTTCCCCTTGGGCTCGGACGCCCCACCCCTGCCGGCACGGCTGACGGGACGGTTTGGAGCCGCGCAGCTAGAGGACCCCAACCTCTCCAGCGCCTTGAGCCAGGTGGCAGTGGTGGACGGCCAACCCGTGCAAGGGGTAAGACCTTTAACCCACCCATTCTTTGCAATTAAAAACCAGCTCCTGTATCGGGTGGTGATGGAGGCCGGGGAGCAGATCGAGCAGCTGCTGGTACCTCGCGCTTTCGCCCCATCGGTACTCCAGCTAGCGCACAGCCACCTACTCGGCGCTCACCTCGGCGTGGAGAAGACCCTCGAGCGGGTGGTTGCCCGCTTCTATTGGCCAGGAGTGAAGAAGGCAGTGGAGGACCACTGCCGGCAGTGCGCCGAGTGCCAGATGGTAGCCCCTCGACCGCATGTAAGAGCCCCACTAATCCCCCTCCCCATTATAGCGACACCGTTCAGCCGTATCGCAATGGACCTGGTGGGACCCCTACCGAGGAGCAGCGGCGGGTACCAGTACATCTTAGTGGTACTGGACTATGCCACTCGGTACCCAGAAGCCATACCCCTCCGCACCATGGCCACGAAGGGTATTGCCAGAGAGCTGGTCCTGATGTTCACCCGAGTCGGCATCCCGGAGGAGATCCTGACCGATCAAGGTACCCCCTTTATGTCGAGATTGATGCGGGACATGTGTAAACTACTTCGAATCAAACAGCTACGCACGTCGGTGTATCACCCCCAAACTGACGGACTGGTGGAGAGATTTAATCAGACACCCAAAACAATGTTGAAAAAGGTCATGGAATTGGACGGGAGGAACTGGGATCAGCTCCTCCCCTTTTTGATGTTTTCTATTCGTGAAGTACCACAGGCATCCACCGGCTTCTCCCCATTTGAACTGCTGTACGGGAGAAGGCCCCGGGGACTGCTGGACTTGGCCAAGGAGGCTTGGGAGCACCAGCCCTCCCCCCACCGCACGATGGTCGAGCACGTCGAGGGGCTCCGCGACCGGATGGCGACCCTCTGGCCCCTTGTGCGGGAGCACATGGCAGAGGCCCAGACGGCTCAGGCGCGGGTCTACAACCGGGGGGCCCAACCGCGGGAATTTCAGGTGGGAGAGAAAGTGTTGGTCCTGGTCCCCACCGTGGAATGCAAATTCCTGGCCCGATGGCAGGGCCCATATGAAGTGATCGAGAGGATGGGAGAGGTGAATTACCGGGTGCGGCAGCCTGGCCGACGACAGGAGACAAAGATTTACCATATAAATCTCCTGAAAAGGTGGGTGGCCCACGAGGCTCTGCTCTCTCTCTCCCCCCCTCAGGAGCCCCAGGCAGGGAAGCCGGAACCAGTTCCCATAGGAGAACAGCTCACACCACGGCAGAAGCAGGACCTCCAGGAGCTGATACAGCGGCACAGGAAGGTGTTCTCCACTGAGGCGGGCTACACCACCCTGATCGACCACCCCATCCTCACCACCCCCGGAAGGAAGGTAAAACTACGGCCCTATCGAGTCCCTGAGGCTAGAAAGGTCGCCATAAAAGAGGAGGTTAGAAAAATGTTAAAAGCCGGAATAATAGAGGAGTCGAGGAGTGAGTGGTGTAGTCCCATCGTTCTGGTGCCCAAGCCAGACGGAACGGTGCGGTTTTGCAATGACTTTCGACAGCTAAATTCCATATCCCAGTTCGATGCATACCCCATGCCCCGAGTAGACGAGCTCATTGAGCGACTGGGGAAGGCCAGGTTCATCTCGACGCTGGACCTAACGAAGGGGTACTAGCAGGTGGCCCTCTCCCCGGAAGCCCGGGAGAAGACCGCCTTCGCGACCCCCGACGGTCTTTTTCAGTATGTCCGACTCCCGTTCGGATTACACGGGGCCCCAGCCACCTTCCAAAGGCTGATGGACCAGGTGCTCCGTCCCCACCAGGAGTACGCAGCCGCGTACCTCGATGACATCGTGGTACACGGGGAGGAGTGGGGGACCCACCTGGCTCAGCTGAACGCGGTGCTTCAGGCTCTAAGGGAGGCGGGGCTCACGGCCAACCCCCAAAAGTGTCGCCTCGGCCTTCAAGACGCCAACTATCTGGGGTTCACCATTGGCCGGGGATGCGTGAAGCCCCAGGTAGGGAAGGTCGAGGCAATCCGTGAGTGGCCCCGCCCCCTTAGCAAACGACAGGTGAGAGTATTCCTGGGTTTAGCCAGCTATTACCGCCGTTTTGTTCCCCACTTCTCCTCCATTGCAGGGCCCCTCACAGAACTCACCCGAAACCAGCAACCGGACCGGGTGAAGTGGACCCAAGAGGTCAAGAGGGCGTTCTTGGCCCTGAAAGATGCACTATGCTCCGACCCGGTGCTGGTGACGCCGGATTTCTCACTCCCCCTTGTGGTCCAGACCGACGCATCGGAGACCGGGGTGGGTGCCGTCCTGTCACCATTAAGAGAAGGTGAGGAACACCCCATCACCTACATTAGCCGTAAGCTATTGCCCAGGGAGAAGAATTACTCAACTGTGGAAAAAGAATGTCTGGCAATAAAATGGGCGGTGGACAAGCTGAAATATTACCTGCTAGGACGGCAATTCACCCTGGTCACCGACCATGCCCCGTTGGTGTGGATGGCCAGAAATAAAGACAATAACGCCCGCGTCACACGCTGGTTCCTGGCCCTACAGCCGTATGCATACTCGGTCACTCACAGGCCGGGTGCGGCGCATGGAAATGCAGACGCCCTGTCCCGGCGGGACGCCTTGAGCGGTTGGACCGCCCCTCCCCCAGGGTCGGAGCTGAGGGGGGGGGGTATGTGGCGCCCGCCGGGTACAGGTAAGGAGGAGGGTATGTGGGAAAGTGGTGGATGGGGTTTATATTGCACCATGCCATCTGGTGGCCGTGGAGCGCTTTTCACTCTCCCCTCTGTTTAAAGGAAACCCGACCATATATGGAGGTCTAACGAGACCAGGAAGCGGAGCAGCTGCAGCCACTCACCCTAATGAGGGGAGAGAAGATAAAAGCAGCAAGAAGTGGACCAAACGGGGAAGGAGTAGCTGGAGAGCAGTATGGTGGTAGTAGGTAGAGAGAGAGTGAATAAAGTGCCGTGTATGACCCTTTTCCCCAGGAGGACCCCGTTGGCCGATCGACCCTTGCACCGTCTGAGAACCCGCCCGTGTACCGACCCCCGCCTGTCTGACATCCCTCCCGCCCGCCGAACCCTGGTCCGTCTGAGAGCCCGCCTGTGTACCGACCCCCGCCTGTCTGACATCCCTCCCTCCTGCCGAACCCTGGACCGTCTGAGAACCCGACCCCGTGCACCGAACCCCAAGCTCAACCCCCGACGACGAGTCCAGAGCCTGAGCCCCCTCAGGACCGACCCCCCCTCTGCGGCGGCGGAGTTTTCCCCTCTCTCCCCCTCTCCCGAGTCTACAATAAATTTGGTTAATTGTGAAACTGGTGTAGACAGTCAACTGTTTTCCAATACTGGTCTGGTGGCACCTCTTCTCCTCCCCGAGGTTGCCACAAGTCCTTAAATACATGTGCAATGAAAGCCGGCGATTCCATACCTTTGTGGCTAATAGGATCGCAGTCATCAGAGAGGCAACTGAGGTTGATCAGTGGAGGCATGTAGGGACTAAGGAGAACCCTGCAGATGAAGCGTCCAGAGGAATGAGGGCAGAAGACCTCCTGAATGGAAGGAGATGGATGATTGGACCTGGATGAAGTCCAAGGATGAGTGGCCTAAATTGGACATAGACCTTCAGGTGATTCCCGGCGCTGACCCTGAGATCAAAAGGGACTTGACTGTGAATGCTGTTGTTAAAGACACAAGCAATGCTATGAGTCTCCTGATCCATCACTATTCATCTTGGAGGAGACTGCACGTAGCTGTAGCTTGGCTTCTTAAGATCAAGGAGATTCTCGTGTTATTGGGACATAGGAGAAAAGAGCTTTGTGCTTCTGCTGATCACAGTATGGACACCCCAGACAGTCAGCGACAGGTGGAAAGCCAAATGCAGAGCTTTAAGGCTACGCTCAAAGGACAGAGTCTGATGCCTCAAGATGTGACCAGAGCAGAGCTGTCAATCATCCAGTATGTGCAACATCAACAGTTTAAGGATGAAATCGCCTCGCTGCAGAGTGGTGTGAAAACCATATCCAAAGACAGTCCGCTGTACAGATTGGATCCAGTGATGGATGGTGAGATTCTCAGAGTGGGAGGTCGGCTAAGCAAGGCCTCACTGCCAGTGGAATCCAAGCGTCCTGCTATTCTGTCCAAAGACCTGCATGTATCAACATTAATTCTGCGTCACATTCATCAGCAGCTAGGTCATTCTGGAAGAAATTACATGTTGTCCAGTTTAATGCGGAAATATTGGATTATAAAAGCAAACTCTGCTGCCAGGAAGGTAATTTCAGATTGTGTTGTTTGCAGACGCAATAGAGGAAGACTCCTTGAACAAAAGATGGCGGATTTACCTGTCGAGAGAGTGTTGCCTGATGAAGCCCCTTTCACTCATGTTGGCATTGATTATTTTGGGCCCATTGAAGTTAAAAGAGGTAGAGTTCTTCTTAAAAGATACAGAGTGCTCTTCACCTGTATGACCAGCCGTGCTGTACACTTGGAAATAGCATATACACTGGATACAGACTCCTGCATCAACTCATTGAGAAGGTTCATCTGCAGACGAGGCCCAATCTCAACTCTCAGGTCTGACAACGGAACCAACTTTGTTGGAGCCAGCCGTGAGCTCAAGGAGAGTCTGAATGCTTTGAATTATGATAAAATCCAAAGAGCCTTTCTTCAGGACGGCATAGAATGGCGATTCAACATCCCATCAGCTTCTCATCAAGGTGGCGTTTGGGAGCGCCTGATTCGTTCAGTGAGGAGTGTTCTTAACTCAGTCCTTAAACAGCAGACCCTGGACGATGAAGGACTCCAAACTATTTTTTGCGAAGTTGAGGCAATATTGAATGACAGGCCTATTACAAAGGCTTCAGATGATCCAAATGACTTGGAAGCCCTGACACCGAATCACATTCTGTTGTTGAAAAGCAAACCAGTTATGCCACCAGGATTGTTTGACAGAAATGATCTGTATGTCAGGAAAAGGTGGAAGCAGATACAGTACATGGCGGAACTCTTCTGGAAGAGGTGGGTTTCTGAGTACCTACCATTGATGCAGCAGAGACAAAAATGGACAGCACTAAGAAGAAACCTCGTACCTGGAGATGTTGTTCTCGTGGCGGACGCTACAGCCCCAAGAGGATCTTGGAGGATGGGGAAGGTTTTGGAAGTCAGATCAGATGTGAATGGCCATGTGCGCTCTGTGCGCCTCCAAACGAAGACCTGTGTCCTGGAGAGGCCTGTGACGAAGCTGTGCCTGCTGCTGGAGGCAGCCTTGTGATCACATGGACTATTTCTCTCTCTTTCTCTCTATCTCTGCTTTCTTTCTTTCACTAACGTCTTTTCTTTGCAGGTGCGGCAAAAGAAGACATCTGTGCCTGATTTAGTTAGAATGCATGCTTAGTATGTAGCTCCAGTAATTGTGATAGTGCACAATTAGGGGCCGGAGTGTTGGAGCTATACTAGTTTGTAATAATTTTGTTAATTAATTTGTGTATTATTATGATTTTGCTCACATTAGTCATTATATTTTGGTAATATTCTTTTGTTAGTTATTCGTCTAGTTAATTGCTTTGCTTCATGTGTTTAGTCTTTATTTTCTGTTTATTGTAATGTTTAGTTGAGACACCAGGGGGGTGTAGTATGCACAGGAAGGGGTATATAGGTAGGAAGTGGGAAGACACCTGTAATGCACCTGAGTTAGTGAGCACATGGTTTTTTACCAGCGCGAGAGATGCCAGCGCGAGAGATTCATGTAATTGTTTGCTCACTTGGAAAGAATAACCAGCCTCAAAGAGATATTTTTGCCTGGAAATTATGTTTATTTCGCCTGCATACATTACCTGCTCAGGGTGCCAGAAGTAGTCGTTTGCTTTGTTTAATTTAAGTTTAATTTAGTTTGTTTGACAAACGGCCACTACAGGTAGTTTTTTGGGACTTTGGAAGTCCCAAAGGGGGGATATTTGGGAGAAATTTATAAATGTACCCTTACATTTAATGATAAAACATAATTATGGTCTTGCCATTATGCTATAAATCTAATAAGTGTGGAGAAATACAGAGAACCACACATTTAATATTTTTAAGGAGCAGCAGAATTTCCAAATTTTATATTTTATGGGCTCAGTTTTTCTGAGCCCAAGAGAAGGAGGAGTACAATTTTTTGTCCAAATTTTCATATGTGGTCTCAGTTTAGATGAGACCAAGAGAAGGATTAAAGGTATGGTTATATTTTATATCTACCATATGACCAATAATTAGGGTCACATTAACCTCTGTGCCTGTCTGCAGACGAAGGACAGAGTCGTGAGCTATGAGCAGAGGCATGTAAGCATGGGGGCAGCTCCTCAGGATCGGAATGACTGCGTTGTTGGTTACATGTGTGGAGTAGATAGTGAGGTCAGATGATGGCGAAAAACAGGCAGGATTGTCGCTGTACGTGTAAAGAATCTTTTAGAGAATACCCGGAGGCGACAGTCTGGCGCTGGAGCCAGACACCACAAGGACGAGAGGGGAAGACGTCAACAGCCAGCCCTTTATGACGTTTTCACTGTTTGTGTATATAACTTCCTGGGTCAGGGATAGTTGGTGCTCAGACTTCGTGAACTGACACACACACTTTGTTGTTCGGTCAGGGAAACATAGTGGGACCCAGATATATCTGTAAAACTCTGCACATTATACTGGTGTTAACAATAAAACTGATTATTTCTTAAAGCTAAACAACTTCTTCTATCGCTTCATTAAAGAACACGCGTGAGTAAGAGTTTCAAGAGAAACTGCTTTTCACAACAATGGCCATGTGTGGACTTTGTTCAAATAAGCAGATGCAATCACATGTTCATTGCCAAAGTGTTCATACAACAGTGTCTTAGCCTTTACATATCCAGCATCATCTGACATATGTTGACAGCTCTTGACAAGTTCATTGGGCTGCCCCCTGGTGAATTGTACAAGATAATGCAGACAGTCATTAGCATTTCCTGTCTTTCCCTCTATAACCTGTTCAAATGAGCGCATGAAGGCAAGAAAGTTTAGAGGGTTTCCATCGAAAATTTGAATCTCTCTTTTAGGCAATGATGCAAGACTTTGCTGATGGACCAACATATTCGTTAATTCATTTTGTTTCTGCATAACAGACAACAGGCATGGATTCTCACTAGCTGTTGGCTGAGCAGTTTGTTGTAATGACAAATGTGGAATTGTGCCATGTGGTCTTGAAGGTACAGAGGTCCCCTTGCGAAGAGGTATAGGCTTATCCTGTTTCACAATTTGTTGCACTGTTTCCACTTTAGGCTCTGCATCAACATTGAGAATTTCAAGTGTTTTTTCCTTTGCTTGAAAGTATGATTCCATTCCATTTGATTTCCGTGAAGCAGTACTCCGCACAGAGGAACCAGTTCTCAACATGCTCACCTTTGCAATATTTGCAGCTATATCTGCTTCAAGTTGAAGTTGCTCTTTCTTTCTTCTACCTGTAAATTGCTCTTCCTGCTCTTCGATAGCATGTTTTTCTTTAAGCATACGCTGACGTGTGAGCAAGGCAGCCACTTCGGCTTCCGCCCTAAGACATGCAGATGAAGTTGTTGATACCTTTGAGCTTGACCTACTGCCTTGATTTGATATACTGTCGGAAGGCAATACATCATCCTGAGCATTATGTTGACTAACAAACAATGAGGGTTCCATTCCTGTGTTCTCTTGCACCACTATTTCTCCCTCTAGTGGGGTGTTTTGGGGTTGCACTGCATCAGAGATAGGCTCCTTGGGCCTGTGTGGACGTTTATCAACATCGAAAAGCCACATTGTAACGTCCTCAATAAACCCTTTGTTGTACTTAGTGATGCTTGAGAACCAAACATTTTGCTTGTCTTTCATCAGGAGGAATTAAAAGCAACAGGGATTCATGACATGTATTGGCATTCTTAAACAGATGTGTTAATTCATCAAGCTGTGATTTAACCTGTGAAACATTTGAATCATCTTTCATCAGCTCTCTGAGAGATGCGATGGCACTTTTCATTTTGTTTACATGCCTTTTTCGTTCAGTTTGAATGGTTTCAATTTTGTTTCCAAGACATTTCTCAGTGAGAACGACTGGTCTTTTATCCTTTACAGATTTTCCACCAGCAGAGCTAGTTTGTGATCCACTCATTTTACTTATCCAAGACAATCAAACAAGAATCCAACGTGAGGCAACGTCAATTCCAGCAGCAATTTCTTAACAGTTTGCTGAGTAGCCAACACACGCAGAGCAAGACACTCGCTTAATTCCCAATGAACTTCAGACCACACCAAAACACTGAATGACGGTAGCCACGCTGCACCAACAACGTCGCAGGATACGTCTCAACAATGTCTTCTAGTGGAAGTAACTGCATTCATTCAAAATAGACAGCACAAAACACAAGTTACATACCACCGTCGTCTTCCCTTGGCTTTATCTGGCAGGTAGCTTTCGTAGTGTTATGGCATTCGTGTGAGCTGGCGTTCGAACTGCTTGTGCTGAATGCGGGAGGCAAAACGCAATGTACATACCACTGTTGTCTTCTCAGTAGGCCGCTTTCGTAGGCGTTGTGTCAGTCGTGTGAGGGCTCGCTCTGGCGTTCAAACGGCTATAATTAAGAGGATCCGTTGCCGTTTTTGCTGACAATATTGTGGCGACTGCCTTACTAATTTAAAGTAGCCGAGCAGCTGAATGAGGGAAATTGCCGGACGCGCTTTGTTCAAGGAGTAGCCAGATCCGAGTTTCATGTGAGGGTTTCTTTATTTAATCGAAAATGTATCCTCAAGTTGAGACGTTACAAACAGTATTCCACAAGCATCACAATAGCCTATAAAAAGGAGTAGTGAACGCGAATGCAAGGCACCAGGTGTAGTGTAAGCGGTCAGCAAAAGTAGGCGTTCCCCCATCACCCACTCACTACTAACCTCACCTGAGTGAACAGCTGATATTACAAACCCTTACCGCCATCAACACCACGTGACCCAATCACTGTCATTACGTAGGTGCACCACAACTCAAGCTACGCCTATCCCCAACAACGCCTGTGCATCCCTTTCTGGTAACGTAACAGAGTTAAAAATGTAGTGTATTGTTTGATATGATTTTCGCCAAAATAAAACTGCCTTGTTTAATAAGTGTGAATGGGAGCCACCTTTGGCCATATGGTGTACTGCAGATCTGCTGCGTGCAGTCCAGTGCTGCTTCCTTACCCGATCAGAGAAGAAGTCTATGCTTTTGATCTGGTAGGTTCACTGTACAAAGCACTGTAGTTAGTATTTCAGTTTTCTAAAAGTAAATTGATGTTTTAGTTGTTAACTTCGATGAATCCCATGTGTTGTATTATTTTCCATGCACTGAAACGATCGTACAGCAGTTTGCATGTTTTACAGAAAGTTTGTTAATGTTTTCCTTTTGACTGTGGGTTTTTACATTCTAAGATAAACGTGACTAACCGTAAACTCCGCTAGCCACGTCCATGCTTTTAATGCACCATTTGATCTAGCAAGCAGGGATTGAACTGTTTAGTTAAAGGACAATTCTGGTGCAAAATGAGACCATATGATCTAGGGCTGTCACTTTTTCGAAAAATCAAGTTTGAACGGATATCGAATACCAAGCCATGTATTCGAATATATTCAAATATTTACGACCCCCCCCCCCCCCCCGAAAAAAACCCCACCGTAAAGGAGATTCAATCACAAATTTATTACGTGACAAGAGAAGACATAAACAGGACTGTTACGGGGCGACCACAATTATGGCTGGACAGTACAGCAAAAGAATACCCAGGCAGGATTGTCGAGTGTCACAGACGAGTTGTTTATTGGTCCATCTCTGGCAACATGGCAATCACCCTCCACCTCATGCAGCGACCAACACCCACCGATAACAAAATGGTGCCTTATACAGGGTGTCGAGCTAATGAGGGAGAACCCATTCCCCATGCTGACATGCTCTCCTTTTGACAAACACTTCTTTTTTTATCATCATATACACCCATTTATTTACAAACACAACCTCATCCCCAACTCCAGCACATTACAACAATACAATACACAATCTTCCCACACCCCTACTAATCACCACTTGGTTCCCCCCGGAACTATAAATATGGTGCCTGTTGCCTGGGGAGGCCTTTTGCCCGAACACCCTGGAGACAAAAGAGACCAGTGAGTACCATTTCACACACACTTTACCATTCCCAATATACTAACACACACATTATTGCACAACATATTAGATTAGTCACATCATGTCATCTTCGCTCATTTACCACATGAATGCGTGCAAAGTGTGCAAATATGCAATGTGCAAACTGTGCAAATCCAATAAAGTGCAACTGCTTACAAAGTGTCTGTGCAATTATTAAAGTGCATGTATCCCGGTTAAAGTGCATTGTGTAATATTCCCCCCACACCCCATCTCAAGCTCCAGGGAACGAAGTCCTCTTCGTTACAAGGAATTAGGCCATAGCCTGTCTAAAAACATTTTATTAAAAAAGTTTATAAAGTGTGCATAGAGAAGAGAAGAAAATGGTTTGTGCATTTCCCGGCTGCGTTCGTCGCTCGACTGGTCGTGACTGTTTTCCAAAGATGGCGCCCACTTGTTTTCGTGAAGCTACTGGCTTACTAAACTTTCTTTTTAATAAACTGTCTGTACACTTACAAAGTTCTCAATGCTTCGTTTTACATGTAGGGACCCTCATTATGTTACCGTGGAAGTGCGGTGCGATTTTGAGCCTTGTTAGTGGTATAGAATTGCAATTTATTTTACATGAATGTCTGCCCCCCACAGCTAGCATTTTAAGGTAATTAGCGGATTTCGAGAACTTTGGTTACATTCGACTAGAATGAAAACTGATCCCAGAGAACGGTCCAACTCGGTGGACATGTGTTATGATCATATGGTCTCATTTTGCACCGGAATTGTCCTTTAAACATGCATTGTAATATTACTCTATGTCTATCATGTGTGTATGTTGAATCTCAGTATAGCTTTGGTATATGTTTGAGACAACAGCGAATGTTAGCGAGTAGTCCCGACTATTAATTAGCTGTCGGTCCACGTGTCGAGACATTCTGTGTGGCGCGCCTTGCAGGCTAGCAAGCGCTGATGGTGTACAATGGGATATTGAGTAATATGTTGCTTACATGTAACGCAATGCATTTATATTTTGCTTGTGCAGATGCTGTATGTGTACACCAAAGCCTGAAGGCAATGTTTTGATTTTGTTTTCTAAAGGTATGTGGCTCCATAATGTAAATAGGTTTTAATGAAGTGCTATAACTAAGCACTTAGGCTACAATTATGCCATTCTATTGTATATGAGAAGTTACAAGTTTTGTATGCATTTTCTATTACTGTAAGTACTACACTACTCTAAGTACTCAGCAGAGAAGCCTATGCTTTTGAGCTGATGCTGTATGTGTGTACACCAAAGCCTGAAGGCAATGTTTTGATTTTGTTTTCTAAAGGGAAACAAAAAAGAAATTTCAACAGTTTCGCATCTGTCTCCATGATGCTTGACCATCGTTACAGTAAGTCCGTGTTTTATAGGTCTAATTTCAGTGATGTTGCTCATAGCTAACGTCAGCAACCTAGGCTAGGTTACCTAGCAATTGGATTTGATGTGGTTGCCAACACTCAGGAGCGTGAGTGTTGGCAACCCTGTGTAGCTCTAAGCCCTAAATTATATAATCTAGATTTCACAATGGATGTGGCATGTTTGCAAAGTTGACAGTTGTCACTGTAGATATATTATTAGATATATAAATATTTAATAAATAGCAAAGGTTCAAAGGTTTGAGTGGAACTCTGAAGGTTTTTTTGTGGGGGGGGGGCATTTCTGCTTAGGGCCCCCAAAAGCTTAGCAACGGCCCTGCACAGAGACTCAGATGCATGTGCGTTTTTCCCATTGGCACTTGGCCCTGCCGAGTCAAACCATTCATACCGTGCTGATTTGCAGCACGGTATGACCAGTTTGACACGCCGAGTTGGGCCGAAGCGCGCCTGACCCGCCTCCAAGTGGGTTACGGTGAAGTCAGATGGGTATGGAGTGCGGATTGGACCAGACAACTCGTTCGGCACGTTATTAGTTAAAGACACGCCTTGGAGCGGGAAGCCCTGTTGTAATGGAGATATAAATCCTGATGCGCCGAGTCAAACCAAGCCAGGAGGTATCCCCACATGTCCGCTTAGTCGGCTATGCAGCAATCTACACCACAGTCCTAAACGCCATAATTACACCTGAACTACTAAGTATGGCCACTCTGCATGCTGGGAAGTAGGACCCTGAAGCTTCAAGAACTAGGGCCATTCACAAATACAGCAACAAAGGTGATAAGCACCATCATTTGCATAACCATTACAATTTTACAAACAATACCGCACATACTCCACCAGTCCATAAACCAATCATCCCAGAAATTCGAACTGTCCAAGTTGGGTTCCGGCTCTGGCTACTGGGGGGAGCTCTGCGAATTGCCGCTTAGTGATCCTTGTTGCTGACGGAAATGATATCACCGATGTGCTTGGTTAATAAAGAAACATTTACATTTAAAAAAAAACAATTAGGCTCGAGTCTTATAGATCCCGGACAGATGCGACCTGGACGGGTGAATTGGACCATTATTAAACAGTCTGTGATATCGCTTGAAAACAACTCCCTGATAAGCTTGGAGGCACGACAGTCGCAGTAAAAGAGAAGTTCAGAGGAATTAATTTACACCGCTGGCCTGATGTGGAGCAGAAAGGACGAACATCAACCCTCTTCCCTGGTCGCCGTCTGAACCAAATGGGCCAAGTAAATAGAAAAGTTGGAATTGCCTCTTGATCTGAGATGCGGACGGATTCATGTGGGCCTCCCTGAAAGCCCTGCCGATATGAATACAATTCAGTTGGGGTAGGTGCGCGCATTTCGTTGTAGCTATTGCATTGTATTTGATGCACCTGCCGCCGCGGGGAACGCCCACATGTGAAGTGGGGTGTCGATGTCAGCATGATTAGGATGAATACGTTCTGCTCCAGGGATAAATTACGTTCTTGGGCATATTCCCACGTTTGGTGCATGAACTGCTGGCAGTCACTTACTGTGTACATCTCGGACTAGTTCAGGCAGGTGTTGACCTGAATGCTGCGTGCGGTGGCATGGTGAAAAAGCTGATACTGATGTGTTTCCTGTATTTATGACAAGTTACCTATGCGGCAGGTAGGCTACCTGTAGCACGTCACTCCTCTATGGATACGAGGGACATGCAACGAATCCCTGGCTAAGCGGGGTCGTCATCTTAACCAGCTTTATCGTAACCTGGTAACGCAGAGATACCAAGTTTCGCCTTTACCCTTAATGCCATAGCCTTTGGAGATGTTTGCGGCTTGGAAATGAATGGCCTACCAGACAGCGGAGCGGTGACGGTGGAGTATAGTAGAGACAGGGGAGCTAGAGTATAACAGACAGGGGGGGGGGGGCTTGGGGACAGGGTGGGCTGATTATTTGAAGACCTGGAGGTCCCTGGATTCTCCGCCTTCAGCCGGGAGTTGAAGAGAGCCGGCCCTCCCAGGACTACCGGCTAGAACCGGGGGGGTTTTCATCCTTTTTCTGCACTCAGATGGGCAGTGAGGCGGCAATAGTGAAAAGTTTCCTCTGCTGAAGCACTGGGAAGAAGTGTTGGTGTTGACGAGGATTGGGACCAGCTCTTTGAGTCTTGATGCTGAAGCCCAGCGATAGGTAAGCTGCGATGTTGGTTCGGGTGCAGGTTGCAGGGTTTAGCTGAGATATTAGTCCGGGTGCAGGTTGCAGGGTTTAGCGTGTGGTGACCCGGGTGCTCCTAGTCCTTGGAACAGAGGAAGTAAAGTCGTTTCGGTGTTGTCCAACGTATCAGGAACCTCGGAGAACCTGCGGCGATGAAAGCTAAATAATGACAAGCTTGACGCTTGCCAACATCTGCAACAAGTCGCAATGAAAAGAACAGAGATGAGAATGAATGAGAGATGTGTATATATATGCTTTGCATTGGCGCACGATTGTACACCTGTTCATGCATGAGGTCCTGATTGGTTGAGATGAAGGGGAGGGGCTTGCAATGACTGAGAATTAAGAACCTAGCATAGAGGAACGAGAACTAGAAGGGGAATGTTGTTGTCTTCTGATTGAACTTTTGCTTTAGCTCCATTGACACTGATTTTCATGTTCAGCCTGTTATCCAATGGGTGGAGTTTGTCCCGCCCACTCATTTGCATTTGAATATTGTCCACTTTAACGCAGGGCCTAGTTTGAAAATGCCAAACGCAAATTGATTTTCATTTATTACAAAACATTTCTGCTATTGCATTTTCATTTTCGACTTTTAATTTGCATTTGAATATTGTCCACTTTATTGCGGGGTCATTTTTGGAAAATGCAAATACAAATTGATTTTCATTTGCATTTGAATATTGTCCACTTTATAGCGGGGCATTTTTGGAAAATGCAAATGCAAATTGGATGATTGCATTTTCATTTTATTTATGAGTCAAATAATACGTTCATATTATGAAAAATAAAAAGCAATAGTGCTATTGCATTTTCATTTGATTGTCCTAAAAATGCTTCCATAATTTATCATGCCATAATTAAAAGCAAAACACAAATTGTATTGCATTTCATTGTGTTCTGTCAAAAAAACTCATAATGAAATTGCAGGATGTTTATTGTTTTTCAACCTCAGTGTGCTGTTTTCGTGCCACAATTAAATGTAATCCATCCCATTGGATTTCTCTCTGTGACCAGGGGGGTGTCGCTCTAAACGTGGCAAAATGCAAAGGAATGATCTTCATTGCTTTTTGAAAAGTAGCCTGCAGCATTCATGCCTAAATGAAATGTAATCAACGGTCCAATCACAATGGTTTGAATCAAGATGATATATGATCGGCGGAAAACGAAAACATGGCCTTCACCGTAATAAAGACAGAGATAAATGCTCTGCTTCAGTGGAGGTTGATGCAGTCAGTAATGATTACATGCTTTTTAGAGTTGAGTGGTTATTTGAGAAGAACGATTAGCTGGGTGCCGTCACAGATGAGCAAATTCCCAAGGCAGCAATGAGGGCTCTCAAGTCCATCCAAGAAATGCTGGTTCAACCAGAGGCAGCAACCACAGGGCCGGCCCACAAGCAGGCCGGCCCATAATACACATAACCTTTGCTGGTATTATTCGCTACCTGGAGTTGGGAGTTACCATGCCTGAGATCAGCTGAGTCGTTGTGACACTGGCCTCATTGATTGACAACGGGGTGCCTGCTTCTATCGCAGCGTCAGCCAAATTTAATAAATCTACGACCGTGTTATTTGTTGCGATTTTGATGGTAGCCTACTTCATATGACACCATTAGCTTGATAATCTAATTGTCCCGCCAACTCTGACTTCGGTTCTACTTCTACCCCGCCCCCAGACCAGCCCCCCGGACTGTGATTGGACAGTTGATTACATTTGATTTAGGCACGAATGCTGCAGGCTACTTTTCGAAAAGCAATGAAGACCATTGCTTTGCATTTTGTCACGTTTAGAGCGACACTCCCCTGGTCATAGAGAGAAATGCAATGGGATGGATTACATTTAATAAAAAAATATAATATAAGTATTTTTGACAGAACACACAATAAAATGCAATGCAATTTGTGTTTCGCTTTTAATTATGGCGTGATAAATGCGCATCAGTATGGAAAAGCAAATGCAGATATGTATTGCATTTCATTATGTGTGGCTATAGGGATTGCATTTCAATTAGTCACTGAAAATCTTCCATACTTTAGTTCCCTGTAATTCAGAGCGTGAATATCTGTTATATCCAATATCTTTCTAACTTAAAAAAAATCTTTCAAACGCCATAAACTGCTCTAGAGATGTGTGATTCATTTAATACACCACCTATGCTGCTATAAATGTCAGATTCAGTTTTGATGGTGGGACGTTCCTGGCGGGATACACTACAATTTACTGTTCTTGAGCAAGCAGGATACACTTCTAAACAGCCATTTTAATGTTATATCCATTCAGAACATTTTGTAACGTGAGACGTATCCGGTTTAATTGCACTTTAGTCAGGCTATTGTTGAGAGTAGGGTGCTTTGTAATGTGTCTATTGTGTAGAAATATTGACCAAACGATGGCTCTATAGTGGAGTGCTGCTGCGCGACAGTTACGCTTGGAAGCGCCATCTCCTGGGCAGGTAGACACCGCTAGACACACAGACTCATACCGGTGATCACGTCTTTAGTTCACCATGTCACACCGCTAATTCACAGCTGAGCTTGATGGTCTGTTGAATATCGAATATCTTTAACTTAAAAAAAAAAACTTTAAAACTACATACATTTCTATTGAGATTATTTTAATACCCCACCACAGTAGCACTATGCTGCTATAAATGTCATTTTCAGTTTTGATGTCGGGATGTCCTGGTGGGTGGACATTATTGTAAAACAATAGGGGAACTCCACCCTCCCCCTCCCCCGGGCCAGCTACTAAACGTTGGTGAATGAACCTATTTTAGTCTCAACAACAATATGCAACAGCAAAGGCTTTATTTCTCTAGAGATGTTTGTCCATTCTGGGCTACTGTACAAACATGGCGGTGCAACATGGCGGCCTCCGTGGAAGGCGACCCGCTCCCCATGTAGATATAAACGGCTTTTTCTAAGTGAACGAAAACACGATTATTATTTTCAGGTCATTATACAGTAATGAAAACATACATATGATATTCATATATACATATTATATTCAATTTCTGCCAAGTCCATTCCACTAGATGCCACGGAATTCTACACACTGGACCTTTAAGTAACCAACGTGGCTCGTTTTTGTCTTAGATCACTGTCCGAGTGCTAGTTAGATAAAGTCTTCTTGGGAAAGAACAAGGTTTATCTTGGAGTCGACAGGATGTGTGGGTGAGGGTGTGCTGGGTTAGGTGGAATAAATCACTTATCAGGCCCAGATCAGTGAATGACCCTGGACCCAGGGTCATTCACTTCAAAAGCCCCAGATCTTTTTTAAGCTTTTGAAGTTATGACAACCCTGACACCATGTTCCCTATACATTACATTAAGCCTTATTACTGGGCAAATAATTGCCAACAACAAAAACCTTAATTTCCCTCAGACTATTTCAATGCGCCAAGGTGTGTCGATGAAATTGGGGTTGTGAAGAATAACTTTGAAGGTGTTATAGTATATTAGCTAACAATGGCCTCCATTCTTGAGTTTTCAAAAATCTAGTGTCTTGAGCAGGCCCTGCAACTGAAAATGTAGGCTATGAATTAGAAGGGATTTAGGATTTGCCAATGTCCAGCAGGTCACCCTAAAATGGACTAGAATGCAGGAAATCGCATCTTAGAAATTCAAAATTTTCTGGGGGAGAACAGACCAGACCCAGACCCCCCTCTGGACTAAGCCCCGGATGTACACAAAGTCTGGCTCCGCCCCTGCCTGGACCAACGTGTGTACTCCAAAGCAGCGCAGCCTGGTACACTATAAAGCCATCGCATGAATAACTCATGAATAATTAAAACTTAAACTTAAAACTTAACCATCTCTAACCTAATACCTAAACCAACCATCTTTATCCTAATACCTACACGTAACCATCTCTAACCTAATACCTTAACTTAACCATATCTAACCTAATACCTAAACTAAATCTAAATCTTAACCATAAGGTACCGTGGGATTCCCCAAAGTTAATTGCTAAAATTAACCATTTATAAATGTCGTGTATCGTGTCGTTATTAATAATTTTCGTAGGAAAAATAACTTTTATAGCATTTCAGTTGGACTGATGTTTAATGCATGCGCAATGTGCCTCAAACAACGTAATTGCGCATGTAAACACATTGAGGTTATGATTATGATTATATGTATGCGGTAAAACACCTGCGATGTTGGCTACGATGACTACAACAAAATGTTGCCGCTCACACCGTGTACAGTGAATGATGAGACAATATTATACGATTTAACGTAACCATTTTTATAGAACAGTATAGCTGGTGACCAGGAAGCTCAATGTGGTCAGAACCAGAACCAGGAGGTTATTCTTACCCGATACTTTCACAGTCTCGCTCCTGCCGGGCAGAGCCGTGTCTGGCCTGGGCATCTGGGTCTTAGACATGTCCCCCATGTGGACGAGGTGACGCCAAATCAAACGCAGCCGAGTTGTGGCCACCATCTAGCATATCATTATAATAATACTAACAACTTCCAGCCTTTGCACTAACAAGCATCCGTTTACATCAGCAACTCCTCTTTCTGTTAGTAAACATTATGACGTTTTTTGTGGGCGGAGCGTCCCTGACCTAACTTCTACTGGATCCGACCATACACTGTTAGACAGATCTGTAATATTTACAGTTATTCACCATATATCAGCCAGTATAATACTGTAAACCCCTTTTGTAGTAGATTACTGTAATTTGCATTGCATCATGGGAAGTTTTAGTGGGAACATTCACAATATACAGTACTGTACTGTAATTTCAAAAAAATACGTATGATACTGTATTTTATGATCAAAGTCTCTGGTATGATACTGTATTTTTTAACGGCTGCTGCTTTTAGCGCGTTTTACCCATAGACTGTAAGGTTTTACCAGACCCCCGTCATTTTTCTCGGTGGAACCAACAACCGAGGGAGCCTGGTCAGTGACGGACACCTTGAGAGGACCCCCCCTCCCAGCCCCCCCATGTCATGATCCCTGACACCAGCAAGTAGGTAAAATGAGAAAAGTAAAAGGTAAAATTGGTTAGCTTGTCATGTGATAAATATTCACTGCATAGCTGATTAAACATTAGTCCGAGTAGCCTGTTGTAGTCTCAAGTTGAGGCTAACGCTAACAACCATAGCCTAATCTAATTTAATTTGCGACAGAAACAACTGCTGATGAGCCTACTGTCGGTGAGTTTACATGCGCACTAATAGCTTAGAACGATTATTGTCGGAGATGTTTTCCGAGATAACGGTGAAACACAACTAGTTTTTTTTTATGTAAACAGTGCGTTCTGGTAGTGCATAGGCTAACGAGCTTTATCCGGTAATTTTCTTTCTATTTCACACTGTCATGGTTCCGACGGCGAAGCAAGGAGCAAGAGGACTCCATCTTTCTTTTGGCAGATGTAAGTATAGTATATGTAGTATATATAGTGGGCCATGTGGTTCAATTGAGACTTATGGACCCCACTGTGTTGTTGTTTTTAAGATGTTTAAACCAGCTTTTTTCTGTTTTAAAGGCAACTGCAACAAGGAGATCCATTGAGACGGACATGACACTCCCACCCACACCCAGATTAATTATGCTGGGTAAGTGTTTGAAGGCGAGCCTCAGAAAAAAGGATTGCTGAGGAAGATTGGCCTGTCCTGTTGTTCATGTGCAAAGTGCCTTTTTTTGTCTTACCAGGGAACACAGTTCTCTCGGCCACAAAGTGGATGGTCAGCATTGAAGGGAGGGTAGCCTTTGTTGTAGAAGAGTACCTGGGATTTGCTGATGCTCTCTGTGTTTTTTGCAAGCTTCTATGTTTTCAACATAGAATATCAGGAGCCTGCTTGTGCAACATTGGAACTGATACAACGGTAAGTGCTTTTATCTTCTTAGTCACATGTTGCTGTTGATTCAAAGTTGATCTTTTTCATCTTCTCTGAGCCATGTAAATATGTTTATGTGTATATAATGTTTTGTTTTTCCCCATCAATCTTCTCTTACCTTAAGATTCTTCATGAGGATCAATCCGGAGGAAGGAACAAAATGCACTGCAAAAACTGGAGTGAGTCGCAAGACAGGAGCAGTGGTGAAGAGGAAGGCGGAAGCCATCAATAGTCGAGTGGCCTCCTTCCTTCACCAGCTAACAGAGTTTGAGTGGAAAAACTTGGACTAGGTGAATTACCTTAGACTCTGAGTGGAAAGCTCTCTCCTTCCTGCAGCCTCTGCATGTTGCAGAGACATCTTCACAGAGCAGATGGGACAATGTGACGAGCAATGAGAAGAGTGCTCACTCTGTACCACCTGTATGTCTGGAGACCAGAATGCCTCAAAAAATAGTGACCTGACTAAAAAAAAGGAATGAAAAATAGTCTACTTGAAGGATCTCATTCATCTCAGGGTTCTCTTTATTAGCTAACAGTTTACAGTGAGCTAAAAGCATATGTTAACGTCTTAATATGTCGTCTAAAAGATCCCTCCATTACACAGATTGTAATGTCAAGTTCATATTATTATTGTTTGAGAGGGAGTTGACAAACTTATATAATCTTGTTTTATTGTGTGCACTGAGCCTGTGCATATTCTATATGCCGTGCACTAATTTTGTTTTGTGGGCACTGATATGTTCAGAGTTCCACGAGGTTTACTTATCTGAACTTGAATTTAAATGAACTTGAAAATGAATTAAAATTTAAAGTGTTTACACATTTGAATGTTTTAAATAAAGAATTTATATTTTGAAATAACTTCCAGTTTTAATTGATTTTTTTTTTTTTAAATGTCAAAAATAGGATTACAGTAGTGTACTGTTAAATTACTTCATTTACAGTAACAGACTATTACATAATTACAGTAACATCAAGTTACTGTATAAGTGAAATACAGTAGTAGCACTGTAAAACTATATTACAGTAACTTACTGGCAACAGTGTTGCCAGTGAGTTACTGTAAAAACCCTCTGAAATGTCTAACAGTGTAGACTGTATATAAAGATGGACGGCAAGACAGCTCCTCAAAAGTGAAACCAAAACATCTCGCTCGCCCCCTGGTGGCTGGCTGCAGTATAGCTCATAACCCCGCCTCCTCCAGCGGATGGGACATGGGCCAAACTAAAACATCAAAGTACATGTCAAATACATTTTTCCCAAATATGGTTTCCGTATTTTATTTATTTTGTTATGTATGTTTATGTTCATATCACGCTGATGTATGTTCAAGTGTTTATTATTCTGATAAGTTTGGTTTTAATTAGTTGTCTGATGCTATAAAAAGGTGAAACGTCATGATTGACAGCTGCTCTGAGTGACGTAGTCGCGGAGGCACCTGCGGACTTGTTTTCGGGAATGGGCTCGAAAACAATGGGCTCGAAAACAAGCAACACTTCCGCATTGGTCTCAGAATGCTTCTATAAATCCGGTTCCGGTTCATAAGCCAAGATTCTATAACGGAAGTAAACAAACCAGCATGGCTTGCAAATGAACGAAAGTGTGTTTTCAACGACGGGAGGACAGCACTAGCAGCTACCACTGTTGTGTTCCGCAATGTGCAGCATCTGCTAAATGCAATTCGTTCCTTAGTTTTTTCATCTGGTGAACTGTGTGTCTGACATGATAACAACCGATAACAACACTGGGTTGTTTACTTCCGTTGTAGAATCTTGGCTTACGAACCAGAACCGGATTTATGGAAGCATTCTGAGACCAATGCGGAAGTGTTGCGTGCATACAGCCTATTGTACGTAGAGTAGGAACGTCGAGAGGAGAGTAACTTTTAAATTTCAATAACCGTGATCGTCTGTTTAAAACCTACAAAATTAGTTCTGCAGTAAACTGTACTACCGACCTAAGGGATCTGAGGGATCTTTGCAGTTTTTTCAGTAAGTTACATTTGTGTTTTGTAAGCTAATCAGTATGTTAATGTTATTAGCTACAAGCAGACAACAAGTTGTATTTACCTTATTTTAACAAGTTCAGTCGTACAACCATAGACTGTATATGTGTACAACCAGCGGCAAACACCGTCGAGATTGGAGCAACGGTTCCAGGTGAGCTCGCGGTTTAGGCGGGCGGGTGTGATGGGTGGGATATCGATACCGCGGCTCCACCCCCCGATCACTACTGCGCAGACTCTGGCTGCAAATGACGTCACCAGCGCAAAATGGCAGCGCCCTATCCGGGATATTTTGGCTTCATTCTTGTACAGTGGGAGTAAGTGGATACGCGTCGTCCATCTTTATACACAGTATATAGCCCGGGTTATGCTTTCCGCACGGACATGAGCTGACGCAGAATCGTGACGAGAAAACGTTTGACGCTGTTGTACTACATGCGGGTTTCTCCTCGCGGCAAACCAATATTCTCCCAAACTGTAGGGGGCAGTGTATCGAAAACTCACGTCTACAGCATGGTTTTACCTCATCTGTAGGGGGGATGGAAGGATGACAGCCAACTGAGCTCCTTCACTATAGAGTGGTGAAGGAATGAGTCCTTGCATTTACGCTTCAAAAATCATAAAAGTAGTGTTCATTGGTGAAGATTATCTTGCTTAACAAAACGTGTGAGTATCAAACTTTTGTTTGCCACAAAGCTTATTTTCTGCAATACAAAATCCAATGGAAAAACCCATTGGCTTTTTGTCGAGGGAACCCAGGATGTTGAGAATAAATAATAACATATGTATCAGCAGGCTGTAATATCTACACATAGCCACAAAGGAATAGAAATAAATATACAAGTTGCATTAACTGCACCTGAACACTAGATGGCGGCATACATAATACACTGGGGGCGGGCGCTCAACACTAGCCATTATGCGTCATAGAGGCCACGCCTGCCCAGATACTACCGGGCAAAACATCCGGAGGGAGGGCAGAAACCCCCCCAGGCAGCGCATCGGGACAGATGCCCAGCTAAGGGGTCGCTCCACGCGTGAACTATACATACCCCTCCTTTTGCTTCATAAGATAAATACCTAAAGCTAAACAAATAAAGTGAGTTAAAGCGATCCTGAGTCGGGGCCTTCTTCCTCAAGAACACACTACAATATGGTGACCTCGACATGATGCAGAGGAAGAGGCCGTGGACCGGGAGAAGCGGGACTACGCGGCAGCACACAACTCGCCATTTCTGTCGCAGGCCGGCCATTAAACCAGGTAAGCAGAACCTGACTGAATCTGCATAGATAGGTATAGAGACATTATGTGACAGAGGTGGCTAGCGTGTGTTGTTGTAAAGCTCCGTTATTCCGGTCCATAGTCGTTACAGTTAAGCCGATGTGAAAATGACCAGGCGCTGGATGGCAGGTGGATGACAAAAGCTCACTGGGAGTCAAGCCCCTGGAAGCATGGTCAGCAGGATTCTCATTGGTTGGAACATATCTCCATTGTTGAGGGGCTGAGCTGAGGTGAATCTTCTGGACACGGTTAGCCACAAAGGTGTGGAATCGTCGTGCTTCGTTTTTTGTGTCCCAAGACCACCTTAGAGTCGGTCCAGAAGACATCCTCAGTGTCAGCTGATCCAAATTCCTCCTTGAGCATGTTGCTCATCTTCACGGAGACAACTGCAGCCGTCAGTTCCAATCTTGGAACAGTCGTAACTTTTGATGGCGAGACGCGTGATTTTCCTACAACTAAGGCACAGTGAACGTCTCCCTCCTCATTTTTAAGTCTCAAGTATGAACACTGACCATAACCCTTCAAGCTAGCATCTGAGAAATGATGCAGCTGTGTCTTCGAGACCTTCCCAAATCCAGCTGGTGAGTAAGTGCGGGTTATGGTGACATTATCCAACTGAGCTAAATCATCTCTCCATTTTTCCCATTTTGGACGGAGCTCGTCAGGGAGAGGATCGTCCCAGCCTGTGCCTCGCCTACACATCTCCTGAAGAATGATCTTCGCTTACTGGCGCCACAAACCCGAGAGGATCGTACAAGGAGGCAACTGTAGAAAGAATGCCGCGACATGTTGCCGGCTGATCCTTGAGACTGACACTGAGACGAAAATGGTCGGACTCCACATCCCATTGAATCCCAAGGGCTCTCTCAAGCGGCAGTTCATCAAACGAGAGTTCCATATTCGTCACATTGATTGCTCTTTCAGGGGGTGGTATACTTTCTAGGACTCTCTCTCATTTGACACAAATTTGTGTAGTCGCAGACCACCCATGGCACAGAGTTCACGAGCTTCTCTGGCAAGCTGAACAGCTTCTTCGGTGCTGCCAGCACTGGTGAGGCCGTCATCAACATAGAAATCCCTCATGATAAACTGTGAGCCTTTAGGGTAGAGGTCACCGTTCTCCTTAGCTAAATGCTTCATCCCAAAGTTTGCACATCCAGGGGAGGAGGCTGCACCGAACAGATGCACCTTCATACGGAACTCCCTGGGCGGTGAGTTCAAGTCTCCTTGCTTCCAACAAAAGAAAGCGCAGGTAGTTGCGATCAGCCTCATCCACATGAAATTGATGGAACATTTTTTCAATGTCACACATCAAAGCAACAGCGTAACGTCGAAAACGGATGAGAACACTGCTCAAGTTGTTCAGCAAGTCAGGCCCTGAGAGGAGATGGTCGTTCAAGCTGGTTCCTTTGTGTCTGGCAGAGCAATCGAACACCATGATGGGGAATGTACCATCTCTCTCCTTCACTCCCACCGTCTTCGATCTGCTCTGCATCTCCCCTTTCGATGATCTCCTCCATGAACTTGACATACTGCTCCTTATACCTTTCATCCCGCTGCAGTTTTATTTTGAGGTGGTTGAGGCGTATCATGACTGAGTTTTTGTTGTCAGGCATACTGGGTCTGTTTTTGAAGGGTAGAGGCATTTGGTAATGGCCATGTTTGTTTTTCTGTATGCCCTCATCTAGCTTGTTGAGGAAGGTGATGTCATCTTGTGACACTGTTTTGCTGTCTTCACTACCATCCTTGAAGTCAGATTCCAGAATGCGAATAGCGTCGGCCAGAGTTACCGGAGGCAGTTCTTTAATGGAGATTTTGTGGCACAGGCGACTTGAGCTCGGTGAATCATAGCTTTGTGATGAGCGCCCCACAATACTCCATCCTAAGTCCGTCTGTACAGCATAAGGTTCCTCATCTCCTCCTAGAATAACCTGCCTTGGTGCCATGGCTCTAGAGCAGTTATAGCCTATCAGGAGCCCTATTTCACAGTCCTTCAGTGGTTGGATTTCTTCTGCTATTTCTCTGAGGTGACTCCATTTCTTAGCCGTCTCACAAGTGGGAATATGAGCACGGTTTACAGGTATGCAGTCCTTTGTGTAGGCAACTGGGAGATCAACCTGAATTGCAGAACTGTATCCCCTTAAACAGAGGCCAAAAACACTCTCACTTGAGAGAACCGTGTTCATTCCACTCATGGTCGTCAGCTTCAACTTCACTGGATACTTGTCAGCATTTAGACTGTCACTCACTTCTTGGTTGATGAATGTTGTATCGCTTTGAGTGTCAAGTAGAGCGTAGACAAGTTTCTCAGCGGTTGGGTTGTTTTTGGATGACACCCACACTGGCATCACCATCGATGTGTAGGATGAGCCTTCGCCTGCAACACTGAGTGACGTTGCAGCAGCTCTTTGATTTGTCCCTGCTTCTGTTGAAGACCTTTCCTTCCCATAGTTGTAATCGTGGAGGACCGTCGGATGTTTTCCTTTACAGTTGTCGCAGGAGTGACGATGACGACAGTCTTTTGCGCTGTGGCCGAATTTCAGGCATCCATAGCAGAGTTTCTTCTCTTTTACATAGTTCCGTCGCTCTACCAACAACATCTCTGTAAACTTGACACATGAAGTTGGTGTCTATTATCTTGACAGAGAATACATGTAGTCTTTCTCTGGTCTGACCCTTTGTTCATGATGTCTGTAGCTGCTTGAGTGGTGTAAACACTGGCCTTGTCTCTCTTTGTGTCTCTGAGATTTCTCTTTTCAGCGTTAGAGTCGGATGAGCGAAGAGCATAAAGCGACGTAATTGGATTGCAGGCAATCTCAGCTTCAGTTGACACAAATATTGCAAAGTCCTTGAAACTTGGGAATTCTTGCCTATCGTTCAGGCTTCGTGTGACTTGTCGGTTCCAGCGTGAAGCTGCCCAGTCCGGTAGTTTATGGACAAGCTTCTGGTTCTCCTCGCAGTCGTTTAATATGTCGAGACCCTTGACATGAGGCATGGCATCTTGACAGGCATTTAGAAAATCAGAGAAGTTTCTGAGTCCCTCGGCATCTTTAGGTTGTATCCTTGGCCAATTGGTGAGCTTCTCTCTGAATGCTCTCTGAATGGCAAATGGCTGGCCAAAGCGACAAGTGAGCTTGTTCCAGGCATCCTGGTAGGCTTCATCATCGTTTCGGAAGAAGGTGCCATCTAGCACCTGGCGTGCTGGGCCACCAACATACTTCTTCAGATAATAGAGTTTTTCAGCTGGAGTGATAGCTCTTTGGTCAATGAGCGAGGAAAACGATGCTTTCCATTCAGTGAATCGTATAGGATCACCATTGAAGACGAATGGCTCTGGAACAGGGAGCCTATTCAAGGCTATGCTGTCTTGAAAGACCTGAGCCAGTGAGGAAATATCTTTATGAGAGGGTGTTGCAACATGGGATAGCGGGATGGCAGTTACAGGCACATTCTTTGCGTCCTTATCCTTCTCAATGTTGATGCTGTCAGCAGCTTTATGTTCTGTCTCCTTATTATACACCTTCAGCTTGGCCTTAGCTGCTCGCACTTCCTTCTCTACCTGCAATCGCTCCAACTCATGCTTTTGTGCCTCTAGAGCTATCCTCTGTTGTTCCTCTAACTCTCGAATCACTTCCCTTTGTCTCTCTTCGGCTACCATCATCTCATAATTGGTTTCCTTCACTGCTAGTTCTGCTGCTGCATCCGCACGCTTGGCCGCCATAGACGAAGTCATGGAATGATGGTTTGACTTGCTGTGACTTGTCATGGATGCGGCGGATCCATAGACAGACTTTGCATAGTCATGGTGGAGGAGTTCATGAAGGTGGTGTCTTTCTTGCTCCTCATTAAACTCAACTTCATCATCTATTGCTCTGTTGTGGGCAATGATAATGATTTCTGTGGTGACTGATTCACAAGTATCGACTCGTCGTCTGACATCAGTGGAAGGTGTGGCAAGATCTCGCATTTCAAAATACATGTTCATTATGTCTTCCTTACTTTTCTTAAGTTCTTCAATGAGAGGCCAAAGTGCACCATCTGGCATGTAGGACTTCAGTTGATCTCTTGCTTTGCGTATTCTGAGTTTCCATTGCTCGTACATGGAGAGCAGCCTTTTCTCCCTTTTCTTGGCCTCCTCCACTTGTAGTACACGCATCTTCTCTGTAGGGTTCCGCGCACGTTCAGAGCGTCGGGGACCTTCAGGTGGGTCATCCAGTTTATCTTGGAGATGACTCTGACCTACTTGTACCACTTCAGTCGTTTCCTTCAGGCATGGTGTGTGTTACGCAACTAGGGGGGAGTTGAGCAGTGGTTGCCGTGCATTGCACTCTGTGTTGTTCAGCGTTGTCCCCCTAAAGGCCATCTGGCGTCTTGCAGCGGACTGGTGATTGAGGGATGGGCTACCGCCTATATAAGGACAGCGCGTTTGACGTCCTGGAGATTTCCTTCTTCCGGCGGGCTTTTCGAATTTTCCTCGCCTGAGCTGACGCAGGGCCGCGTTGCGATGGGCCACGTCGGCACATCACCTTTCTTCATTTGAACTTTATGGACTTATGCAGTTGCTGTGCGTTAAGCACTTTACCCGTAGGGGATTATTCTTTGTTCTTCATCGTTTAAATTTACTATTTTTGGGCTGGTGGTATTGGTGATGGTTTTTGTTCACGCTATTTATGTTAGGGTTAGGTAGAGTAGGAAGCAGTGGACCCGGAAGACTCACGTATGGGTGTATTGTCTTTGATTTCCAAACGGGAGCGAGTAAGTATTATTATTTTCAGTTATGTGTGGTCAGGGGTTTTTCTTTCTGTTTTGTTCTACTGATTTCATGATTATTGCCACCATGCTCTGTGTTAACTGATTTATTAAATCACCTTTTTGCACCGTCACCTCTGGTCTACGGTCTCGTGTTCTGGTGCCATTTTTAAAACCCTCTATGGGGCCGTAACAGTGTGTCTGCCACTGAGTAGAACTCCCTCTGCAAATCTTGAACTTCATGCTGAGAACCAGCCATTTGCTCCTCTGTGTCACTGACGTAACCTGACTTTGACATTATCAACTCAAAACTCAGAATTATTTAGCCAGAAGAAAACCCCTAAGCAGATACGATCAAACTCTTAAGCAGTTTAAACATAGAATATCAGAACCTCAGCACAAAAATAACTAGCGCAGTTACAATAATGTGCAGACACTCAAAGAACTGTAAATGTTCAGGTAAATACCATGATAAACACAATTTTCAGACAGCGTGAAATGCAGAGTTCAAAAAATGTGAAATGTCCTTAATTATAAAGAGTCCACATGAATGTGTCCGTCTGTATAAACGTATCAACAGTTCTTCCTTTGTTGTAGATGAGCAGGTGAGTATTAAGTGTTCCCTGGTTCAGTTTAAGAAGCTGTTCATGTGTTGCTCACCTTATTGGCAGTACCGTAGACCATATAATATGGGGTAATACTCAGTTCTGCGTCAATGAATGTGACTGTACTTGACCAATGCACCGATTCCACGAGACCGCTGCCTGGATTGCAGTGGATCATGCGTTGACATGCAGGAACACGTGCTGCTCGATGACTCCATGTGAACAGCAGGGGGCGATGTAGCAGCAGCAGCAGGCATGCAGTGAAGACCCTCCGTCGTGACCCGTCATGGAGGCAACAAATCGTCAAATCGATGTGGGTCAAGCTCTTACTGTAGCGAACCCCAGCCGGACATCAGTGGTGAAGCTTACAGATGTTTCAGAAGCCTTTATTTACGTTCAGCCGTCAGCCTTATTTTGAGCATAAATATTCCTTCCTTCACACCTTTCTTCATAAACACCGTAAGAGCTACAGGACAGATAAATAACATTAATTAGCTCTTACACATATACAACTATTACCTGAAGATAACATTTGCATGGCTGTACAGCAGCAACACATTTAAACACATTTTAAGTAAAATAGTCATAAAACAAATTAAACACACAATACCTTGTTCCCATTCCAGCTAGGCGCTTATTAATTACTACAAATTGTTTATCTTGCAGAGCAACCGTGTGTAACCTGATTTCCTTTCGTGATTACATGAACTCTCTAACCTTTCCGTGCATCTCCTTCATGTCACGTTACCTACTGTCGATTCAAACTTCCTGCGTCAAAATAAAAGACCCATGACGGCAAAATACACTATCAAAATAAAAACATGGAGGAAGTGGTTATTTTAACAGACCTTCATAAGAATCATTTACATTGGGCTTAGCCAACGCTGGCCATCAAGTTTTGTTGGCTTGTTTTTTAACAATGGCTGAAGAAAATACGAGTTTCTCTGTATATATATCACTCACTCTCCGGGACCGTGAGTGTTGCTTTTCTAGTAAACACTAAGGTTATTTTGTGGTCAGGGCTGAGGGTGGAGGCAGAAGAATTCCCTGAACTAGTAGCAAACACCGGCTATTAGGTTTTTATTAATGTAACGTTTATCTGAATGTATACAGCTGTTAGTTCCGACTGAGTCATTGGATATTCTGTGCTGATATTCTGTATAACAGCACTGGGACTTTTAACTACACATGTCTCCCTCCACTCTACAGGTGCTCTAAAAACCATTAATTACACGATCGTTATCTACCAACATATTCTTTCACTGGTTGCACAATAAATGGTAACATACAGATAAATGTATGTAGAGGGTGGGAAAATAGCCCTTTTATTCAGAAGTAAAATAAAAACTGACATCCCCCATTTTTTTAAATGTAAAAGCTACTTTATGCACTAGTCTCTCCCAACAAAAACACCCAACTCAAGCCCACAAAACATGTCATGTCAGAGGCAGAATAAAGACAGCGCACACACTGAAACTTGTGTCTGTTTCTTACAGCCATCCAGCACTATGTAGCAAAATAGCTATTGGCCCAGGTACCCCTAGGCCTGACACCGGTAACATGTACATGATGCAAAGAAGCTGGCCTGTGGTAACGTGTACACCTACACAAAGTAGCAGGCTAGTGCAATATCACCGACTGCAGACACTAATGGGCGTTCTCGTGTGGTGGGGGTTCCCGTTTACGCAGACTGGAACGCCCCCTTCTTCTTCGTCGATCTAGTAGTATGGGCAGCATAGAACTAACGTTTCACCCAAGGGTGAATTAAAAGTACATGTTTTCCTAAACGTTGGTCATCAACGAGGTAATAAAGTAGTAACTTCGGGCACATCTGTCATCTGGTTTTTTTAGAGTGTTAACGATCTTTATTCATTCATTGCGCCGCGACCGAACTGACGGGGATATTCTCTGATAGGCTATGCCATGCATGTAAAGTTTACATGCACAGTTTAATCCGATGTGTACATCACCACAACAAAGCAGCGTGGCCGCGATTTCATGCCTCTTACCATGCCAGCTGACACGTTAACATCCAACTTAACAATGTACTATGGCAGGGGTTCTCAACCTTTTTCAGGCTGGCCCCCCCCAAAACTGGTTCATTGCAGTCGCCCCCCCCCCCCCCCATTGTTGACGTGTGTGTGTGTGGGGGGTTGGTGTTCGCGATTGTTGGCGGGGGGGTGGGGGTGGGTGCGCGATTGTAACACTCCGGCTGACGGTGGGGGGTGCGCGCAATAGTAACACACCGCGGACCTACGACCGGCGGGGGGGGTGGCGCGGTGTGTTACTATTGCGCTCTCATAAAGGAGGACAAATTCCGGCTTGATGCTGCGCCGGACGCCGGCAGGGTTTTGAAAAACCGGACAATCCGGCCTAAAGCCGGACGCGTATTTGTCCTTTTTGAACCCGCGCCCCCCCGGGTGAGAACCACTGTACTATGGTATTGCTTAAATGTCCAGCAATGAAACTTGTATTTGAAAGCACGGTTGTTTTTCTCAGATGGTCTTCTATCCTACGAGTTATAAAGTGTTTATTTTTACAGCTTAATGATGTTAGGTGGGGCGCGCCCCCCTGGGGGGGCGCGGACACTCTCCCGGGGGGGCGCGGGTTCAAAAAGGAGGACAAATACGCGTCCGGCTTTAGGCCGGATTGTCCGGTTTTTCAAAGCCCTGCCGGACGCGTATTTGTCCTCCTTTTTGAGACCCCCCCCCGGTCGTAGGTCCGCGGTGTGTTACTATTGCGCTTCTCTAAAAGGAGGACAAATACGCCCCGACTGCAATGAACCAGTTTTGGGGGGGCCCAGCCTGAAAAAGGTTGAGAACCCCTGTTTTAAACCATTTTACAGGAAGAGAAAAGACAGGGATTTTGATGTAAAATACAAAAAATTAATGTTGACATATATGGCATATAACAAGTGATACAACAAGTGAACAATTAACACAGGGACACAGGAATAAACTGGAAAATGTATTTTTAATTTCATTGGGACTTTAAAGGTGAGGTCATTTGCCAGAATTTGCAAATCTGTTATATTTTGGTTAAACCCATTATAATGTCATTATATCATCATGCCGAGAGGCAATACAAAGATTTGTTTTTCCCTGAGTAAAAAGGACTCCGTCCGAGACTCCACACTAGCATACTGCAAAGTAGGCAAGAGTAATAAGTAGTATGTCCCAAATCATATTTCCACATAGTAGTCAGATGAAAAAAAAACGGTATAGCCCTACTAAAAGTACCCGGATGGCGTACTATTTCCGGTGAAATTCGTAGTGTGCAAAATATACACTAGTCACTTGGATAACCCACAGTGCATTTCAACGCTGATTTCAGAAGCTTTTAAATGTTATTAATAACCATGACAATCCTAGACCAGCAACCCCAATTAACTCAAATAATAATAAACTATATAGATATATTGTAATGTCGTCGGAGGTCAGGCTCTTCTATCTTTAACTAGTAGGGTGGGTGAACATAAAGAAAAAGGCAGCAAATTGGGGTTTTCAACTCAAAAAGATTCTATTTACTTTCAAAATACAATTTAGGTTTATCCAGACTGGGCATTTGCAAAACAGAAAACAGGAGTTGCGGAAATAGCACATGAAATCAAGACTGTCCTGACAAACATTTCTCCTTGCGTCTCCCTTCCTGCCTGCCCTCACCCTCTCCCAGCAATCAGCTCATAATCCCCTCAGCTCGGACCCTCCTCCTGGAGTGAGGGAAGTATAGTCTTTTGGTTGGCAGCCATCATGGTCATCATAGTCTTGGCCATCATGGACTGCTGTTCCTGTGCCAGCCAGAAGGGTTTGTACCTTCCTTGGCTAACAGTGCCTCTGATAACATTACAATAACAGCAATGTTTAAAAAAAAATATTGTTATTGTTGTTATCATTGCTATCATATACAACACATATCACACTGTTAGGGCCGTCAGCTTTTATGTCCAAAAAAATGCGTACTTTTGGCTGGCATACTAATAGTACCCTACTGGTGTAAATGAGGGGGGGGGGGGGCGACATGTCCCCACCACATTTTAAAATTATATATACCAGTATTACACTCAACCGCATTCATATACAGTTATCTGTTGATAGAGATTAGTTTACACTTATCAAAACACTATTTGTTTGTTGCGATACACCAACCGCTTTTCAGCAGTACATTTGAATGATTTTGCAACATAATTTTCACATTGATGTATTGCTTTTTCAACATACTCGCTACTCAGTTTTCAGATTTGCTTGTGTACATTTGTTGTCGGAAACACTATAGTGCCCACTTGTGTACACTTTGACGTGACGTGGACGTGTAAATGCAGGCAGCTCTGGGAAGATCCCGACATGGATCTTCACAAACATGCTGTACGCAGAACTGTGAATTCAGCTCCAGCAGCTCGTTCATGTGCCAAGAGCGATGCACCAACCATGGAAGTGAGTAGGGCTGTAGTAGTCGAATCGTCGTTCAGAGAGCCCAATGTTTTTTTTATGTTCATTATAATAACCGAATAAAACATGATATAGAGGCTTAACATATAGGAATGTCATGACAGTAATAATGGAAAAGAGAAAATAATTATTACAAGAGAACTAATGCTTCAAGAGGAGATGTATTTCCTCCTTAGATCTGATGACCGACCAACATATAAAAAACGATAGTTATTATTGAACATTTACTGCAAATTTCAACAATGCACCAATCAACGTGGGCCCCGCCCACATTTCCCAAGGCACCGTGTATATAAGGCTGCGTCGAGCGGCGCTCGTCCTCCATGCTATTCTTTCAGCAATGGAGGGTACAGCAGGTGGGAAACTAGACGGCTACGCCTACAATCATAGAACTAGTGTAATAATAACATAACTATCGTTCTATTTCTTGTAGGCTAAGTCGCCTGGGCTTTGCCTATGGGCTAAGGTGAAGCTGCAAGCTGAGCCCAATTAATGTACCCTGCTGGACCCATGTCCCGGGGCACACCAGGGAACCCTGAGTGAGCGGCGGAGAGCTTCAGGTTCCTCTCACGTCCGCACTCAACGAGAACGCGAAGAAATCAACCTGAGAGAGCGACGACAGCGGCAAGATGAGCCCAGATTCCCAGTGAACAGAACCACACAACACCAGAACATTGGCTAGCGATTACAGGCGAGGAAGACCCAAGTCCACCCAAGCACCTTACACCATCCATAACCTGACCCATAGAACGTTCTACGGATATGAGATAGGGATGACGCCTCGCCATCAACATCAGTAACCAGAGGACCGGGTATTCACAACACCCGTTACGACCAGTAACCATAGTAATAATATCCAATAACTCCTAATGCCAACAATCGCTGGGATAACACTGATTTAGGGGGGGGACAAGCTTAAGCAGGAGCAACATTATGAACTGTAACAGCTCTGAGTGAAAGCTTATCTACGACACAACAGGGGCCAGGAGCAGTGCTCCCGCCTCCAACAAAGTGGTCGATAGAGCCCTTGGTCATGTCCAGCATGTAAAATCGGACAAAAGAACTAGGGGAAGACCATGACGCCGCAGCGTCACGGTAGCCGCTGTTTTGAAAGAGCGCGGTCCTTGGCCGCGTCGCTGTAACACACAAACAGTTGTTTTGTGGACCTGAACGCTGCCGAGTGTTGCACGTACATCATCAAAGCCCAAACAGGGCACAGAAGATCCAGCTCCGTCTCTGACTCATTAGAATGAGGTGGGGGGTGGAAAGCCTTCAGCACAATGTCCCTCGACTGAAAAGAACTACGATGTTCTTGGGGAGGAACGCCGGGTTAGGTCTTAGCAGCGCAAAAGAGCTGTCCCTGTTAAGCAACAGGCAGCTCGGGCTGACACACAGAGCGGTCAGCTCACCGGCGCGTTTGGCCAAAACCAACACCAGCAAAAGCCCCATCTTAAAGAGCAGGGCATCTAAGGGGGCTTGAGCCAGAGGTACAAAAGGGGCTCCAGATAACCCACGTAAAACAATGTGGTGGTCCCAGTGTGGTGCCAACCCGCGAACAATGGGTCTTGCCCCTTGCAAGAATCTCTTGACCACGGGGTGGCTGAAAACTGGTTTCCCGTCACAGCCTGCATGGCCAGCCGACACGGCCGCCGCGTAAACCTTTACTGTAGAGAAGGACGAGCCTCCAGCAGGGACTGCAATAACCCCAACACGCGTCCCACCTCGCAATGGGATGGAACAGCATGATTGTCGGCGTGATCTTGCGAATGCGCCCTACTTTGCCGTGTAGAGCGAATTAAGTGGAAGGTGCACGGGCGCTCTGAATTGTGTTGATAACTGCCAGAGGCAAACCCTTGCCCTTCAGAATCAACCTCTCATAAGCCAAACCAGCAAGCGTCCCGACAGATTGGGCAGGTGGTGAATTGACCTGTGAGCCTGCGACAGCGTCCGGTCTCATTGTTACCGACCACGGTGTTACACACAAGACTGCTGCCAGCTCTGGGAACCACAGAGCTGAGTGACTCTCCGGTGCTACCAGAATGAACGACAGCCTCTCCTGTCTGATTCTCTCGAGGAGAGGGTGAATCAACTGAAGTGGTGGGAACACATACAAGAGCGCTCGTGGCCAAGGAGTGTGTGCCATCGCGTCTACCCCCAATGAGGGAAGATCCTGCGGGCTGAGAGAAAACCACATCTTGCAATGTGTGTTTTCTCTGGATGCGAACAGGTCCACCTGAGCCGTCCCGAATCTCTGCCAGATCAGTCTGACAGTGTCGGGATGTAACCGCCACTCGTCTCGGCGGGGACCGCTGTGCGACATGAGGTCCGCCCTGAAGTTCTGGGTGCCCGCGATGTGTAGGGCTCTTAAACTGAGCAGGTTCCGATGGGCCCACAGCCAGAGCTCGACAGCTGCACGGTGGAGAGCAGAGGAACACACCCCACCCTGTCTGTTTATATAAGCCGCCACCGATACACTGTCTGTTCTGATGAGAATGTGGTGGCCGCGCACCAGGTGGAAGAAGTGTAACAGCACTTTCAGCACCGTGGCAAGCTCCAACACATTTATGTGAGCAGCAGGGGCGTAAGCCAGTCGCCTCGGACTGACTGGGGGAGGCACGTCCCCCCCCCAACCCGTCAAAGAGGCGTCCGTGAAGACTACAACATATGTTGTCACTTTCAAGAGGGGAACACCTTTGAGATGTGTGAGGGGATTCCCCCAATATTCCCGGTCCGGTAACACCGAACAGGAAACGGTGAGAATTCTGAATTTGTGTTGCCTGGGATCCAACTTATCACCGGGTGGGCGGCTGCCATCACCCCTAGTAGGCGCATGACCCACAGCGCCGCCACCCTCTCCCCAACGTGGGTACGGGTGAGGGTAGACAGGATGGCATCTCGCCACAGAGGCGAGAGTGTCGCCATCATCACCACTGAGTCTAGGGAGAGACCCAAGTAGACCAGCTGACGGCAGGGAAACGGAGAGCTTTGGTGTCTTTCCTTGCTGTTTCCTCTGAGTGATTCAGAACCAGCAAGTCGTCGAGATAGAAAATAATTATTTTCCATAGACGTCTGAGTGGCCCCAGCGCTGCCTCTACACACTTCGAGAAGGTGCGAGGAGCCAGGGAGTAGCCGAACGGCAGGCACTGGTATTCGTAAGCCACACCCATAAAGGCAAAGCGGAGGAATTTCCTGTGAGCCTTGAGAATAGGGACGTGGAAGATAGCATCCTTGAGATCCAGGGATGTGAACCAGTCTTAATCTTACACACCGGAGCAGTTTCTCGCAACTGGGTCCTGCAGCTTCGTCTCCACCATTCCCACAAAGGGCGGGGGACAATGCTTGAACTGAATGGAATGTCTCAGCTTCAGCGTGCTGAAGCTGTGCCACGCATTGCTCTTCACAAAACGCATATCGCTGTGAGAGAAGGCGGGCAGACAGTTGAAGCGTGTTGTGTAAAAATACGTCGTATTGCCTTACCCCTACCGCCATCACACCGTGTGTGATCCATGGGGGGCACCCCTCGAAAGGGAGAGGAGGGGCCATCCGCGGGCTGGGGTTCCGTGGGAGAACCCGGCGGGCCAACCAGCCATTTGTAAGGCAGGGGGGTGCGCTGCTCACAGGCCGATGGTAACTGGGCTGAGAGCGGCGCAGCTTGCTCAGTCTTCTCCTCACAGCCAACAGACTGGGGGGAAGGGGAGAAGGAGACTTGTCAAAGCCCGACTCTAGGGGACTGGGAACTCCAGCGAGTTCCCAGCCCGCTCATGAAGCACACGGAAATGCCACCGACTGGCGAGCGAAACCTGGACTATGCTACGTGGCCTAATCGCTGCCCTACAGTCATCAGGCTGAGGGGAGGAAAACAGCACGGTAGTCGCCAGAGCACGGCACACAACAGGTCGGCTCTGCTGCTTCCTCTGGGTCCCTCTGGCGGGGGGCGGGTTTCCTCTGGGTGGTGGCGGTGGCGACATCCCACGATGAGGGCGCGAACGTGGCCTCTTCCTTGCGCCGTATCGGGAAGACGCAGACGCAGTGAGAATAGGCCCAAAGCGGGACCTATTCTCATGAGGACCTCGGCGTACTGTGGCCCGAACAGTCCATCCGAGGACAGGGGGCCCTGGATGAGCCCTGCCCTGTTGCGGTCGGGGACCAAGGTGTGGGAGAGCCACATGGCTCAGTGACCCATGATGGCCCACGCCATCTGCCGTCCTGGCTGTCACAGCTGGAGAATAGCGCTGCTGAAGCGGGCAACCCTCTCCACGTCCTCCGGCCCGAACGTCTCCTTTCCTACCATCAACGACAATAGGGCAGAAGACAGAAGGGCCACGTTGTTGACAGCTGCCGCGTTCTGTGAGGCGCAGACATACGTCTTTTCCCACAGGGCGGCTAGTTGCCTCTGAAGATGGTCGGGGGCAACAGTTTCTTGCTCTGTCGCCATCCGGCACCCGGGCAGAGAAGTGCTGCTAAGGAGGTAGCCCCGCACATCGTCACAATGCTAATTGGTTGAGCTGGGAAGGGAGCATGACGTCAACACACGGAACCAAAACAAAACAGCAGAGAACCGAATATTTTGCCCATTGCGAACTGATCAGCACATAACGGAGCACTTTGAAGAACAACTCGCCGAAGAAGTGCACCGATACCAGCATTTGTGTGACCCGTCTTCCAAGCACTACAAGTATAGCGAGGTCACTATGAACACGTGGAGAGAGATTGTACTGCCACATCGCAATCGCAGCATCCTCAACTAAATCCTGCTTAAACAGCTCGAGAAGCTGATTGTTGTTGTCTTCTTTTTCACTAGCCATTTTCCCAACTGAGGGGAGTGTCTCTCGTTTGTTTGTGTGCTTCAGTTTCCGGTGTATTCCCTTATTCTGTGTATTTGGGTTTGGTTACCTCAACACTGCCACCTAGTACTTACGCGCACGCTACGTGCAAGTATAAAGGCAGACCTATGCGTGCGTCTGCGGAGGAGGTGCGCTAACTGGCGCATACATGCCGACGGAGTATAAACCTAGCTTCAGCCCTAAGCCTAGACGGCGTAGCCTACAAGAAATAGAACCTTGAAGCAAGTGCTGTGGCGAAATAATATCCTCCATTATTGTAAAAAGATCTGGACAAGCTGTTAATTTAACTCAGTCTTGTTTTAAATGCAGATGATTGGTGTGATTGTATGCCACACAAGGATATAAATCAACACAACTTTGTCAAGAACTGTTGATTGATTGCGTATTGATCTCGTCAAACCGAGTTAAAATTAGAAAGATTTTGGACATTCACGCAACGTAATAAAGCGATCTTAAGCAGGGAACTAATGGGACAGTCTGCAGTGGGTCTAGTGGTGTTAGATTAAAACTGAACTAATGGGACAGTCCGCAGTGGGTCTAGTTGTGTTATGCCATCTTTCCACTGGTAGTACCAGCTCGTCTCACCTCGACTTAGCACAGCTTTTTTGCCTTTCCATTGCCGATATCTGGTACCTGGTACCTGCTAACTGGTGCTTTTGAGCTGAGCCGATACTTTTATGTGACGTAAGCTGGCAGCCGGTCACTGATTGGACAGAGAGTGATGTCACTTGACGACTCATGATGAGCGTGACATCCGAGCCTGACACCCGCCACCTTTAAATACTATCATCTGCTTTCAGCGATTACTGATCAACATGGAAGGAACAACGCGCAAGAACACACCATGGGCCGTGGCGGAAGTAGAGACGCTCCTGAGTGTTGTCGCTGAAGACTGCATCCAGAAAGAGCTTGATGGTGCAACAAGCCAGCCCAGTTTATGTGTCGCGTGGATAAGTACGTCACTGATGACGACCCGCCCACTTTGAAGAGATACTAATTCTAGATGGAAACACAACATCTCTGAAACCAAACCAAGTAGAGCCACACTAAGGCGTGGCGAGACAAGCTGGTACTACCAGTGGAAAGACGGCATTAGATTAAAACTCAAAATCTGAAGCAGTGGTGTTAAAGCAGGGAAAATAGAGAGGTGATCCCTAGTCAGGGGCCAACAGACCCACAGTGACTTGGACCGCTGATTGTGTCTTTCGCTTCCGGCTTTAGATCGCTTCATTACAGAGCGTGAATATGTGTTTAATATTCATCCATTATTTTAAACATTGGTTCTCTTCTAATGTTATGGTAGGATTTAGCCTACAGATCTATCGTGCCCGCCACTTCCAACTTGCTTCCGTAAGCCGATTACCGTAATGGCATGTAAATATTATGTACTATTTTTTATACATTTTTTAAACCACTAATCGTCGAATATCTGACGAATTGGGAGTCAACTCGGGAAATCGGTACAGCCCTAGAAGTGAGGGCAGGGCGATATGACCATATATCAGGGGACCTGTCAGTTTTATTTATGAAAACCATGCTCTGCTAGTATATAATATTATATTATAGCTGGGCATTATGTCGCAATGGCAGAAAGACAGCATGACAAGAAAATTCACATTCTACCTTTGCTGTAGAGTTAAATAAAGCTAAAACCTGTTTTTTTACTTTAACAAAGATTAGACCAACTCCTGTCTGCGCATTAACCGGTCAGTAAATGACCAGTGTGAATTATTAATAATTGTCATGAGTCATGCACCGTATATTTCTAGTCAAAATCAATATTTATCTAGCACAGTGGTTCTCAACCTTTTTTGAACAAATGCCCCCGACCATTCCATGATCCTCGTACCGCCCTCCCCCCCTTACAAAAAAACCCCCCAAAAAACTACAGGGTGCTGGTGCTTTAAGTGTTCTTGTAGTAAACAGTGTGTTAAGACTGGAGGACTTCAACTGACATCGGGTTTTATGATGAGAGAAGCCATTGTTTTGCTTTAAAATCCCTGTTTTTATTGGATTGGAGCTTTATTGGATTGGAGCTGTATTTATGCCCCCAATAACTTGATGTGCTGCTGAGCAAATCTGACAATTTTACAGGAAATTAAAGCATTGTTTTTAAACATTGCCTCCACAATGTATGTTTTTGAGACATATAATAGGTCATGTTTGTACATTACTTAACTGGAGAAACTGGTAAACAACATGGAAATGTTATTTTAGTTGTAATGTAATATAAAATATTAAATAGGATAGGTTATATAAGATATTAAATAGTCCGCTCCACTTGTAAAAATAAAAAAAACCCTCACGATTTTAACTCTAAAACGCATTAAAGTATTATTAATTGATTAAATATTTCTTTCTTTCGTAAGTGACCATGGTATAAGCGGGATAATGCCCTTCGAGGTGTCCATTAACAGAAATTAATGGACGACGCGGAGGCGTGAACCGGTTGCTTCCGCAATTCTTTTTTCGTTCTCCGTAACTTTGAAATATCTTCACACTGCCGACATCTGTGTTTATGTTTACCGCGTCACTGCACGTTCTTTGATTGCGTCAGTAAAACGCGCTGCGTCACTGCACGTTGTTTGCTTGCGCCATTAAAACGCGGCGCTAATATATTCGGCCTTGTTTTTCACTCATTCCACCGAATACCGAATATGGCTTTTTTTGCAATATTCGGCCAAATATATTTCGAATATATTACCGAATATTCGGTGCATCCCTATTTGATTGTAATGTTGTGTGTGATTAAACGTGGTTACATTATCGTGCTTGTGTACGTTTTCATTGGTTATTTAAGTTTTAGCCCGTGAAGATAAGGTGACAGCTGTCAAAAGTAGCGTTTGTGTTTCCCGGGTTTCGCTGCTGCTGTGGTGGATTTGTTTGGGTGTTACTATGGAGACCGTTCCTGCTCGGCTTGTTCGATCATGATCAGGGAGCAGAGGGGAGATCTCCAGGGGCGACGTCGGGGTTTACTCCCTTTTACCCAGCAGTGGAAGCAGCAGACTCGGGTTCTTGGTCTCAGACAGCAGCTTTATTTTTAGTTGGGAAACCATGAAAGTTTAAAATGTAGAGTTCAAATGAACTTCGTACAAGCAAAATTGTGGCGCCCCCATTCGTGCCTGAGAGCCCCCATACCAGCCCTCACGCATCCAGCGCCCCCCAAAATGTTTATAACACCCCCCAGGGGGCGGTACCGCCCCCGTTCTCTATCTAGCACGACCAAGCAGTTGTAGCTATCCTGGGCCCCTGGGCTTCGTCCATAGGGCTCTTAGTCATGTGACGTCTCCCTCCCCCACAATGCATGTCGTCTATACAGAAGAAGACTAGTGACTATTCATCACATTGCAACTGCACCGTCGGACTGTGAAAAGACCGCCACCACTAGCAGTAGGCTTAGTCCGTAATAGGTCATCATTATTCTAATTCAGCTACGAACAAACAGACTTGCAGGACGCGTCACCCTGTGAGACACACGGGACCCGAGGGCGCGTGTTACGCGCCCTGTGGAACACGCAAGACATGAGGGTGCACCCTGCGTGTCATGCACCCTCGGGTCTCGCAGGGTGCATGACGCGCACCCTCGTGTCTCGCCTCTGATGATGCTGCAGCTCAGGTCCAGATGGCTGCTGTCTACACACACACGCACACTGTGCACGCACAGCGCATGTGCACACACACACACACACACACACATTTATTTGTGATATTTAAGCCCCATTTTCTTTGTGGCGATGTGACAGGACAGTCCTAGTATAATTTAATGCAATATAATAATAATATTATATATAGTTTATAGTTTCCAACCACTCCAATGTGTAAAGCTGGGTGTAAAGTGATGCCCCCCAACGTGCCTATCAGAGAGGTGTGGGAGCCACAAGCAGAAGGGAAGAGTCAGTCGGGTGTAGTGACTCTCTATTCCTCTATTATATCTCTATTTCTCCACAGCTCTTCACACGGGATGCTGACCACCTTTATCCTCTCCTTCTCTCATCTCAGAAAGCTCGCAACACACATTCTTTCCATTGCCGACTGAAAACAGATTCTACCCATTTCAAAGTGGATCGGATGCTTTTTTAAATAATTCCTACCGGTAGGCCTATTGAAGTCTTGTTGGTCAATCGGAATACCTGCATCCTATCTTCCTGCTCATCTGCATCCAGAGAAGTGAGTGAGAGGTGAGTGCTGCAGCATCACTACTAGGAGAAGCTGCTAGGCTAGTAGGAGAAGCTACTAGTCTACTCGGAGCAGCTGCAAAGCTACTAGGAGAAGCTGCTAGTCTACTAGGAGAAGCTGCTAGTCTACTAGGAGAAGCTGCTAGTCGACTATGTTACGAATAAATAACAGCATATGTATCAACAGGCTGTAATATCCTCACATAGCCACAAGGGAACAGGAACAAATACATAAGCTGTAATATCTACACATAGCCACTAGGGAACAGAAACAAATATAAGCTGTATTAACCGCACCTGGCCACCAGATGGCAGCACATAATACACTGTGGGCAGGCGCTCAACTCTAGCCAATCAGAGGCAGAGGTACTATCGAGGCACACAAGCAGGAGAGGGCAGAAACTCTAGAGGCAGCGTATCTGTTAGATTTTCAGCTAAGAGTCGCTCCACGCGTGAATGATACAATTCCTCTCCATTTGCTTCGTAGATAATAGACCTAAAGCTAAACAAATAAAGTGAGTTAAAAGCGATCCTGTGTCGGCGGCCTTCTTCCTCAAAGAACATCACAACAACTAGGAGAAGCTGCTAGGCGACTAGGAGAAACTGCTAGGTGACTAGGAGAAGCTGCTAGGCGACTAGGAGAAGCTACTAGGAGAAGCTGCTAGGCTACAAGGAGAAGCTACTAGGAGAAGCTGCTAGGCGACTAGGAGAAGCTTCTAGGCTACAAGGAGAAGCTGCTAGGCTACAAGGAGAAGCTGCTAGGCTACAAGGAGAAGCTGCAGTCTTCTCAAATCTCCAAAGGCTCTCCTGGTGAAATAAAGGTTAAACAACAATAAATACGTTACTAGGAGAAGCTGCTAGGCGACTAGGAGAAGCTGCTCTGGAGGGTCTGCTCGACAAGCCCATGTTATTAATCTGGAATTTGAATGTAAGACATGACGGCGTTGGGTGTGAGGATGAGCCGGTGTCTGGTTCTTTATGGCAGAGGGTACGTCGTACTGCCGGTACATTAAAAATAAATAAAATAAAAGGTTAATAATTTGCTACGTAGAATTATCTTATCTGTTCGACAGGGATTTGTCATTGATTTATGCTGACTCGTTTCTTTTCATTTTGAAATGCTCTCCACAGACCTGCGTTTTGTTTTGTAGCTCGTTTCAGACTGTTTCTGTCGATTAGTTTATCAAATACGGGTCATAACGCCCCCCCGACCCCCAAACACACACACACACACACACCCCAACACCCACACACATACTCATCTTCCATTACCGACGAGGGCGCACACGCGACCCCCACAAAGCTGGGATGACATCCTGCTCAGCCCCCCTTCTGCTGCATTCAGTATGAGCTATCTAGGTCATTAGCATGTTAGCGTATGCAAGACTAGACAAAGCTGAGAGTGGGTCCAGATGGGCGCTATGCTGCTACACCGCCCCCCTTATCGCGAGAGCCCTGCCCACCCCCTGCCGCGGGAGCCGCTGAGCAGTTGCTCGCGCCGGACTGCAGAGCCGGTCGCTGTCCTCGCGGTCACGCGGGTCCTCTGCAGCAGCAGCATCCTACTGCTGCGCGCGCGGTGCATGTAGGTTATCTGCGACGGGGGCGCGACCGCCAGATCTCGGGAGATGGTGAAATACGGATAATAATGCGAGGGTAATGTGTTGTGCGTCTTTTTTTGTTTGACGTTTTGGTTCCGTTTAGTCACGCGTGATGCGTGCCTTGGTCGCATCTTCGTAACCTGCAGTCGCATCAGTTCGCCGTGGTGGGTGAGTGTGTTGAGGCTAACGCTGGACACGGAGAGAGAGATGCCGCAGGGCCGGGTTGCCCTGGTGGTTGTTATTTTTGGTGCAGGATGGTAGCGCGGTGCTGTGCCCTGATTTCCCATGCATTGCATCTCGTGCTGTTGCAGATTGCTGCACTGTTGTTACTCTGTGTGTGTGTGTGTGTGTGTGTGTGTGTGGGGGGGGGGGGGGGGTAGGACAAAAGCGCGAGAGCAGGCCCGGTTCTCCTCGTGTTCACAGCGGACCTTGATTTAAATGTCCAAACAATTAAGGCACGCGGTGAATGCCAAGAGAGCGGGCGGATAACGGCGGGAAAATATGTTGTTATATGACTGTTTCTAGCAGCGTGTATAGGAGTGTGTTTAGTGTGTGTATAGGAGTGTGTTCTGGTTTTCATTGGCGCGGAGATCTTTGCCGCAGTGACTCAGAGGTTAAAAGGTCTCGTGACAGGAAGGTCAGATATTATAAAAGGTCTATGGGTTTAACTACACGATACAATACAATATACAGTGCCGTAGGTTGTCATCAGAAAAGCTATAGAAATGAGACATTTAACCCTCTGGAGTCTAAGCCATTTTTTCCTATTTTTGGTTTGCTTGTGTAATAATGCTCAACCCTCAATGGTAGGCTATAGCTAGGCCTATAGAACGTTAAACATTTTTTCCCTAATGGACAGAGGCACTCCATCCATACCCTTCTAGTGTGGATGGAGATGGGGGGGTATAAGGGTGGAGCAGTAGGCCTAGCTCTTTTCAATAGCCTGCTGCCTTAGACCAACAAAGCCACGGTGACAAATATGTAGCCCATAGTAGCGTACATGTACAAGGCATTGTTGCAATATTAAAGGATATCTTTGGGATTGTTCAACCTGGACACTATTTTCCCATCATTTTGGATCTCATGGACTAATGTGGACAACAATTTTTGCAATTGGTCCAGTTTAGGCTTCATCCGTACTCTAAAATTGATTGTTTTGCCACTGACCGGCTCTGATTGTTATAAGTGTCTGACAACATTATGGAAAGGATCCCTACAGAAAAGTAAAACTTTTGTCTTTACCTTTCGCTTGATCTGGTCTGTTTTTTATTGTCTAACCAAGTCTCGCTCAAGGAGAAGTCTCGCTCTGAACTCTCACAAACTTGAGTTAAGTTGTTACAGGGAGAGAACGGTGGAAACGTGAGTGAGAGTTGGAGAGAGGATGCAAGAGTTTGTTGTGTTGGACTACAGAAAGCGTAGCTTAGTTATCTAAAGGATTTACAAAACACAATGGTTTGTGTTTGCACGTTAAACCGTTCTCTTCGTGCAACAGTTCAACTCTCGAGACTCAAGATTTCAAAAGGAGACGTCACCTTGAACGAGACTTGGTTTGACATATTAATAGACTGGATCAAGCGAAAGGTAAAGACAGGTTTTATTTCTCTGTAGAGATCCTTTCCATAATGTCATCAGACACTATGAACAAGCACAAGCACTTTTAGAGGACGACATTGGCGGTGCACTAATGCCCTATAGTTTTACATTGCTGCCAATTTCGTGGCTGACGGCTGAAGTCCTCTCGCTCAAAACTGGACCAATTGCAAAATTGTTGTCTGCATTAGTCCCCCGAGATACATAATGATTGAAAATAGGGTCCAGGTTGAAAATTCCCAAAGTTATCCTTTAAATCATGATGGACATAATTTGGGGCTACTAGACAAAACTTTGGTTATTGTTGTACGTTGATATGATGCTAATAAAATTTTAAAATGTATACACAGTTTAAATGAAATTCATTTCTTTTTATACATTGACATCTCACGGTAAAAACAAACCTTGTTGGCTAAATACGGTGGAGACGGCTCCTGACTGATGGGGCGTATCGGGACGAGATAACCATGCTACAATACTGGCTATGATCACTGCTGCCTCCTAAATGACCAATAAATACTGTGTACATGATGCTCACTTAAGAAATGGGCCGACTACAGTAAAGCAGTTTCTTCTTAGCTAGAACAGGTGCGCCTTTTGATTAATCGTGAGAATAACGTGGCTTGAGTTGCACAGATCCTTTTATAGTTAAATGCGTCAAGGGCAAGGGTGGTCGGCAAGAGCGTGGACCGGTTTTGCATAGGCCTAGCTTATAATGGCAGTTTTTAATATAGCACAAATCCATGTTATGTTATTAGCCCTCTTTCATCTTTTGGACTCATTTTGACAGTTCCAAATAAAAACTTATAACATGCCTAAAATTGAAAACACTGGAAACATATTTTCAACAGTATTTATAATATAATATTGACATTACTATACAAATGTAATTTAAAATAAACAAGAGGATTGCTATTTCATTAGTTGAATCAACTGGTTCCTTTGTCACACAATATTTAAGACAGCTTTTGAAAAGATCCAGCAAAAAAAAGAGTGAGCTCTTGAAAAGCGAAAGATAAACTAAGCTCAGTCTGCCTTGTGACTCAGCTGACCAATAGCAGGACAGCAGTGCTGATGGCTAGTTAGCATGCTAGCACAGACCTGGTTCAATTTCAACTCATTTTATTTGTCACATTAATTCATTTAAAGTTGAATTGAATTATGCTCACAGAGGTAAACCAAAAACAGGTAAATTGTGCACACCTGCAAAAAGGTGGGAACAGTTGGCCTGTGGATTTCAGAAAGATCAAGCACCATTTCACACTGTTGGGCTAAGCTGTATTTGTATTTTGCTGTCAAGCGAATCCAAGTCAAAGAAAAAGAAGAATAAAGTAGCCTCACGGAGCTGGACAGAAATATGTTGGATATTTTGACCTGAGCTGAGAGGTCAACAAAAACAACACAAATATAGAACTGTATGTATAGGTATAACTCTATAGGTGTGAGAGTATGTCCAGTGGACTCAGTGGAAGGAGAAACCGGAAGCAGGCAGCCCTCCACACCACTGGCTGACGAAGCGCAAGACATCCTGGCATTCTGGACTGTGCGTCGTCTGCAGGACACACACACACACACACACACACACACACACACACACACACACACACACACACACACACACACACACACACACACACACACACACACACACACACACACACACACACACACACACGGATGTCACGACAAAGCAATAGAGTGTAAACAAAATTGTTTTCACGTTTAAAAATAAATATCTTTACATCTCCCTTGTGCACATCGCTATTATCAGGGATGTACACAGGGTGAAAAAAGAGCTACCCAAAGTCTCAACTCACACCGGTGTATAGGCAATAGTCCCTTCGTCGTGACGTCGCAGAGACACCTTTGAGGCGCTTAGACATCACAAAAAGAACGGAACTAGAGCAGAGTAGAACGTTCACAAACAGGTTGGCGGAGACTGGCAAAAACATAGGATTTTACACCCGTTATCTCTAAATTACGGTCTTATTTTAGTAACGTGGCACAATGGCATAGATTACTATGTTGAAGATCATATAAGAGATATTACCACGTTTAAAACAAAAAGTGACTACCATAGATTGTTTAAAGGGTGACTTAGAGGTGACTTTTGTTGACATCTGAAAAAAAGCAGTAATAACAAAACAAGTATTTAGTCTCATCAGAGAGAGAGGTTAAATTGACGAATATGTTCAGCCCCGCACTGTTTTTTAAGGGGGACTGATTATCAGCTCTAATCACGTCATATTTCTACATAACAGACTCTGGAATCGAATGCTCTTCAAGTAGGGAGGGGCTGAGGGCATATAAATCCTCCTGCGCAACAAGTAAAAACCACAAATAAACATGCAGTGGTAAATAAGGTTCAAAAGAGACTAATATGTTGTTTATTCTTGATGGTATAGTATAGTTGTTTAGTTCTTGATATTATTATATGTATATATATAGAAATGTGGTTCGTGTTTGTTTTGTATTTCAATTGTTTCAAGTTTACATATAATTATACTTTTTGAACGTAGAAGTAGATCGGTATTTTCACAGAATGATTTCGGATACATGTGCCCGTAAGCTGCGTTCCCATTGGTCACATGCCTGTGCCATTGTAGCAACACTTGTTCTGTGTACTCTAATAACTATGGTAAAGTAGCTATCCTCTTCATATTCTAAATCCCTTCCAGAGTTTAGTTCTGCTGCCATGTTCACAGTTTACTCTGTGTTAACCTTGTTTTGGAACTGGCTGCTAAAATGTGAACTCCTACCCGGTGTGACCAATGGGAATATGGCTTACAGGCTTATGTGAAATACTTCCTGTTAAAAGACTGATCTACTTGCCTACAAACATCGGAATTATATCACAACTAACAATATAAAACAAACAAAGACCACGGGCTATATTATATATGCATATCATAATATTAATATCATAATTCAATAATAAATTCAAACTTGAAACATGTTCGGTTTTGTTTTTAACCTGATCATTCCATTTAAGTGAATGGAGGGTCCAAACGGGTCAAACTACACTAAGGGTCAAACATTTTTGAAACTTTCTGCATGTACTTGATGGTGGAGAAGTGGATTGCAAGCCAAGCTCGATTGTAACCCGGTGAAAATAAAAGTATCTCAACGAGCTGTGCATGGTACCTTTTTTTGTTTATATGTTGCAAATCAACACCAGGATCAATCAACAATGAACATACTTTAAAGGTAGGGTGGATGATGTTTTCCTGCAGCATTTTTTACCATATTGCTTAAAATCTCCTTCACACACAGATTGAAACCAATGAATTAAATGATATGACACATACACCGAAAACAATAGTCATCTGTGGGATGGGCAGGACTGAAAAAACTCCATCCAATCATTATGAGCGTCACGTTCAAGATGTTTGGATGGTGACTTGTCTATCAAACTCAACTGCCATTTGTCCCTCCCCCCTCCCTCCTCTGCGCATACTCCTCTTCGGGCACGAACGAATCGCGCGCCCTCAGAGGCTTGGCTACTGGCTGGTTAGCTGCATATCAGATAGCACAGGCTGCTGAAAGAAAACGAATTATATAGTTATAAGTAAAATAAGCTAACACGTTAGCGTCGTGAACCCTCGGGAACAAGCGCTGCGTTCCTGTACTCTGGAGGCGTGGCTTCGGGGGGGGAGGCCGAGGAAAGGGGTTTGGACTTTTGAATTGTTTTTTTTCGAAATGCTGTGTGCTCAAACCGTTTTTCCAACATCCTCCACCCTACCTTTAATTAATTTCATAAACGTATGTTTTTGCAAATTTCATTGAAGTATTATCAATCAAAGAATTACATTGCATTTCTCATCGAAATGTAAAAATGCAGAATACAATGCATTGTTTTTTTTCCCCCTGCTTGCTTCCCTTTTCTGTATTATAGATCTGTAATGCAAGAAATTGTATTTGTACGGCCCAAATATGCAAAATGGGCAAAGTGTTGCTTTAAGGGTGAGAAGCGTTTCTCCACCGGCCTTACCTTGGTGGCCATCAGGAACTTGTTCCAGTCGTCCTTGTTGGCGGCCTTCCCTGGAGCTTTGAAGTTCATCTGGTTCCTCAGCACCGGGTATCCTACAGCATCACCAGTAGGCAGGTTTCGGTACTACATCATGTATGTAGTTACTACCAGTCATCATACATGTAGTTACTACCAGTCATACATGTGTTTTGTAGTAACTACCAGTCATCACACATGTGATGTGTAGTTACTACCAGTCATACATGTGATGTGTAGTTACTACCAGTCATCATACATGTGATGTGTAGTTACTACCGTTCATCATATATGTAGTTCCTGCCAGTCATACATGGGATGTGTAATGGTTACCAGTCATACATGTGATGTATAGTAACTGTAAATGTGGTTATTACCGGCCTTCATACATGTATTTGCTACCGGTCATCATACATGTAGTTACTACCAGTCATCATACATGTAGTTACTACCAGTCATCATACATGTAGTTACTACCAGTCATCATAAATGTAGTTACTACCAGTCAACATACATGTAGTTACTACCAGTCAACATACATGTAGTTACTCCCAGTCATCATATGTGTAGTTACCACCAGTCACCATATATGTGATGTGTAGTTACTACCAGTCATCATACATGTGATGTGTAGTTACTACCAGTCATCATACATGTGATGTGTAGTTACTACTAGTCATCATACATGTAGTTACTACCAGTTATTATACATGCAATGTGTAGTTACTACCAGTCATCATATGTGATGTGTAGTTACTGCCAGTCATCATACATGTAGTTACTACGGGTCATCATACATGTAGTAACCACCAGTCATCATACACCTAGTTATTACCGTCATAATACATGTAGTTACTACCAGTCATCATACATGTAATTACTACCAGTCATACATGTAGTTACTACCAGTCACCCTACATGTAGTTACTACCAGTAATCATGTGATGTGTAGTTACTATCAGTCAACATACATGTGATGTGTAGTTACTACCAGTCATCATACATGTAGTTACTGCCAGTCATCATACATGTAGTAACTATCAGTCATCATACATGTAGTTACTGCCAGTCATCATACATGTGATGTGTAGTGTTACCAGTCATCATACATGTGATGTGTAGTAACTACCAGTCATCATACATGTAGTTACTATTAGTCATCATACATGTAACTACTATGGGACATCATACATGTAGTAACCACCAGTCATCATACATGTAGTTACTACCACTCATCATACATGTAGTTACTACCAGTCAACATACATGTCGTTACTCCCAGTCATCATACATGTAGTTACTACTAGTCACCATACATGTAGTAACTATCAGTCATCATACATGTAGTTACTACCAGTCATCATACATGTAGTTACTACCAGTCATCATACATGTAGTTTCTACAAGTCATCATGTGATGTGTAGTTACTGCCAGTCATCCTGTGATGTGTAGTTACTACCAGTCATCATACATGTAGTTACTACCAGTCATCATACATGTAATTACTACCCATCATCATACATGTAGTTACTACCAGTCATAATACATGTAGTTACTACCAGTCATCATACATGTAGTTACTACCAGTCATCATACATGTAGTTTCTACAAGTCATCATGTGATGTGTAGTTACTGCCAGTCATCATGTGATGTGTAGTTACTACCAGTCATCATACATGTAGTTACTACCAGTCAACATACATGTAGTTACTACCAGTCATCATACATGTAGTTTCTACAAGTCATCATGTGATGTGTAGTTACTGCCAGTCATCATGTGATGTGTAGTTACTACCAGTCATCATACATGTAGTTACTACCAGTCACCATACATGTAGTAACTACCAGTCATCATACATGTAGTTACTACCAGTCATCATACCTGTAGTTACTGCCAGTCATCATGTGATGTGTAGTTACTACCAGTCATACATGCAGTTACTACCAGTCAACATGCATGTAGTTACTACCAGTCATCATCAGGCATGAAAACGGGTCAGGGGTGAAAAAGGTGAGAAGGGCGCGCGGACGGGCGGTTAGACGGACGGACACTGTAGGGCGCCTGTGAATATAATAAATATGCATGCCAGCCTGTCACTTAGTCTACCATTTACAATAAATATATGAGGCACAATGTGGTAAGGGCACCAACATGGCTTGATGCATTCTTCCATCATGATTGACAGACAAGATTTTTTGGGGGGGCAAAGAAACTAACCTAAGAGTTTTCTACCATTATTGAAACATACCATCAACCTGAAATGCAATTTGCGATTGCAGACAGAGCATGCCAGAAAAAAATATGTTTGATTTAGAATCAAAGTTTCCCTTTTCCAATTTCACAGTAGCCAAATGAGTTGAGTGGATGTAATAATAAGCCAAGCACAGGTTCTGAAAAAATATTGTATTAAATAAATAATATTTCCATCCTGGAAATACAAGTAATATTATAAAGAAGCACTATAACTAGGGATGGGGATCGTTAATATTTATTGATATCGATACCTTTATCGATACTCCTTATCGATCCGAGTCTTTATCGATACCACTATCGATACTTTTCTATTATTTGGTGGAAAGACGACGCGACAATTTGTTTTCAACAGAACTGGTATTGCTTAACAAGTGAGCATAACAAAAACGTTTCTAGCCTTCAATAAACATGGCTAATGTAATAGGCCACTTCGAAATGACATACAACTAACAATAGAAAGAATATATCAGCAGCACCAAATGAAAAATAAGTCATAATGTATATGGGTCACACAAAAGGAAATAAAATATAATCTCATAATTTAACAGGGGTTTTTTTGCAGAAAAATTAACATGTCTGCCTTGTCAGTCATGATCCTCCAGATTTTTAATATACTATACAACTGTATTACTCATGTTTCTTGCCAAAATCTAGCGCGCTCACCCGCCCCCCCCCCCCCCCCCCCCCCCAAACATTTTCTCGTCGAATCTACACGATTCACGTAGGTCACCTGTTTTGACTTCAAAGCGGCGAATTTCGCCGAAAGGTGAGTGATTTTCATGCCTGCATCATACATGTAATTGCTACCAGTCATCATACATGTAGTTACTACCAGTCATCATACATGCAGTTACTACCAGTCAACATACATGCAGTTACTACCAGTCAACATACATGTAATTACTACCAGTCACCATACATGTAGTTACTACGAGTCATCATGTGTGTGAATGCATAGTGACCACTAGGGTCTGAAACATTGTGAGAAAGAAGAAAAGCTAAACAGACAACCCAGTGTTTCCCCTACTATGTATTCAGCAGTGGCGCAGCGCCACTACTGGAAAATCAGCGCCACTGCAAAAATCTTCACATGATCGGTATTTAGCACAACTACAACGTCATCTTGAAATTGCCAAGCGTTAAAGGGGAAGTGAACCCAAAAACAACACTATGCTCCAACACTATATTTCATCACATGAATAAAGTTGATTGTGCTGCCATCAAATGTACTAACTCCATATAAAAAAGAAAAGAATTTAACGGCTACAGTAACGGTGATTTGACGCGTCATCGGAAGAAAAATGCAGGACTACAAGTTATGAACGTTCTGAATGTGAATCTTCAGGAGAGCAGCCCTCTCGGACACACACACACACAGGGGTTGAAATAAGGCTGTTTTACTCGCCAAATGCGAGTAATTTTTGTATTTGTCGAGTAATTTATGAAGACCACTCGCCACTCTGGCGAGTAATCTAAGAATTCGCCGCGATTGCCGCGGACCCGCCAGCAACGGACCCGCTAGCCGCGGACCCGACCGCGCAGCACCCACCGCCGTCTACAATCGCTGTTACCGCTGTTTTATTATCATCTGCACTCCCACACCGTCACCGGGGCTTCATAGTAATGTGTCCGAATAGAGCAGCCCTCTCGGACACACACATGCTGTTACCGCTGTAACATGCTGTTAACAGCGATTGTAGACGGCGGTGGGTGCTGCGCGGTCGGGTCCGCGGCTAGTGGGTCCGTTGCTGGCGGGTCCGCGGCAATCGCGGCGAATTCTTAGATTACTCGCCAGAGTAACTCTGGCGAGTGGTCTTCATAAATTACTTCATAAATTACTCGACAAATACAAAAATTACTCGCATTTGGCGAGTAAAACAGCCTTATTTCAACCCCTGTGTGTGTGTGTGTCCGAGAGGGCTGCTCTCCTGAAGATTCACATTCAGAACGTTCATAACTTGTAGTCCTGCATTTTTCTTCCGGTGATTTGATGACGCGTCAAATCACCGTTACTGTAGCCGTTAAATTCTTTTCTTTTTTATATGGAGTTAGTACATTTGATGGCAGCACAATCAACTTTATTCATGTGATGAAATATAGTGTTGGAGCATAGTGTTGTTTTTGGGTTCATTTCCCCTTTAAGACAACATTTTCAATATTTTTGCCCCAATCAATTTCTACCAATAATGTAAATAAAAGCTTAAAATTAACACAAAAGAAAAACATGAGTAATCCTGTCTAAAATTATAAAATCAAGATTTCTGTTTCTGACCAGTTCAAGGTACGTGCTCCAATATTAAATCTGTTGATGGTATATCATATTTGTCTCAAAATGTCCATTTCTATCCACAAAACTTGCCAGAAGTTATGGTTTAAGGGGTTATTAAAAAAAAAAATCTTCCGGAGGTGAATGCCCCCAGACCCCTGCGCACCGCCGCGTGCGGCTTGCCTCCATTACGTAACAGCACCACTGCTGGAAAAATTTCTAGGGGAAACACTGCAACCAGAGCCTGGGGAAAAGCGTGGCGCTAAATTTCTCTCATCCAAATATACCAAAATGGCAAACAATCACTTTACTTTACTCCCAAAATAGCTCCGATGTAGAGGGAATTTCTACACTTTATTAGGTAGTGTAGGAATTTAAAAAGGTTTACTCTAGTTTGACTAAAATGACATGCAAATGTTAGCATGGGTACTGGTGACATATATGAGTGTTAGCGCAGGTACCGCTGACATATCTGTTGTGGGTAGAGGGAATTTCTACACTTTATTAGGTAGTGTAGGAATTTAAAAAGGTTTACTCTAGCTTTGACTAAAATGACATGCGAATGTTAGCTTGGGTACCGGTGATGACGCAGGGCAGTGAGCGGATGCCGGTGTTGGAGGCCAGTAGGGAGGCCTCGTACGTGTCCCTCTCGTCCCGGGGAAGAACCTGCTGCACCCGCTGGTCCATAGAGGCAGCCAGCACCCAGTCCCTGATCTCCTCCCTCTGGGCCTCCTACACACACGCACACGCACACGCACACACACACACACACACACACACACAGTTTTATGTAATGTATTGGCATCATTACAGTTACATTTCTATAATGTACTGGAGCCCCCTCTACTGGACGTGTGGTGTAGGTTCTCTAGTGTGTTATGTGTAGGTGGTGTAGGTTCTGTAGTGTGTTATAGACATGCACTGTTCAGTATGTTTTGGGGAATTATTACATTTCAAGACATCAACCGTTACCCATCTCAGTTAATGTATTTATAAGTAAGTGTTATCCCAATATATCACATTTTAAATGTTGAGTGAGTGCTATTTTTAGTGGGAAGCCTCATGAGACCATCCAGATATTCACATTTGCGTTTCTTAATGACTAGTGCATGTGCCCATCGGGGTGTGGCTGGTCGGAATGCCCATTCCTGGGCACGACCTGACCGCAGAGATCAGGATTGGTCTCACGAGGCTAGCTGACTAACTGGGTATAAACAAATCAGGATGGTCTCACGAGGCTAGCTGACTAACTGGGTATAATCAGATCAGGATGGTCTCACGAGGCTAGCTGACTAACTGGGTATAAACAGATCAGGATGGTCTCACAAGGCTAGCTGACTAACTGGGTATAATCAGATCAGGATGGTCCTACAAGGCTAGCTGACTTACTGGGTATAATCAGATCAGGATGATCTCACAAGGCTAGCTGACTAACTGGGTATAAACAGATCAGGATGGTCTCATGAGGCTAGCTGACTAACTGGGTATAATCAGATCAGGATGGTCCTACAAGGCTAGCTGACTAACTGGGTATAAACAGATCAGGATGGTCTCATGAGGCTAGCTGACTAACTGGGTATAATCAGATCAGGATGGTCCTACAAGGCTAGCTGACTAACTGGGTATAAACAGATCAGGATGGTCTCATGAAGCTAGCTGACTAACTGGGTATAAACAGATCAGGATGGTCTCATGAGGCTAGCTGACTAACTGGGTATAATCAGATCAGGATGGTCTCGCGAGGCTAACTGACTAACTGTGTATACACCAATCAGGATGGTCTCACGAGGATAGCTAACTAACTGGGTATGAAGATCAGGATGGTCTCACAAGGCTAACTGACTAACTGGGTATAAACAGATCAGGATGGTGTCACATGGCTAGCTGGTTTGAATGAAGCCACTCACACTGACGTGCAGCTTGGAAGGAACCGGAACCTCGAAGGGAATGTCCGTCTCCTGGAAGTCTGAGTGGTCCAGAGAGTCCAGGTTACCCTCATCAATACCCTACCACAGACAGCCAGACACACACACACACACACACACACACACACACACACACACACACACACACACACACACACATTTAGCTATATCATTTTACATTGTAAGCAAACAACATAAATCAAATCAAAGGCAACATCATTGATTGCAGGTTATGAATTAGTCATCAACACCAATGAATTCATGAATTAATCATCAGTGACATCACTGGGCCAATACCAATGTCAACCAATCAAAAACATTTGTGGCTGTGGTTTTTAGTCACGCTGTGATTTGCTCACATCAGACAGATCCAGGAAGTGGTTGAGGAAGATGAAAGCCATGTTCTCCCAGCCTATGGCCTATCAGGAGAAAACAAAGTAAACAATATAAATAAAAGAGAACATAGCATGTTACATTGCAGACATATTTGAAGATGGTCTATTTATGTCCGGATGAGATTTCCCAGTCCTATACATCACTACTTCACTGCTGTATGTGAACATATTTATTGTCTCTTTATTGTCTCTCGTCTGTTCTTTGAAAGAGCGCACCCTGCTGGAGCGAGTGTGACGTGTCAATGCCCCTCGCCCCGTTCCTCTGGGAACCATTTTTCTAAAGATTCACAAGTTCTCTTTTTGCCTTGCATCACATTTTCTAAATCTTCTGGGCAGAAGTTCTCTTGCTAAAATGGCTTTACTTCCCTTTCATCTATCTTGAGCTGAAGGAAGAATATTGAATGACTATTATTTGTCCCTATACCCGGGGTTAGCGTACTTCCATGTTTAAAGCATTAAATCAGTTCTGCAATACGGATGCGGCAGGTAGGGCTTCCAAACAACACAAAATGTTGTGTAGATAAACAGTATTCAGGAAAATGAAGGTTCAAAACCAAAAGGTTATAAACATTCCAGGAAATACTGTCTTATATCTGGCACATGCTGACGTGCTAATCGCATTGTCAATAAGGAGAGATGGCCGAGAAACAGCTAAAGAGGAGAAGGTCCATGTAAAAGTATATACTACTGTGTTGTGTCCTCTCTGGAAGCAATTAAGGTGTTGAAATTAGCAAGTTACCCCCCCCTCCCTGCCAGACCTCTGTCTCTAACCACCCATTGTTCCTGAAAAGTTGATCAAGAAACAATTGAGGTGATGGGCTTAGCATTAAATAACCTCCCTTTCATGTATCACTCAATCAACAAATCCCCCACAGACCAACTGGTCTGTGTGCCAATCTCACCCAGGTAACACGTCCTCATTTGCTGTTCAACCTAGACAGAGATTGACCAGTTTGTGCTTGGCTTGTTCAAATTACGGTAACCCAATAGGAAATATAGGGGCTGCACCTTCTTGTGTTGTATAGCCTAGAGGTAAGAATGGGAGGGCCTCCGATAGCCCCACTCTTGCCATGTGTTTTGTAATACTGTTGTATGTGAGAAATTAGACAGTTAAGTTGAGTCAGTACAGTAAGTTAGTCCAGTGGAGTTCAGCTCTGTTGAGTTACCCCTGGAAGACTGCGCTGGTGATTTGGGTATCCTGTGTGAGCCTGTGAATAAAGGACTGAACGTTACGTCTTGACTCCGTGGCCATGTTTGAAACAAAGGACACCGTAGACCTGGAAACTGCAACTTGAGTTTGGAGAATCCTCTAAAAGACCTCAGAGACTTGAAAGTCCTGAAGACGGATGTGGAGGCTTTCTGAAGGCTTTGCATGTTCTCAGTCACTTTGGATAAAAGCAACTGGCAAATGACTAACTGTAAAGTCTGTTCCATATATCTCATGAAACCAGGCCAAAAAGTAAGAGAGGGTTAGCTCACCCTGCAGGCGAGGCCAGCCTCGTAGAAGGCCTTGTCAGCAGCCACTAGCTCCGTGTGGCGCAGCAGGGAGACGGACAGCTTGGTGGAAATGCTCACCTGAAAACAAAAGACACAAAACAAATACTTCAATAATACCTCAAAATCTTTTTACAGACGGGATGAAATTGGTTGGCGTGCATGCATGTGTGTTATTGTGTGTGTGTGTGTGTGTGTGATATTGGTTGTGTGCGTGTGGGCATGCGTGTGTGTATGTGTGTGTGCAGTTATTGGTTGGGTGTGTGCGTGGGTGCGTGTGATTGGTTGTGTGTGCAGTTATTGGTTGTGTGCGTGTGTGTGTGTGTGTGTACCAGCTGGTCTACTCCGTTAGCAGCACACCGCGTGGCGCAGTAGTGAGCGATCAGCAGCATCTGCTCAAACTCCTCATGGCTCACGCTGTTGGCCTCTGAAGACTTGGCGATATTGTCACACTGAAGACAAGAAATACAGACCATAATAAAACACACACAAAAAAGAAATACAGACCATAATAAACCTACACAAACAAGACTTGGAGATAATTTCACACTGAAGACAAGAAACTCAGATCATAATAAACACAAACAGGCAGATAACCAGTGTGATACAAGCTGGTGCTGTTGTTTTTGTTGGTCCTAGTCTATGGTCATATTCTTTACAGTCTATGGTCCTCGTCTATGGTCATATTCGTTACAGTCCATGGTCCTAGTCTATGGTCATATTCTTTACAGTCTATGGTCCTAGTCTATGGTCATATTCGTTACAGTCCATGGTCCTAGTCTATGGTCATATTCTTTAGTCTATGGGTGGAGCACATACCCCAAAACTCAACGGCGCAATTCAATTGTATTAAAGTTTACAATATAATAGTATAGTTGTAAGATATGTAATCTTTGCAGGAAATTTAATTCATGTATATTGTAAAATGTAATTGTATTGCTTGTATTTGTTGTTGTAGGATTTGAGTACAGCGTGCTATCAAAACTCATGACTATCTTTTACAGTAATGTTGGTCCTCCACTAAACATAGCTTCTCTGTTTTCCTCACTAGAAGCAGCAGAAAGTTGCGGAGGTCGGCCCACATGCGGTACCCCTCCGGCAGGTCCGTCCCACTCAGGTTCAGCAGGTCAAGGAACATTCGTTTGTAGATGTTGAAGTTCTAGAGGTGCCAAAGGGAGGGATAAAGACGTGGTCAATGTTCGACAATATATTGTCACAGCAGTACCATGTAGCTACACAACAGCATTAACTATATTTCTATGGTACTACCCATGTGCAGGGGCACTGGAACTACGGCCAGTGGCCCCCTGGCACCCTGCACGTGTTGTACCTTGTAGCTACACAACAGGGACTATATGTAAGAAACAGAAATTCCTTCTCATTACTGGCCCCTTTGGCCAGGAAGTGAACTACACATGTGTTGTACTTTGTAGGATTCCTACCTGAGGGTTTGATGGTGCGCCATGTTGGACGTACAGATGCAATGCATTCTGGGCTTCGCCCTCCTTGATCAGGTGAGTGGCATACAGGGCTACATATTTATGGAGGATCTTAAAGTTCTACACACACACACACACACACACAAATCATTTTCCTCATTTATGTAGCATTTGCATATTGTGTACTCTAGGCAATATTAACTATTTAAATAAATAGTTATGTTATAAATATAAATAAACAATATTAATTATTTGTTTTTCCAATACAACATTGTTCTTGTTTACAGAGCATTTTGAATCTCTCTTCAAATTGCGATCTGCAATGCAAAGAGAGATGTTTCCTCTGGCTAAACAGGCGGTAACGGTTGTAAGATAGCTGTGTCCTCCATCTAAACAGGTGGGAACGGTTTGTACGATAGCTGTGTCCTCCGTTTAAACAGGCGGGAACGGTTGTATGACAGATGTGTCCTCCGAGAGATATGTGGTCGTCTGGACAGAATCTCCCGTGGAATCGTGTCAAGTTACGTGCTTAACTCAGACATCGCCGGTCGTCAACCAATAGAAAGCAATACATATGCTAATTTATCTGAAACATCCCAAACTGTGCCATGTCCAATCCCGACACAGGCCTTTCTATTATTAAACATGATTCCACATTATCCAAAGCAATGTAAACTGGTAGACTACCATGGGCCATTCTCTGAGACGGTGGAAACCTGAAACATGTGTGCGTGCGCATATCAAGTGGGGATCTCTCGTAAACTCAGGCTGAGATGATTGTGAGTGCGCTGTGCCTTTTGTGTTAACAGATGAGTTTTTGAATCTAAAAAACTCAAACTCAATCTAGTTTCAATAGCGGTGGTAAAATCTAGATATTTCTCTCATGTAAACAGAGCTATCCTAACTTTACCTGTTTGGAGGCTGTTTCCAGACACTTCTCCCACTGGCCTCTCTCCACATACATGTCCAGAGCAGCCATCACGTCCACACCAACAAGCTGCACACACACACATACACACACACAATTATATGCAAAGTAATGTATCAATGTTTACATCTAGATCTTTATTGGTTACTTTTGGGAAGCTTTTCCTTGGCTTTTTACCCATCTATACATAAAGGAGTGGGCATCAGGGCCCTTATTTATCAACAGTTCTTTGAAAAAGTTCTAAATAATCGTACACATGAAATTTTAAGTGTTCATATGCACAAAAACGTTGTGATTAATCAAGCGTTCTTATGCTTGTCGTACGCACACTGGTGTGCAATTTCCCTTTATAAATACCAGTCTTTCTAAATCCTCATGCCCACTTAGCTCATTACCATACATTTACGCCCATAAATAACCATATATGGTCACAAAACATCCTCTTTAACACCACAGGAAATGTGTGAATGAATATGACAAAATGGAAATAGATGATTAAATTGTTGATGGAATGGAAGAGTGAACGAGAAAATATGTTTCCACCGCGGTCTAAAGACCCGCGAAGATTAGGCAGATTAGTCCACTGACGTATGAAAAAGCTCCAGTCCAGTAGGTGGCGGTAATGCAGAAGAATATACAACAACGAGACGCCATATAAAGCGACGGTCAGAGAGGCATTATTATTTGTGCGACACTGTAAGCATGGAGATTCAAATTTTGTCCTCAGCATAAATGCTCACTAAGGCCTGGACTTCGTCGTCGGTCCATCTGTCTTCTCCATGTTGATGTATTGAAGTGAACAAAAAACAAACAGTTGGTATGCGGCTACAGATGTTTAAAAATGGCGCCTGAAATCAAATTAAAATAAAATAAAATCAGCGCTGCAATCCCGACCCCCAAAGTTCCTGTACTTTTGGAAAGTACTTACCCCCCGAGCAGGGACTTTTTGGGGGGTAAAATAATGTCCCCGGAACTTAATTTAGACCCTGGTCCCTGTGGTGGAAACGCACAAGTTCCTCCAAAGGTTCCTAGTTCCGGGGGAAAGTTCCTGTGGTGGAAACGCAGCTTTGGACACCGCCAATAAGTTGGTGCGTTGTCTGTAAACACGCTCCCTTCTTCTTATGAGCCTGCAGCCCCCACCATATCCTCTAACAACGCTAGATCTGCCATTTGACATGCGCACCTCCTACAGCTGCTGTAATTTTATACAATTTTGACTTCAATTAGTAATATGCAGCATCATCAAATTATCTGATTAATGGGCAATTATCAATCTTACTTGATAGGGATGGACTACATCTATTGTATCATTTAAAATCACATTACTTCCCGGGGGGAAATTGTATAACTAACTTGGTCAAAAGCATTAACTAGTCATGTTTGCAATTTCCATCCATCCATCCATCCATCCATCTTCTACCGCTTATCTGGGGTCGGGTCGCGGGGGCAGCAGCCTAAGCAGGGAAGCCCAGACTTCCCTTTCCCCAGCTACTTCGTCCAGCTCTTCCTGGGGGATCCCGAGGCGTTCCCAGGCCAGCCGAGAGACATAGTCTCTCCAGCGTGTCCTGGGTCTTCCCCGGGGTCTCCTACCAGTGGGACGTGCCCTGAACACCTCACCAGGGAGGCGTCCGGGAGGCATCCTAACTAGATGCCCGAGACACCTCATCTGGCTGGAGTAGCGGGTCTACTCCGAGCTCCTCCCGGATGACCGAGCTTCTCACCCTATCTCTAAGGGAGAGCCCAGCCACCCTGCGGAGGAAGCTCATTTCGGCCGCTTGTACCCGCGATCTTGTTCTTTCGGTCATTACCCAAAGCTCATGACCATAGGTGAGGGCAGGAACGTAGATCGACTGGTAAATCGAGAGCTTTGCCTTTCGGCTCAGCTCCCTCTTCACCACGACGGATCCATGCAGAGTCCGCATTACTGCAGACGCCGCACCGATCCGCCTGTCGATCTCCTGCTCCATCCTCCCCTCACTCGTGAACAAGACCCCGAGGTACATGAACTCCTCCACTTGGGGCAGGATCTCATCCCCGACCCGGAGAGTGCACTCCACCCTTTTCCGGTTGAGGACCATGGACTCGGATTTGGAGGTGCTGATTCTCATCCCGGCCGCTTCACACTTGGCTGCGAACCGGTCCAGCGAGAGTTGGAGGTCACGGTCTGATGAAGCCAACAGGACCACATCATCCGCAAAAAGCAGAGATCCAATCCTGAGGTCACCAAACCGGACCCCCTCAACGCCCTGGCTGTGCCTAGAAATCCTGTCCATAAAAATTATAAACAGGATCGGTGACAAAGGGCAGTCCAAGCCTCACTGGAAACAAGTCCGACTTGTTTATTACCGGCAATGTGGACCAAGCTCTGACACCGGTCATACAGGGAACGGACAGCCCATATTAGGGGGTCCGATACCCCATACTCCCAGAGAACCCCCCACAGGCCCCCCCGAGGGACATGGTCGAATGCCTTCTCCAAGTCCACAAAGCACATGTGGACTGGTTGGGCAAACTCCCATGCACCCTCAAGGATCCTGCAGAGGGTGTTGAGCTGGTCCACTGTTCCACGGCCTGGACGAAAACCACATTGCTCCTCCTGAATCCGAGGTTCTACTATCCAACGGACCCTCCTCTCCAGCACCCCTGAATAGACCTTACCAGGAAGGCTGAGGAGTGTGATCCCCCTATAGTTGGAACACACCCTCCGGTCCCCCTTCTTAAAAAGAGGGACCACCACCCCAGTCTGCCAATCCAGGGGCACTGCCCCCGATGTCCACGCGATGCTGCAGAGTCGTGTCAACCAAGACAGCCCCACAACATCCAGGGCCTTAAGGAACTCCGGGCGGACCTCATCCACCCCCGGGGCCCTGCCACCGAGGAGCTTCCTGACCACCTCGGCAACCTCAGCCCCAGAGATAGGAGAGCCCACACCCGAGTCCCCAGGCCCTGCTTCCTTACCGGAAGGCGTGTCGGTGGGATTGAGGAGGTCTTCGAAGTATTCCTTCCACCAATCCACAACGTCCCGAGTCGTGGTCAGCAGCGCACCGTCTCCACCATACACAGTGTTGACGATGCACTGCTTCCCCCTCCTGAGACGCCGGATGGTCGTCCAGAACCTCTTCGAAGCCATCCGGAAGTCGTTCTCCATGGCCTCACCGAACTCCTCCCATGTCCGGGTTTTTGCCTCAGTAACCGCCACAGCTGCGCTCTGCTTGGCCTGCCGGTACCTGCCTGCTGCCTCCGGAGCCCCACAGGCCAAAAAGGTCCTATAGGACTCCTTCTTCAGTTTGACGGCATCCCTCACCGCCGCTGTCCACCAGCGGGCTCGGGAATTTCCGCCACGGCAGGCACCGACCACCTTGCGGCCATAGCTCTGGTCGGCCGCCTTAACAATGGAGGCGCGGAACATGGCCCACTCAGACTCAATGTCCCCCGCCTCCCCCGGTACATGGTCAAAGCTCTCCCGGAGGTGGGAGTTGAAGCTCTCTCTGACAGGAGACTCTGCCAGACGTTCCCAGCAGAGTCTCACAATACATTTGGGTCTGCCAGGTCTGACCGGCATCCTCCCCCACCATCGCAGCCAACTCACCACCAGGTGGTGATCAGTTGACAGCTCCGCCCCTCTCTTCGCCCGAGTGTCCAAGACATGCAGCCGCAAGTCAGATGACACGACTACAAAGTCGATCATCGAACTGCGGCCTAGGGTGTCCTGGTGCCAAGTGCACATATGGACACCCTTATGCTTGAACATGGTGTTCGTTATGGACAATCTGTGACGAGCACAGAAGTCCAATAACTGAACACCACTCGGGTTCAGATCGGGGGGGCCGTTCCTCCCAATCACACCCCTCCAGGTCTCACTGTCGCTGCCAACGTGAGCGTTGAATTCCCCCAGCAGAATGAGGGAATCCCCAGAGGGAGCACTTTCCAGCACCCCCTCCAAGGAGTCCAAAAAGGGTGGATACTCTGAACTGCTGTTTGGACCATAGGCACAAACAACAGTCAGGATCCGTCCCCCCACCCGAAGGCGGAGGGAGGCTACCCTCTCGTCTACCGGGGTAAACTCCAACATACAGGCACCAAGCCGGGGGGCAATAAGTATTGCCACCCCTGCCCGGCGCCTCTCACCAGTGGCAACTCCAGAGTGGAAGAGAGTCCAACCCCTCTCGAGAAGACTGGTTCCAGAGCCCTTGCTATGCGTCGAGGTGAGGCCGACTATATCTAGCCGGAACTTCTCAACCTCGCGCACCAGCTCAGGCTCCTTCCCCACCAGAGAGGTGACGTTCCACGTCCACGTCCCTAGAGCTAGCTTCTGCAGCCGAGGATCGGACCGCCAAGGTCCCCACCTTCGGCATCCACCCAGATCGCATTACACCCGACCCCTTTGGCCCCTCCTGCTGGTGGTGAGCCGGTGGGAAGGGGGTCCCACGTCATCGTCTGCATCGTTTGCAATTTCTATCTGGTGATTTTCCTATTCACTCTACCGTGCGTACACATGGTCGGAGCCTGTACGTAAATGAACTTCCGATGTTCGCAGATTTTCAAGCCAAGAACAAATTGATGAATTCCACGTTTTGAAAAACTGTATATGCAGGTTTACAGATTTCTTCATACACAACGTTGATAAATGCCCAGCACATAGACATAGACTTGGTCTAAGACACTGTTTAGGACCAGGATATAGACTAGGTCTAAGACACTGTTTAGGACCAGGATATAGACTAGGTGTAAGACACTGTTTTAGAAGCTAAGACATGGTCATCAGAGTTAGAGCTAACTGGAGGAAACTTGTCATAACACAGCAACAAGAACATGCACCCCTGTTTGGTTCTGAACCCAGGAGTGTGCTAACAACTGCGCCAATGTTCATTTATGAAATAAAAAAGCTAATTAGAAACTTTGAAATGTGATATTGAGTACTTTACGTATGTAGTCGTAGTAGTAGCAGTACTCACAGAGTCCACCTTGCCTTGGTTCTTCAAGTGCTCCTTGTACTTCTGGTCTACATAGGCCTCATACCTGCAAAATATCAAATTATAACTAGATCATATTCAGACTGACATGAATATAAGGCAATTAAATGAAACAAATGAGGTACTATGTCGAGTATACTGGGAACTCTTGCCAGACTACGCCAGCAGCAGACTTTAGTCACACTGTGCAACATATCATTATGGGTCTTTCACAGCTTTAGAGGCAGGAATCAAATGATGAATCTATACAATGTTTGCAACATTTGGCTAAAGAAGGGCTTCAAACTTAGCCCTACTAAGTATTACTTAGCCCTACTAAGTATCAAATCGGGCTTACTTGGACCCCGCTACATCCATAGAGGCCCCCGGGGTCAAAGCAGCTCCACTAGTCATCACAACAAACAACACATGCACTCCGCCTGCCTACGAACCTTGGACAAAGCAAACCAGCCCACTCAGAAACAATCACAACTTTAATTTGCACTTTTCACACCCGATGCCTTAACAACCAGGGTCTAATCCTCAGTGAATTCATTATGACAACAAACTCGACTTTCTCTGCCTGGCAAAAACCCCTCTGTGGCAGTTGCTCCTGCCACACGCCACCTTAGTGGTTTTTGCTGGGGCCCTCCGACACAGGACACATGTAGATGTTGTGGAAAGCATTTATTGGCGATGGCAAGATGGTATTTGCCGAGCAGATGTAACATGCTGCCATGACAGTGACGCTCTCCTGAGTGTGTGTGCTGGTTTATCCTGGGTGCCATTATTGCTCATGCACCACAGGTGTGCAGCCTCACCCAGCCTCAGAGTCTAACCAGTCTGACTCAGGCGAGGTGAGGCTGTAAACCAGCTATCAGCAACACACGCGCCACACCCTTGAATACTACTCTCTCAACCAGACTGCACCCGTTGGATACACCTACTTGGAAAAACCACACCAGGACGGGTGTGGTGGTGGAAAAGTGACACTGCATCGACAATCCATCAAAACTAGCACAATATCCATTTCCACCCTCTCCTCATTTGAGTATGTCACTTTTAAACTGTCTGGTCCTAAGCCCCTGGTCACTGCTGTAATTTATCACCCCCCCGAGCCAAATCCTCTGATGATTCCCTCTGATCTGTTTGCATGTCTAACTCAGCTCTGTTGCCATTTCACCATCTGTTACGCTACAGGGCGACTTCAACATCCATGTTGACTTTACTGACTGCAAAACCACAACATAACTCCTGGAAATGTTCCAATATTTCAACATTACCCAACACATAGATTTTCCCACCCATAAGAAAGGACACACACTGGACCTAATCTGAACCTCTAGCATCACTATCAGTAACCTGACCAGCACTGACCTCAACATCTCTGACCATCTGGCCATCACCCTGGATATAAGCATCCCCACCCCCCTCGTCAAACAGAAACGCACCATAACATTCTGGGACTTCAAGTCCATCAGCCCCTCCTCTCTCTCCTCCATCCTGGCCAACACCATCCTGCCCCCACTCCGAACGTCTCCCCCACTGACCTGGTAACACCTACAATGACGCACTCTCCTCCTGTCTAGATTAGATTACCCCCATAAAAACCAAAGTCTCCTTCACACACTCCGCCCAGTACGACCAACGATCAACTCCACCATCTCAAAGCCAAGGGCCGTCAACTGGAACGACTCTAAACGCATCCTCCTCATCCACTAGAGATGAACACCCGTGACCATATTTACCTTTTAATACTTTAGTACATTTAAACCCAGATAAATACTTTTGATACTTAAGTACATTTGAACCCAGATAATATTTTTCATAATTAAAAGAAACATGTGTTATTAACCATCCAGCCAAATTTGAATGATTAACTCTTTGAGTGCCCATGCGTGGAGTGCCATAAACGAAATTTTTCATTTTTAGCTTTTTTTTTAAATTACGAAAAATAGACACTCTAACACACCTTGTGTGGGAATTTGGGAACTCTATGATGAACAGAATTGATGAAAAATTGATGACGATCGAAAACTCATGAAAACTAATGATCTGGACATTTTAAATCATAACATTATTTATCTGGACATTTTACCTTACTTTCACTTTTGATGGTTGCCGTATTGTGTCGAATCAGTAAAGCATGCACGTCAGGTCAAAACTCGTGGGTTTATCACTAGGTGGCAGTCTCTATATACGGCTCTGGTCTCGCTAGGTCACTTCCCGGTAACTTTACAGGCATGCACTTCACAACATTTTATTTGAGAAAAGAACAAAGAACGGCACTGAAGTCTTTCCTCGAAAATAAATATTTATTCTGAGTTTTGATTAATTACGTAGTCAGAGCCGTCGCTCTGACTACGTCACCTTCTTCGTTGCTCTGATTGGTTGTAGCGCTATCCTATTGCGTGCAGAGGGAACTTGAAAGACAACCGTTTATCCCGCCCACATTGCCAATGGAGCTGAGCCAGACCTTACATCTTTCTGATGTGGGTCTGGCTTGCCAGGCTAGCTATATCTCCATTTCTAGAAAAACAGCGTGTTGATGTAAACCAGCCACTGTTTAGCTTGGGATTTCTCAGGAACAGAGGCATGTAGAAATAAACGGTTTGTACCCACTGAAAGGTTAAAGTTTCACCTTTCAAACGAGCCATAGTATGTGTCCATAGCTATAATATAGAATACGCTGTGGCTCTACAAACATCGTCAACAATGGTCTAGATTGCTGGCACTCTGGGCCAAAGCTTCGGAAAACAGCGCGGCATTCAAAGAGTTAAAGAAGTAGCTAAGTATATAAAATTAGGTTTCAAAATCTTGAAAAAATCTGCTCGGAAATGCTGTGTGTCCGTTGAAGACACTGAAACCTGGCCTAATGGCGAACAGAGGAGCAAGGAAGGGGGGGGGGGGAGCCTCTCTCAAGTGTCAAATACCACTACAACCGGAAAAATGGATGCTCCTTCTAGCAGTGTTATTGGACTTGTGCAGCCTTACATGTTAGAGCCACCAGAGCCAGAATCCGATTCATATCCTTCGCTCCTCATTTGCATGAAGTTGAGTTGCCTTCTACGCAAATCTGGGGCGTCCGGCGATACTCGCTGCCTTTGGAAACTCCCGAAAATGTTTAAACTAACCGTTGTCAATCTAAAATGAAGACAGATTCAGCAACTGCATGGCTTATTTCTCGCCTAAAATGTTTTCAGAAACTTTTGTTTCAGAACATTTTAGTGTACTATTTAGCTGTTAAATGAGATCATTTGTGAGGTGGCCGCCATGTTGGTCCGGTTTGAAATCCGAAAGCAGACAGCCCAGAACTGCTGCCCACCCAATGGGGAAACAACAACAACCACGTCATCACTCACTCCGACCAATGGTGCAACTTTATCACGCTGCCTGTGAAAACCCAATGCCCTGTTGTTATATAGTATTAGGGGCCCCGCCCAAAAAATCCTCAACACAAAAATGAATGTGAAAACAGAAAAACAATTACAGTTAAAAACAATTAAAAACTCCACGGTTCTACAGTCTTTTCACATGTTTTCAGAAATTACTTTCTAACGTGTGTAATGTGTTTAGAAACAAATCTCTGAATTTGCTTTACAGGGACAATCACTTGAGTAGAAGTCATAAAGTAGCTCAAATGTAATATACTTAAAGTACATTACATTTGAGCTACTTTATGACTTCTACTCAAGTGATTGTCTTAGCTTTTTTTTTTTAGCATTTTTCAAGTGATTGGGATTAACTTTTACCAGTCACTTTCAACTAAGATATCTGTCCTTTTACTTTATACACCACTGCATGCTTCCCCGTCCCCTCAGACCTTGGCTCCAGCTCCTTGGCCACTCTCTTGGCCTTGTTCCACTCCTCTCCCTCCATGAAGATGTCGATGGCCTCCTTCACCAGCTCCACGTTGAGGTACAACTCTGCAGCCTGCCTCACAACGGAAGGAAACAAGAAATGAGGAGAGGAGCCAACAGATGGAGAGGAGGAGCCAATAGATGGAGAGAAGAGGAGCCAATAGATGGAGAAGAGAGGGGACAATAGATGGAGAGGAGAGGAGCCATTAGATGAAGAGGAGAGGAAGGGGCGGGATCAGAGGTTGAGAGAAAACAATGGGCAAGGAGTATGTGAGAATGTGTGTGTGTGCGTGTGTGTGTGTGTGTACGTATATGTAACTGTGCTGATATCATAGTATCATAAATTGTGTGTATAGTGTGTTTTTACAGTAATGACTGAGTTTATGTGTTTGTGTGTGTACAGTTTGTGGCGCCCGCCGGGTACAGGTAAGGAGGAGGGTATGTGGGAAGGTGGTGGATGGGGTTTATATTGCACCATGCCATCTGGTGGCCGCGGAGCACTTTTCACTCTCCCCTCTGTCTAAAGGAAACCCTACCATATATGGAGGTCTAACGAGACCAGGAAGCGGAGCAGCTGCAGCCACTCACCCTAATGAGGGGAGAGAGGATAAAAGCAGCAGGAAGTGGACACAACGAGGAAGGAGTAGCTGGAGAGCAGTATGGTGGTAGTGAGTAGAGAGAGAGAGATATAAAAGCGCTGTGTATGACCCTTTTCCCCAGGAGGACCCCGTTGGCCGATCGACCCTTGCACCGTCTGAGAACCCGCCCGTGTACCGACCCCCACCTGTCTGACATCCCTCCCGCCCGCCGAACCCTGGTCCGTCTGAGAGCCCGCCTGTGTACCGACCCCCGCCTATCTGACATCCCTCCCTCCTGCCGAACCCTGGACCGTCTGAGAACCCGACCCCGTGCACCGAACTCCACGCTCCACCCCCGACGACGAGTCCAGAGCCTGAGCCCCCTCAGGACCGACCCCCCCCCCCTCCGCGGCGGCGGAGTTTTCCCCTCTCTCCCCCTCTCCCGAATCTACAATAAATCTGGTTAATTGTGAAACTGGTGTGGACAGTCAACTGTTTTCCAATACTGGTCTGGTGGCACCTCTTATCCTCCCCGAGGTTGCCACAAGTTGTGACTATAATAATAATAATAATTAATTGCATTTATATAGCGCTTTTCAAGATACCAAAAGCGCTTGACATAGTGTGTGTGTGGGGGGGGATATGACACCTCATCCGCTACCAGTGTGTAGCACCCACCTGGGTGATGCACGGCAGCCAGTATGCGCCAGAACGCTCACCACACACTGGCTCAGCGGAGAGGTGAGGAATGAAACTATCCAATTAGAGACCAGGGGATGATTAGGTGGCCATGATGGTACAAGAGCCAGGTTGGGAATTTGGCCGGGACACCGGGGTTAGCACCCCTACTCTTGCGATGAGTGCCACGGGATCTTGAGTGCCACGGGATCTTTAGTGACCACGGGGAGACTATGTGCGCGTGTGTCTGTACAGTAGTGACTGTGTGTACAGTAATGACTGTGCTGTGCATGTGTGTGTGTACAGTAGTGACTGTGTGTGTGTGTGTGTGTACAGTAGTGACTGTGTGTGTGTGTGTGTGTGTTTGTGGTACACAGGGTGTTGTGATACGCCTAGTGCAGCAGTAGTTAGAGATAAGGAGCATTCCTAATACCCTATGCTTGCAACCCTCTCGCTTACAGCTAGCCACTGGCTAACCCTTGTGGTGAACAAAGAAGCAGCCTTGTGTGTAAGCCTTCCCACCAAGCCTGTCCTTCACCAAGACTCCTACCAGGCCTCCTCGTGGCCACACATGGTAACTGAGGGTCCTTGCGGCCCCATGCTAACATGGTAGGGGATCTTGGAGCTGCAGTGGTCCCCAGAGGTATGACCTCAGCCAACCACTGTCACGCTGCCTTGTGGTTAAGTACAGAAAGACAAAGTCTAGGGGAGCACACCCTGAGAGAAAAGCAAGTGTCGGCAGGCGACACCGGCAGCCTCCTGCAGCTGTGGGAAGTTGCAGGTCATCTTGGACACTTTTCTAGCCACTGGAACACATCCCCTCATGAGATGTGGTGTTGGAACACGCGCACCTCTTTTGCCACTCTGAATTGCGCGCAGGTATTTACTACTGCCTGGATTCCTGCACCATTCAAGTCTACTGGTGATGGGGAGCTTGGTAATGGGAGAAGGGCTGAATGACCTGGAAGCTCCTAGCCATGCCCCTGCACAATAGTGACACAGGGCTATTATGGTTGTCAGCAGCTGAGATTTGAGTGGCAGCTGCTCCCGGCAGACCCCTGTGTGTCTGAGTAGTCCTATTAAGGCAACCACACTGCTCACCCCAGTTTGGGGAAAGGTCTATTAAAGGTGACCTAAACATTGCCCACTCTAACTCTCCTGGGTAGGATACCGCACCTACCAGGACATTCACCACGCGGTCGAAAAATATATACCCCTACAACTTGCAGCATGGAACATCAGGACCCTTAAGGACTCCTGCCAATGGCACCGATAGGCCTGGACGAAGGACAGCGCTTATCGCGGCGGAGCTGAAGCGAAATAACATTCACATTGCTGCTCTTAGTGAGACCAGACTCCTGGGTGAAGGCTCCCTTAGGAAGGAAGGAGAAGGCTACACCTTCTTTTGGAAGCGATACCCCCCAGAAGAACAACATCAACATGGCATGGGCTTTGCCATAAAGAACTGCCTCCTACCAAATATCACGAAACACTAGGGTTGGGTATCGAGGATCGAGGATCGATTGGAACCGGGACTAGCTTTCCGATTCTCCCGGAATCGTTGCAGAATTTAACTTTCGGTTCCTAGTTTCGATTCCTAGCCCGCCGACCGGAGCTGCCAAACACTAAAGAAGAAGCGTCCACCGGAAGTGTTTACATTTTACCGCGAGTCCTTTTCTTAACAACAGCAGCTAGTGAATGACTGCACAGTGGTCAGGATCAAACTGATTTATTTCGTGTACTTTTCTTATCAACATTATGTGCTCCGGTCGCTGTAACTTGCCTCTCTCTCATCCACTCCAAAAACTCACACACACACTCACTCTACCCCTCCCACTCCGCATACGAGCCTGCGGCTTAAAGGGCCAGTCCCTAATTTTACAACAGCGGAAATCTGTCCGGTTTTCATCTTCTGTTCACTCTGTTTGCATATTATTATTATTATTATTATGTCGATTCGACATATTAATAATAATAATAATGGCTATTCTGCTCCAGATTAGCCCATCAGTGGAGGCATGTTAACATGTTTCATGAGTTAAAAATAAAGTTAAAGTGTACCTCTGCGAAATGTATTCATTATTTATAATATTATTATATTCAAGTTCATAGATTTGATATTTGTATTGTAGTTTAAAACAGCCCTCTGAGAAATTCATAGTAAAGTTCATAAAAAGTTCATAGAATTAAAATTGATGAAGGTCAGACTATTTCATTCAGAAAGACCGTTGGATAGCTGGCTCATTTAAAACAAATTTTTACCCTGCCTCTTAAAAGAATCGGAATCGAGAATCGTTAGGAACCGGAATCGAAACAAGGAATCGGAATCGGAATCGCTCAAATTCAAACGATACCCAACCCTACGAAACACTGGCATCATCGAAATCTTATGTCACTCTGGCTCCCCCTAACTGAAAAGCGGTATGTCACTCTCTACAGTGTTTATGCACCCACCCTTCCATCTGAAGATGAAATGAAAAACTGCCTCTATGAGGTGCTAGATGAGGCCCTCCACAGTATTCCAAGAAGTCACAAAGTCCTGCTGCTGGGGGACTTCAATGCAAGAGTTGAAAAGGACAGTAGGATTTGGGAGGGGATAATTGGACATAACGGCATTGGCCAACCTAACACATTGGCCAAACGGGCTGAGGCTGCTCTTATCTCTTTGCCGAACACAAACTCACAATCACCAATTCCTTGTTCCAAATTATGAACAAGTACAAAACCTCGGATGCACCCACGATCCAAGCACTGGCACCTCTTGGACTCATTGTCAGGCACTCTGACATCAGGGATGTACACATTACAAGAGCTATGAGAGGGGCTGAGTGTTGGACAGACCATCATAAGATTGTGACAATACTGAGAATGAGTATACGCCTAGCTGTCTGCCTCAAAGTCCTCCAAGAAGAGGCTGCACTGTGCCCGCCTGCAAGAAACAGAGGCTCATAACAGCTTGATCCTGAAGCAAGGGGGCCATCTCTGCCACAAAACAATCCACCTGTTTATCAAGACGTAGTTCCCCAGCAATGGAAGTAGTGTTAATTTCGTTAACGAAAACTAAACGGAAATATGTTCGTCAACGCACATTTTTCACCGGACGGAAACTAGACTAGACGAGACTGAAACCCCCATTAATAAACAATAACTGGGACTAAATCAGTATGCATTTTCGTGGACTAATAAAGACGAGACGAAAATGTACTTCACTAAATAAAGACTGGGCTAAAATCTATGGACATTTTAGTTCATGAACAAAGACGAGACGAAAATTGGGGGGGGGGGGGGAGGCGAGCGGGCAGAGAGAAGACGCAGCATTCTGTCAGGCGGCACTACAAGCGGGCGCACTCCCGTGGAACTGACGCTTCCGTGCTTGTCGAACGCATGCGCGCGCTCGTGGGAGCCGTTAGAAGAGTTGAGAACTGTTTACATCTTTTTGACGCGGCGGTTGAAAAATCTGAATCGCGCTCCTCCGCCCGTCACTTCACACGGGGAGCGCAACGTGAAGCCGCGCGGCCAGCCGACAGCACGATCAGAAAGTCTTTAAAGAGCCGGACGCGTATTTGTCCTCCTTTTTGAGAGCGCAATAGTAACACACCGCGCAACCCCCCGCCCCCCCCCCCCCCCCGCCGGTCGTAGGTCCGGGGTGTGTTGCTATTGCGCGCACCCCCCCCCCCGTCGCCCGTAGGTCCGCGGTGTGTTACTATTGCGCGCGCCCCCCGTCAACAATCGTGAAACCCCATCCCCCAAACAATCACGAACACCCCCCCCCCCCCGTCAACAATCGCTCACGCATCATTCTCACCTTTTTCACCCCGAGCCAGTTTGCATGCCTGAGACTTACTTTTAGTAAATAATTTTTGATTAGATGGAAATGTTCTATATTATCTGCTGACAAAAAAGTAAAATGGTAAAATAATTGTCCTGACTAAAACTACAGTTTTTGTTGACTAAAACTAGACTAATAAAATTATGTTTTCTTGGCCTAAGATAAAGACTAAAATGCTCGACTTATAGTCAACTAAAACTTGAATAAATAAAAACAGGAGGAGGTTGACTAAATGTGATAAAAACTAACAAGGGCGATTGAAACTGGACTAAAACTGAGACTAAATTTAAAAATGGCTGATAAAATTAACACTAAATGGAAGGATGCAAACATTATTGCAATATATACAAAGTGGGGGGGACTGATCCATCTGCAGCAACAGCAGAGGTATATCACTCCTCTCAGTTGCTGGCAAATTTCTTGCAAAAATCATGCTCCGCAGACAAATCACCACTACCGCTGACAATCTGCTCCCAGAATCCCATGTGGCTTCAGGAAGAACCGGAGCACTGCTGACATGACCTAACCTGACTCCGCCAGATGGAATGATTCGCGTTGGCTCAGCATTTCCATCTGGAATCGTTCCGTTGGAGAGCCTTTGGGAGGGGGCGAAAATACTGGTTGCTGATTGGATAAACCATCTGCCTATGTTGGTGATTAACGGGCCAAATCAACCAATCAGATCAACGAAGCGTATGACGTGATAACAGAGCGTTGAGGCAAGCTCATCAAATAAACAAGTCGGGAGAAGGGCAAAAGCATCTTTTCCTCCGAGAAAAGCCTCCAGTGCCGCTTTTTGCTCATCTTTTAGAGAACGAATAAACTCTAATTGTGCAACAACTTGCTCGATAGCTGCGCGCATCTCGGTCACATCCGCGGAAGCCGCCATGTTGTTTAGACTGAAGAGTCGCTCCTCATTGCGTCACACTTGAACCTGCCTCAAAACCAACGCTGATTGGACGATCATTTTCTGATCGGCTCCAAATTTTCTCCGTCGTGCAATACCAGACTGAACTGTGAGTGGAATATCATGGAGCTCGCGAGATCAGGCTGGTCTCGCGAGGCTAGACATGACCTTCACCTCACGCCAACTACAAGAAAAGTGCTGTGAACAAAACCAAGATCTGTTCATGGCCTCGGTGGACCGGGATCTCCTTTGGAAGGTCCTCCTACAATATGGCTGCCAGAGGAAATTCGTTAACATCCTGCGGCAATTCCAGGGTGGGATGACGGCCAAGGTAGTAATAGAAGAGTCTGACCCCTTTGGAGTGGCAAGGATGTGTGCTTACACCAGTCCTCTTCAATATATTTATCCTCTATGTTACCATACTGTTACACCAAGACATAGAAGATGACAGGGGAGTGACCCTGGACTTCAGGCTGGATAGGAGCCTCTTCAACATCAGGAGTCTCCAAGCTACAACAGAGCTGCAATCAATCCGAATACTCGAGCTACAGTATGCTGATGATTGTACTTTTGTATCACACTCACCAGGAGACCTACAAGCTGTGAGAATTCACAGCTGCTGTAAGAGCCAAGGTCAACATCCCAAAAATGGAGGTCCTATGCCAGTGGTCATCAGTCCCCCACAGAACCCACCTGCATTCTCCATATCAGATACCCCACTTACCGTTGTCCCTCATTTCAAGTACCTTGGAAGCATCCTCTAAGAAAACTGCAGTATCGACCAGGATGTTCAGAACCACATCAAACAGGCCTCATTTTCCTTTGGGAGGCTGAGAAAAAGTAACCTGACTCCCCCAGATGGAATGATTCGCGTTGGCTCAGCATTTCCATCTGGAATCGTTCCGTTGGAGAGCCTTTGGGAGGGGGCGAAAATACTGGTTGCTGATTGGATAAACCATCTGCCTATGTTGGTGATTGACGGGCCAAATCAACCAATCAGATCAACGAAGCGTATGACGTGATAACAGAGCGTCGAGGCAAGCTCATCAAATAAACAAGTCGGGAGAAGGGCAAAAGCATCTTTTCCTCCGAGAAAAGCCTCCAGTGCCGCTTTTTGCTCATCTTTTAGAAAACGAATAAACTGTAATTGTGCTACAACTTGCTCAATAACTGCGCGCATCTCGGTCACATCCGCGGAAGCTGCCATGTTGTTTAGACTGAAGAGTCGCTCCTCATTGCGTCACACTTGAACCCGCCTCAAAACCAACGCTGATTGGACGATCATTTTCTGATCGGCTCCAAATTTTCTCCGTCGTGCAATACCAGACTGAACTGTGAGTGGAATATCATGGAGCTCGCGAGATCAGGCTGGTCTCGTGAGGCTAGAGAAAAAGGGTCTTCAGTAACAACCTCCACCTACACACAAAAGTAGCTGTCTACCAGGCAGTATACATATCCACACTCCTCTATGCAAAAAAAAGATGCAAAATGTGGAGCAAGGAAGCAGAAAAGAAAAAAGATGGCCATGGCAGGACTTCATGTGCCTCTTGTGTTCGTGACAGTTTGCATCCTGCATCGGACTATACAATCCAATAAAATCAACAAACCCACAATTAGTAAAAGTTATCATCGGCCACGATGGACTACCAAAAGAAAGGAATGTGTGTGTGTGTGTGTGTGTGTGCATGTGTGTGTGTGTGTGTGAACTTACAGCGCTGTACTTCCTGTGCTGGGCGAGGCAGGGTCCGACGATACGGACCACCTCGGATGCACGCTCTCTGCTCAGGAACTTGATTGACAGTTCAGCGGCCTGGAAAGTATATGACATCATCATGTGTTATTGTTTCACCAGCGCCACAACATATACCATATAGCCATCTGGGCCCTGTTTCAAGTAGCAGGATATGTTTAAGCTAGTTCAGCGCCTCAACGTTATATATATAGTCATCTGGGCCCTGTTTCAAGTAGCAGGTTAGGTTATGTTTAAGCTACTTCAGCGCCTCAACGTTATATAGTATACCATATAGTCATCTGGTCCCTGTTTCAAGTAGCAGGTTAGAATATGTTTAAGCTTAAACCAGAACTCTGATTCCAGGGAAATCAATTGCCTCTGAAAAATCACTGCCTCTGCTATATGCATTCTCCTCGCTGTTTGGCCTACCCAGGGTGATCCTGTCTGACCAAGGCTCTAATTTTATGTCTCGCCTACCTTTTCATGTGTGTAACTTCCGGTCCAGGCTTACTGTGCGTTCACATCAGAAGCGAATTGAGCTGCAAAGACGCTTTGGTCGCTCATAAAGTATCGCTGCAAATATTTCTGTTCGCTTTTGTCGCTCAAGTCGCTCATGACATACAATTCAATTTTGCAGACGCATTTAAAGGAGCCGTATGCTTTTAGTACAGACAGCCATATCAAAGAGTCAAGGTGAACCCTCCCGGACTCCGCTATTAACATGAACCGCTCCGCCGAAGGAGCCGCACATCCACACGCACCGGACACCAAAATACAAACACATGTTTTCCATTTGATTGCTTTTAAATAAAGTTGTGTGCAGTTATATGGTTAAATACGATTATTAAAAGTGATCATGTCTCCTTCCTGGTCCAGAACCGCTTGGTCCATGCCGTTAGTAGGCGGCCCGCTTCGTACGTGTGCTTGTAAAAATGATATTTAAGCTTGATTATTACGGCATTGTATTGTCAACGCATAAAAACTGATTTTATAAAAAGGCAACTCGCATACATAACTAAGCGCAATTAAGCACGCAAAAAAAGTTGATTTTGTTGGATTGTAGGAGGGCACACGGCCCAGTAGTTCCCCGCCTAGCAGCTACTGAATGAATGAATAGATGAATGGAATGGGTGGTAACTTTCGAGAATAAATTATACTGCAGGGCTACCTCCCATTTCACACAACTCATCCTCAATTAAACTGCATTGAAGTGACACGTTTGTTCTGTGCATTATTCATTTGCACAACATTATTAAGTATTTTCGATATTTGAAAACAATATCGTCCAATTCAGAGCAAAGAAGATTAGTATGCTAGGATCTCGGTTAGCAGGCATGTATCGCGCCTATTTTACAATAATCTCAAAAGTTTCATTAACTCACTCACCAGACCAACCAACCACGCGTGACACCTACGCCCAGGCCAGAGCCTTTTTGTTTGCGATCTCTGAAACAACAAAGGCTTGGATCGTACAACACCGGATGCCCAGCCACAGCCGAGATTAACTTTTCAGTCGACATTTTGATGTACAGTAGGAACCAACAAAGTACAGTAGGAACCAAAGTGCCGGTGTTCCCTGGGATCCACGCAAGCAAAGAGCGTCTATATTCCGATTGGGTGTCAGTGTTTTGCCGCTGAAACGCATCATAGTAATTTGCATAAAGTTCAGCCGTCTTCAACTTTTTTTGGTCGCTCTGGTTGCTCAACTTTTGCCACTGGTAGCGTTGGTCGCTTGTGTTGCTTTGGTCGCTCTTGCCCAGAGAAAGTGAATGACTTCCGGTGATTTGGCAGCTCAATTCGCTTCTGATGTGAACGCACAGTTAGAAGGGCATGTGAACTTGCTAAAGAGAACCTAGAAGGCTACTTGTGGTATATACAGGCCACAATCCTTTGTTTTTTTTCTGTACCATAAGTAATACCAATTCTCACCTCATGCGATCGAGTTTGTTTTTGCAGGGTTACAACCTGGAGGTCTGCCATATCTGTGGGAATGGACAATGTCTGGCTGATGCCTTGTCCAGGTCGTAAGTTGCCATAAAGTTCTGGCTGATACTGTTTAGAGCATAAGTTGCCTTAAGTACAATACTGTACATCATTGTTTGTCTTTATTTTAATTATTATTATTGGTTGCTGTGAGCAACCCTTTTAAGGGTGGGGGTATTACGAGTAGGTCCTTTTGGTTGTGGGGTTTGTGTTGTTGTTTCAGGTGTCCTGGAACTGTGCCACCCTGAGTGGGAACACCTGTGGAACACCTGACCAGGAAGACTATAAAAACTCCTCCTCCACCTCTGTACTCTCTCTTGTCCTTGCAGCTTTGGAATGCGGCAGCTTGCACTATCCGTTAGCTATGTTTATACAGGTTATAATAAACATGTTTCTCATTTCGTCATATTGAACTGGTGTAATTTCTTTATGTTGTTGCCCTTGAGCCGGGTCGTAACAAGAGTGCATTGCAGTTATCTACGCGAGAGAAAACATTTCTTGAACTACACACAACCAACTAATCCTAGCTATCCATGCATTGTATGTATAGTGTATAAGATAGGATGGTACTTTATTAATCCCAGCCACAGTAGAAAGATCAGGACAGTATTTATACAAAGACACAAAATAAGAGTAAAAACTACAAACAAAAACCACAGAAAATATATCTATGTACACAATATAAGTAGTAGCAAACAATAAACATTCCAGGTGAGGTAGAGGTAGCGGTGCTAGTGTCTGACATGCGGAAGCATTTACCTTCATCCAGCACTTCTCCATCAGAGCCACGTTGGATCCATCCTTCACCTTAAGATAACACTCCACCGCCCGGTTGAACTCTCCCGACTGCTCCCACTCCCGGGCCTGCTCCACCATGCCCTCCAGACCTCTACACACACACACATGCACGCGCACACACACACGCACGCACACACACACGCACACACATGCAAGCACACACACACACACACACACACACAAAGACGCACGCACCCATGCATACACACACACAAGTGAACATTTTAATAAGCGCAGTCTTCAGTAAGAGAATCAAATGAGACGTGTCTATTAAATCTCACCAGGTAACACAGCTGTTTAACAGTTTAAAAGTGTAGTACGAATATACTATCATGATATTAGTACGAATGGACTGACAATCTACATCCCTTGGTGACGTAGTGGCGGCCCGTATTTGGTTGTAGTATTAATCTGCAGTGTGTAGTGTTAAGCTGGTCTCACCGTGGGCCCTGCTTGGCGGCCTCCTTCTCGTACTCCTCCTGCAGCAGGGATAGCTTGTTAGGCAGGTACTCCTTACAGAGCCGCATGGCGTCGCTCCACATCTCCACATCCTGGGGACAAACAGACATGAGAGACATGAGAAACATCCACATCAAACATTAACACAAGAACCAAGGCATGTGGTTAGGGTTTTAGATTCAGGGTTTGTATGCTTGTGTCAAAGCTCATTCACCAGCACACCAACAATAATAATGATAATAATAACAATGTTTATGTACTGTAAATACAGTTCTACCTTTTGACAGTTACCATGGCATGTGAGACTTCAAAATACATTGCAACAAGAGTAAAATAAAAAAAACATTTTAGATTTGTGTTGTTCTTTTCTGTTCAATGGGGCTGTTTACTTCACCTAAATCCACACATAATAGAATAGTTCAACATGTTCTATTTCATTCTTCCTGACCGCCAGAGGGCGGTGCTTCTGCACTGGATATCTCCATCTCGCATATGTGCAGGTCGAGTTATTATACCAACAAAGTCACCTGTGACCATGCGATGACGTAGGGCGCACGCCCCAGTATAAAACCCCCACGTCATCACGCAATCTGTTCCTTCTATCTTCTCACGATTGAGGAAAAATCTGATAGCAGGTCAATTGGCTCGCCGCTGGTAGTCTCATAACCTGAGGGTTGGTGCTTCGATTATTCGTCCACCAGGGACTGCTGCAAGCCGCTTATTCTTCTTTCAAGTGTGGTCTGTATCTTCGGACGAACAGCGGTGATCTCACCGTTACGGTTCGTACCGAATTACGGCAGACAGGTAAGTAAGTTGCTTTAGTTGTAAGCCGGCGGCTCGCCGGGCTTGAATTTGTTTTGAACAGTGGTGTTTTCGCCGCATGTTATGTTACACGCTACATTGTTTTCGGTGGGTTGTAGCGGCAGTGAGCATGCTATTGGACTGAACAGTCAAGAATCTCACTTTAAGTTGTCGGGCAGTGCTGAGAGCACTGACTCTGAGAAATAATATATATATTTTTTTTTTTCGGGGTACGCTCCAGTGCGGGTGCGTTTGAACCCTTTTTTGTTGTTTAGGGGTGCAGCACAGTGTTTCTGCTGTGTCTGTCTTACCTGTTCATGAGATAATTGTGCAGCATAGTAGGCTGACTGTATTATTCTTTCATTCGCTTTTCTGAGAACTATATCACTGGATGACATGTTGAGCTTGCATGTCTGTAACTCTTGTATGGCCCCCCTCCAGACGGAGGACGGCCACGATGAATGTCTTGTCTCGGGGTTGAACACCTGAGGGCAGGTATATCTGACAACCCATGCATGAACTGCAGGTTTATGCCACTGTCGGTCAGAAGGGCTAGACTGGCGAGGTGGAAGGGGATGCTGCGTTGCTACCTGCTAGCAGGAGCGCAGTCCCGAAGGCACCTAAGGGACGCAGACGCAGTACGGCCTCACAGGGGCCTCCTGCGAAAGTTAAGAAGGTGGACACTTTGGCTCGCAAAGTGGACACTCTTTCATCGGAGTTTGCTCAGATTAAGGAGCTTCTTCTCAATCTGCAGCCTGACGATAGGGGGTCAGCTCCCAGTGGTGACTCCGCCACAAGGGGCTCGCCTTGTCGGGACGTTGATGTGCTGTCAACTGCAGCTTCCTGCAGTTTGTTTGACGATGAGGGAGAAGGACAGGACGAGGATAACGACTTAGTCTTTCGAGCCTCTGACACTTTGTCTCAGGGGTCTGATGGGTCATTGCGTGGATCAGAAGCTGGCCATGCCACACTGAAACCAGCAATTCGGATGGCTTTAGCAGGCCTTGGGCTGGATGACGCTCCCGTCACAGCAGCTCCGCCAAGTGCTTTTTTTAGGCAGACGCCGCAGCCTGCAGTGTTTTCGGTCCCTCCTTCGAAACCCTATATTGAAGAGCTCCAGCGCTGCTGGGCAGATCCGAAAGTATTGTCTCATCACACCAGTGATGGCAGGAATCTGGCCGCCATGCAGGAGGCAGGCAGCTATGAGTTGGATCGTATGGCCCCAATCGATCCTACCATTGCCTCTCTGATAGTCTCACCCGATGAGGCTCTCAGACCTGATGCCCGCTGTCCCCGTCCTCAGTGCCGGCTGACAGATGATCTCCTTGTTAGGGCTTATAATATAGCGGCACGCATGGGCCGGATTGGTAATTCCTTTTCCCACCTTATCCTGGGCCTGTCTCAGATCCTGCAGGAATCGGGTGTAGACACCTCTGCCCGGACCCTCAGTGATGCATCCCTTCAGAGTTTTGCCTTCATGTCTAGGGAGCTTGGAAGATTGATGTCAACGGTGACACTGACACGCCGCCAAGTCTGGCTGGCGCAGTCCTCTCTGTCAGAAGGGTGTCGCCATACTCTCCGTTCCCTTCCAGTGGTTCCAGGTCATATGTTTGGGCCAGCTGCTCAGCAGGCGCTAGAGCGCAGTGCCCAAGTAGACCAGGCCAGGCAGCGGTTTGCTGGCCTGCGTCGGGGCCCGGCTCAGGCCCCAAGGCAGATGGGTCTTTTGCCGTCTGGTCCCAGCCGCTCTCATCCACCTGCTCGGCCAGGTGCACAGCTGAGGTCCTCTCACTATTCGGGGCATTATGATCAGCGCCGGCAGGCTCCCTCCCGGCCATTTTTCCAGGTGCCAAGAGGATCAGCCCCCAGTGGTCGCCCCCCCAGAGGCTCTAGGGGGCGGGGGGGTCAGACCTGAGGCTCAGAGGGCCGGTGTCGGGCGCTTCTCTCAGCAGCACATCAGCTACTGGGAGAGGGAGAACACAGACCCTTGGGTGGTATCCACGCTGTCCAAGGGATACACACTGCAGTTCCGACGCCGGCCACCGACTTTGTGCGGGGTCAAAATGTCTGTGGTCAGAGATCCCGCAAAATCCCTCGCCCTCAGCAGGGAGCTGGCATCCCTCTTAGACAAAGACGCCGTCGAGCCTGTCGAATGGCATACACGGCTGAGTGGGTTTTATTCAGTGTATTTCTTAATTCCGAAGAAGGATAGTGGGTTCCGCCCGATCCTGGACCTGCGGGGGCTGAACAGGTTTTTAAATGTCCTGCCATTCCGCATGTTGCGGATGGCAGACGTTCTTCAGTCAGTGGAACAGGGGGCCTGGTTTGTGTTGATAGATCTCAAAGATGCCCATTTCAATGTGCCTATTGCTCCACATCACAGACAGTTCCTGAGATTCGCATTTCAGGGCCGGGCTTATCAATTCAAGGTGATGCCGTTCGGTCTCTCACTTGTCCCTCGCATATTTACGAGGTGCGTGGCAGCGGCACTGGCTCCCATACAAGCCAGGGGTTTGACGGTCTTGCCATATCTGGACGATTGGCTACTTGTCTCCCCAACTGCGGAGCAGGCAGTCAGAGACACTGCTCTGCTCCTTGGACATGTGAACCAGCTGGGCCTCACAGTCAATTATTCAAAGAGCAGTCTTACACCCAGTCAGAAGGTGGATTACCTGGGCATGACTGTCGACTCACAGGTAATGAGGGCCTTCCTTTCTCAGAAAAGGGTGAAGAATATTTTGCAGCTCATAGGTTGCTTCCAGAAAGGCAGAGTATTGATATACAGCCTCTTTCTCAAACTGCTGGGTATGCTGACGGCAGCATCCATGGTGATCCCCCTGGGTCTCCTTTCCTTACGGCCCCTTCAAATCTGGGTCAACGCACTTCACTTGGATCCCAAGTGGCACAGGGGCAGGAACGTCAGGATATCCTGCCCTTGCTGTCGAGCCCTGAAGCCTTGGAGGAGAAGGGGGTATCTGGTCAGGGGGGTTCCCCTAGGAGTGATCCCTGCCCACTGAGAGGTTGTGGAGACAGATGCCTCTCTGTTAGGTTGGGGTGCAGTCTGGCAGCGCAGGACCATCAAGGGCAGATGGAGCGCACAGCACAAGGTGGGAACATAAAAATGTGCTCGAGCTCAGAGCAATATATCTCGCACTGCAATTTTTTCTTCCGGTATTGAAGGGGCGGCACGTTCTTGTCCGCACAGACAGCACCTCAGCAGTGTACCACATAAATCATCAGGGTGGCACCAGGTCCAAGCTGGGTCTGCAGGTGTCAGAGCAGCTCCTTACGTGGGCATTTCCCCACTTCCTGAGCCTCAGGGCCGTACACCTCCCAGGCGTACAGAACACTGTGGCGGACTGGAGACTCCACCCAGAGGTGGTGGAAATGATTTGGAGCTGATATGGCAGAGCAGAGGTGGACGTTTTTGCCTCAGGAACATCCACACATTGTCCCCTTTGGTACTCACTGATGGAGGGGACCAGCCCTCTGGGACAGGATGCATTGGCTCATGCTTGGCCAGCCCGCCTTCTATATGCCTTTCCTCCAATTCCGCTCATTCGTGTGACGCTGGAAAGAGTGCAACAGGACGGCCACAGACTGCTACTGGTGGCCCGGGCGGCCATGGTTTCCGGTGCTGCTGAAATTACTCCACGGGGAGCCATGGCGCCTCCCAAGGAGACCGGACCTTCTCTCGCAGCTGGAGGGACGCGTATGGCATCCGAATCCAGATCGCCTTCAGCTTTGGGTCTGGCCATTGGGAACCAGGACCCACTCCTGGCATCCTGTGACCAGTCAGTGATCGACACGGTGTTAAGTTCCAGGGCTCCCTCCACTAGGTCGCTCTATGCTAATCGGTGGAAGCTTTTCTCCCAGTGGTGCCAGACACAGGGTGAAGTGCCGGAGACCTGCTCGGTGGCCATCGTTGTGCGTTTCCTGCAGTCGGTATTGGACACAAGCAGATGTGCATCAACCTTAAAGGTATATGCAGCGGCCATTTCGGCAGGGCATACCAGAGTGAATAACCAGACAGTGGGGTCGCACTATCTGGTTGGTCAGTTTTTGAAGGGCGCACAGAGGCGCAGGCCATCAAGGGTCACTGTAGTGCCGTCATGGAACTTGACGTTGGTTTTGAGGTCAGTGTGTCGGCCCCCGTTCGAGGGGGCCAAGGCAGAACTCAGGTGGTTGTCTGCAAAGACTGCATTTCTGCTGGCAATCACATCGGCGAAGCGAGTGGGTGAACTCCAGATGTGTTTGTGGTGGTATCCGGATGGTTCGGGGGTTACGCTCCTACCCAATCCCTCCTTCCTGCCAAAGAGGGGGCCTCCCTCACAGGTAAACCAGGCAATTGAGTTGGCAGCATTCAGTCCACCAAGCTCATCGCAGCAGGCAACAGAGCTGTCAGAGCAGCTTTGCCCTGTTCGGGCACTCAGGGAGTATGTGGTATTTTTTTATATTTATATTTTTTTCGTAAATCTGACCAACTGTTTGTTTGTTATGGCGGTTGTAGGAAAGGTCAACCTTTGTCAAAACAGAGGCTTTCTAAGTGGATCGTCGAGGTGATTGTGCATGCTTATACATCACAGGGCCTACCTGCACCTAGTAACGTGCGGTGCCACTCTACCCGGAGTGTGTCCACATCATGGGCAGCCTTGAAAGGGGTCTCCCTGCAGGACATCTGTGCTGCAGCGACTTGGGGATCCTCATGTACCTTTGCTCGCTATTATCGCGTCAATGTGGCTGCTCTACCTGCTGTGGCGACGGCTTTTCTATGAGCAGGTTCCATGCCTTAATGCGGTAAGCATTCCTCGTGACCTTGTTGGCATTAGTCATCCAGTGCGGAAGCACCGCCCTCTGGCGGTCAGGAAGAATGAAATAGAACGAGAGTTACGAATGTAACTACGGTTCTATGAATTCTGGATGACCGCCAGAGGGCGGTGCTTCCGCACTGGATATCTCCATCTCGCATATGTGCAGGTCGAGTTATTATACCAACAAAGTCACCTGTGACCATGCGATGACATAGGGTGCACGCCCCAGTATAAAACCCCCACGTCATCACGCAATCTGTTCCTACAGAATCTTCTCGCCCAGATTCCGAGTGACAGACAGCTCTGGCGGTCATCCAGAATTCATAGAACCGTAGTTACATTCGTAACTCTCGATTTATCTTCAAGTTAGGACAGGTAAACATAAGAAATCCCAGTGCCAACGTATTCATAATTTGCACGTGAGTGCACCCAGCCATATATCTGCACTGCAACTTTCAGCAACTTGTTCTCAAAGATTTTGTATTTACTGTGTTGAAATACATGTGAATTTTCTTTGGACAAATGTTAATCTAAATAGGTTTACATGTTCATTTAGAGTAACACAGTATATCACCATGCATTGTAACAGTACATGACGTGATGCATATTGCAGCATTGTTTTAGGAGACCCGAAAAGATTTGACTACATAAGACTAGATCAAAACAGTGTTTGGGAGCTCATTAGGATGAAAAAGGACAAGTTGTACACTCTGGCTCTCTCTAGCTACCTTGTAGTATTTCACGGCCAACTCGGGTCTCTGGGCACGGAGTAGGAAGGCCTCTGCCTTCTGAAAGTCCTTCTGGTCGAAACAGGACTTGGCCTGGCCCACCAGAACCTCCCTCACGCTATCTGGGTCGTGGCTCTCAGCCACGCACTGCGCACCAGCCCAGTCCTGGTTGTGAACGTACCTGGAGGACACACACACACACACACACACACACACACACACACACACACACATATATATATATATATATATATATATATATATATATATATATACACATATATATATATATATATATATATATATATATGTATATATATATATATATATATATATATACACATATATATATATACACATATATATATATATATATATATATATATATATATATATGTATATATATATATATATACACATATATATATATATATATATATATATATATATATATATATATATATATATATATACACATATATATACATATATATATATTCATACCGAAGAAAACTCGTGTACTCAGTTTACTACTGCTGGCCGAGTTTGTGAGGTTGCTATTAATAGCCAATTACGCTCGGAATTGCCAGGGTTAGGGGTCCCCCACTGGGACCACACATGCTAAAAATGCACTCATGGTACTGTAAGACGCTTTGGATAAAAGGGTCCATCAAATATAATGTTCCGGGGATTTCGGTCTAGCCAGCGGATATCCAGGCCAAGACTTTCTCTTCCATGCGCCAGTCATTGTTTACAGTCCAATTAGCAACTAGAGATGCGTGAACGGAGTTGAGAGACGACGTCGCAACTGGATGGTTTCACAAGTAGCCTTTTCAGAGGCACTTCAGAGGCTGTGATGCATCAACAGAAGACCTGAGTGTGCCACTGGCAGAGGAGCTAAACTGCTTCTTTGCTCGCTTTGAAACATCTCAGCAGCACTCATCTGCTCCAGCACTGCCCCCACCCCCACCTGGCTCCTGCACCACCCCACTCACTGTACTAGAGCACGATGTTAGACGGGTGCTCCTGGCAGTGAACCCCAAGAAAGCTGCCGGCCCAGACGGAGTATCTGGCAAGGTGCTCAGAGCATGTGCCTACCAACTCGCCCCCCACCTTTACCAGGATCTTCAACCTCTCCCTGGCCCAGGCAGTCATCCCGTCCTGCTTAAAATCAGCAACAATAATCCCAGTGCCGAAGAAGTCTCCCATCACCAGCCTGAACGATTACCGTCCGGTGGCCCTCACTCCGGTAATCACAAAATGCTTTGAGAGACTAGTTCTTCAGCACATCAAGGACCATCTCCCCCCAGACTTCGACCCTCACCAGTTCGCATATTGTGCTAACAGATTCACAGAGGATGCCATTGCCACAGAGGCCTCCCTCCTCTCACATGTGCCTGGATAAAGGACTTTCTCACCAACCGACCCCAGACTGTGAGCATCGGCTCCCCACAGGGCTGTGTGCTGAGCCCCCTCCTGTACTGCCTCTACACCCACGACTGCAGTTTGGCCCACAACAACCTCATCGTCAAGTTTGCTGACGACACCACAGTGGTCGGACTCATCCCAAAGGGGGATGAGGCAGCCTACAGAGAGAAGGTCCTGAAATTGGCAGCCTGGTGTTCAGAGAATAACCTCGCTCTGAACACCAAGAAAACCAAAGAGATCATCGTTGACTTCAGGAAGCACAGCATCGACCCAGCCCCCCTTTACATCAATGGCGAGTGTGTGGAGAGGGCCCACACCTTCAGGTTTCTCGGCGTCCTCATCTCCACCGACATCTCCTGGTCAGAGAACATCACGGCAGTCATCAAGAAGGCTCAGTAGCGGCTACACTTCCTGAGAGTCCTCAGGAAGTACAACTTAAACTCCAACCCACTGCTGGCTTTCTACCGCTCATCCATCGAGAGCCTGCTGACATACTGCATCACAGTGTGGTACGGCAGCTGCACTGTTGCAGACAGGGAGAGGCTTCAGAGAGTCGTTAAGGCAGCTCAGAAGATCATTGGCTGCCCTCTCCACTCACTGATGGACATTTACACCCCGCTGCCTCAGCAGAGCCAAAACCATCACCAAAGACAGCTCCCACCCTGGCTTTGACCTGTTGCCCTCAGGGAGGCGCTACAGGTGCATCAGACTAAAACAAACATATTTAAAAACAGCTTCTGCCCAAAAGCAATAACCACCCTGAACTCTCACATGCACTGACTTCATACATGGACATATGGACTCTTTTCAAACACTACTAAACATTGTCAAAAAACCTTACCTACTGTGCAATATTTTACAATGTGCAATACTCTTTTTAATGTGCAATACTCTAAAATGACTCCTCAGGACTGTGCACCTTACCTCCCTTTTCTTTGCCTATGTTTATATATATGCTATATTATATTGTATATTTTCTATATTTTCTTGCCTATGTTTATAGTGTATATTTTTATATTTATTGACAATAAAAGGCATTCTATTCTATTCACAAGTAGCTAATAAAAAGCTAAATCGTCATCAGACGATAGCCAATGGGTTCCTAGATTGCATTTCAGCCAATGCGTTCTGCCTCTTTTGCTCTCCACACGGACTGTTTACCCAGACGCAACCAAAGCCCACGTCAAACCAGATCTTCATTCAACATGAATCATGTTAATCATGAATAATACATGTCAATCATTAATAATATATGTTAATCATGAATAATACCAATTTAATTCAAATCAATTCAATTCAATGCACTTTATTTGTCCCCAAGGGGCAATTTACCATACCAGATCCTCATACAACATGAATCATGTTAATCATGAATAATACATGTTAATCATAAATCTGTTTTCCAGATCTGTTTTCTGTGTGATGAATTGCTTCACAACGTCATAATAGTCATAAAAATCATAATAGCATAAAACACTATTTGAATAGTGCCATTAGCTTTATGCAATGCAAATCCCAGCTTCAATAAAGGATGCTGGGGTTTGCATTGCATAAAGCTAATGGCACTATTCAAATAGTGTTTTATGCTATTATGATTATCTACCTAAATGTAGCAACATGCTAAGTACAGGTGTTATGTATCTGGCCACCTCAACTTAGCATGTTGCTAATGTGCTAGCATGCTAGCAGCTGACAGCCAACAGAGTCCTGCCTGTGAACACGTCACATTGTTACTTACATCAACACCGCCTCCTTGGGTTTCCCTGCCTTGATGAACTCACTCTCCGCCTCTGGAAACTTGCCCTTTAAATGGAAACATGTGGAGAGCATGTGGGATTAGCACGTGAACCACTTGACATTTAGCGGCTGTGGAAGGCGTGTTTTCTGAGTGTGACCATGAGAAGAGATTCAGACCAGCTTAGGGGTTATTACGTGACCTTAGCAGGTCATGAGGTTGTGAAGTTTCAGAGGAATGAATAAACAGCAGATATAAATGGAGATGATAGAACGTCACTCAGAGTGTGGTGGCCAGAAGTGTGAATGAAAACGATTAAGTAAAACAGAAGCAGCCTGTGAAGAAGAAAAAAAAAAATCCATCAAAACGATGACAAAACCTAGAAAGCAAAATATCACACAACTCTTTTCACAATTAAACTAAAGAATCAGGTTGAAATGTAAATGTATTATATTTGTCTATAAGCAGTCCACAGAGCATCGTGATAAAGAATATATTTTCTGAATAAACAGAGTAAGAGTCTAAGGAAGGTAAGAGGAGAAACAACAGGGCCTCGTTTGGAAATGCATATTTTCTTGTTTGGCTAAATGCTGTAGAACAGCGGTTCTCAGGCTGGAGTGTGTGGGGGTCTGACCCACCTCGTCCTCCAGGAACATAGCATGCTTCAGGTGGATCTCTGGGATCTTCTGCTTGCTCGCCAGCCGGGCCAGCTCAAAGGCAAAGTCAAATGAGCTGAGGATGGGAACCATACCGCTTCAATACATGATGTTACATTACTGCTCACTAAGAGTATGTCATTCAGAGTAGCCGTCAACATTATTATATTATATAGTCGACATTATTATATTATATAGAAGACATATCGTAGACATTAATATATTATATAGTAGATATTATAATATTATATATTAGACATTATATTATATAGAAGATATATAGTAGACATTATTATATTATATAGAAGACATATAGTAGACATTATTATATTATATAGAAGATATATAGTAGACATTATTATATTATATAGAAGACATATAGTAGACATTATTATATTATATAGAAGACATATAGTAGACATTATATTATTTAGTAGACATAATTATATTATATAGTAGACATACAGTAGACATTATATTATATAGAAGACATATAGTAGACTTATATTATATAGTAATCATTATTATATTATATAGTAGACATTATATTACATAGTAAACATTATCACATTATGACCTATGACATAACATATTATATAATATGTTATATGATAATATTCCTCCAGGATGTTGGACATGATGCTGGGTAGCGGTATTAACAAGGTGTTAGGTGTTAGCTACTGGTATCATGTGGGATGTTGGACATGATGCTAGGTTAAGGTACACACCAGTTATCAGAAGCAAAGTCTATGGCGTAGTCAGTCAGGCTGAACTTGTTGAGCAGCTTGACCGCTGCTTCCCCCCCCAGGCTCCTTGCCCACAGGTAGGCTACCTGCTTCTGGGCCCCGGGCCCCCCATGGCTCTTAGCCACCTGACCACACACAAAGACATGGAGAAGTAAACACACACACACACACACACACACACACACATAAACACACACAAACATGGAGAGGTAAAGACCCAAACACACACATACAGTAAACAAACACACACAGAAGTAAAGACCTGCACACACACACACAGGTAAAGACCTAAACACACACACATACAGTAAACACACACACAGAAGTAAAGACCTGCACACACACACACACACAGAAGTAAAGACCCCCCACACAAACACACACACGTGGAGAAGTAAAGACTCAGACACACGTGTAGAAGACACACACACACATACACGTAGAAGACCCCCCCCCCCCCCCCCACACACACACACACACACACAGAAGCAAAGACCCTCACACACAGATGGAGAAGTAAAGACCCACACACAGATGGAGAAGTAAAGACCAACACACACACATGGAGTCGAAAGACCCACCCACACACACACACACACGGAGAAGTAAAGACCAACACACACATGGAGAAGTAAAGATCCATACACACACATGGAGAAGTAAAGACCCACACAATCACACACACACACACACACACACACACATACACACACACAGAAGTAAAGACCCACACACACACACGGAGAAGTAAAGACCCCCACACACACCCACACACATGGAGAAGTAAAGACCCCCACACACACATGGAGAAGTAAAGACCCACAAACAGTCCCTTTTCTAATCCCATGCTCAGTGGTGTGTGGAGGTATGTGAAGATTGTGAGCCCTGCTCAGAAATGCTCTAAATTAATGTACTTAAATACCCCCTCACCTATGGAGAAGTAAAGACCCCCCCCCCCCCCCCCCCACACACACACACACACACACACACACACACACACACACACACACACACACACACACACACACACACACACACACACACACACAGAAGTCCCAAACACACACACACACACAGAAGTACAGTCCCAAACACACACATACAACATGGAGAATTACAGGCCCAAACACACACACACACACACACACACACACACACACACAGTGTGTAGTACAGACCGAAACACACACACACACACACACACACACACACACACACACACACACAGTGTGTAGTACAGACCCAAACACACACACACAAACACACACACACCCTGTAAGCATCCTCCCACATGTCTCCGGCGCGGTACATGTGCACGGCAGCCTTCCACTCCCCTGCCTCCAGGAAGTGATGCTCTGCCTCCGACAGCCTTGCCTCAGCCTCCAGCTCCTAAAGGAGATACAGTCAGCCTCAACATTATCTCATCATCTGGTACATTATGCTAGAGATACAGTCAGCCTCAACATCATCCTGGTACATTATGCTAGAGGAGATAAAGTCAACCTTAACATCGTCCTGGTACATTATGCTAGAGAAGATACAGTCAGCCTCAACATCATCTGGTACATTATGCTAGAGGAGATAGTTAGCCTTAACATCATCTGGTACATTATGCTAGAGGAGATACAGTCAGCCTCAACATCATCCGGTACATTATGCTAGAGGAGATACAGTCAGCCTTAACATCATCTAGTACATTATGCTAGAGGAGATAGTCAGATTCAACATCATCCTGGAACATTATGCTAGAAGAGATATGGTCAGTCTCAACATCATCCTGGTACATTATGCTAGAGGAAATACAGTTAGCCTTAACATTATCTGGTACGCTATACTAGAGGAGATACAGTCAGCCTCAGCATCATCCTGTTACATTATGCTAGACAAGATACAGTTAGCCTCAACATCATCCTGGTACATCATGCTAGAGGAGATACAGTCAGCCTCAACATCATCTGGTATTTTATGCTAGAGGAGAGAAACTCTGCCTTAACATCGTCCTGGTACATTATGCTAGAGGAGATACAGTCCTCAACATCCTAATATATTATGTCACTAACATTTAGAAGACCTACAATGTAGGCTGAGACAACAAGACGCAAACAATCACAATTGGAGTAGCTATTAAAAAGGTTATAGTGCTACACAGCATAGTCTAATAAAAAACAACTTGAGTTGTTAGTGGTCTTGCAAACAGTTACAGTAGATGTCAAATATCAAAGTGCTTGCTAAACAATTTCTACATTCCTAAAGTTCCACAACATGGTAGAGCTCAACAAAGTGCATCTAGACTACTAGACCTAGATAATGTCAGCTTGTGAGAGGTCCCCAGAAGTGGTGGGTTTGTACCATGACTAGGGATGTCCGATATTGGCTTTTTTACCGATAACCGATAACCGATATTGTTCAACTCTTTCCGATACCGATATCAACTGATACCGATACCGATATATGCGGCCGTGTTTTACACCAAAACTAATTTCAGGTAACATCATACAATATTTAGAGTTACAGAGTTACGCTACAACTAGCGTCCCACTACACGGCCGCACATGCCCAGGCTTGTTATTGAGACGGCGCGGCGCGTTTGATGATGTCATCAAACCACGTCCTCACTTGAAACATAACAGATGTCTGAAATTATTTCAAACAAAGTGTTTATTTATTTCACACTAGCTGTGTTTCAATACTCGGTTGAGTCGCCCTCGCTCACTTGCCCTCAGCCCTTGCCCTCGGGGGAATCCCCAGCGCCATCTTAAGGGCTATTCCATCTCTCTACAAAGCTGAAGTGCCCTTGGTGAGATCGACCCTTGAGGACTGAGGGATCGAGTCAACATCGACGGTCACTCCAGAGCTGTATATCACCCACAATGCACTGCAGTGGTGCACGAAAAATACATCCATGCGGTGGCAGTAATGAGCCCCAAACACCGTTGTCTGCTGTTTGTTTACCACCAAAGAAGAAGAAAATGAATGAAAAGGAGCCAGCACGGATCGGCCAGGGTCATTATGCAATTAGACTACACGTTGTTGCTGCGTAATGAAAGAGCCAACAATTTACAAGTGTAAGCATATACTGCTATTATAGGCTACTATTTGTCACAAATAAAAAAGAAAAATAAACTACGCCTGCAGCTCCGCTTTATTTTTTTATTATTTTTATTTATTCATTTATTGATTTGCGGCCGCCTATTGACGCAGCCGCTCTGCTTTATTTATCTATTTACCCTATTTATTCATTTATTTAGTTATTTGCGGCCGTGGCCGCCTGTTGATACAGCCGCTCCGCTCCGCTTTATTGCGGCCGCATCACCAGGCGGCTGCAGTGGCATTTGCCCACATTGCCCAATGGCCAGTCCGTCCCTGCCTGGGAGTGAGTTTATTTGTAACCTACTGTGTCATTGCATATGAATGTAGCCTATTTCTGCGTCTTTACTTTCTTAATAGTCTACAAGACGATTCCGTATAAAATTGGCAAAGAGGGGAACATTAGAATGAGAAAAGGCATGTGTGACGTGAGACTCGCGCTCAATCCGTGAGAGTTGGCAGCTCAGCTTATTACTTCTGATTCTAGAGACTTGCTTCTTTGTTGTGGTGCTAATTTAATTTGCGGGAGACTATATAATGTTTTTAATGTATTTGGTGTGCATAACAATTCTTTTATTGTCAAACAGGACAATTGTACAGAGGATGGGTCTGCAGGGAAGGCTGACAGGAACACAGGCGGACAAAAAATGGGAAAACTTAAAAAAGAAATACAAGGCAATTAGTATAAATTTGTATAGAAACAACACAATTGGCAAAACAAATTCACTCATAAAAAAGATTAAGACAAAACTGTGAGCATCACATACGAATGCATAAAGAATGCACAAACAACTACATGCTTTTTTCTCATTTGAAATGGAAGCAACCACTATAAATCCTTATAGACCACTGTTCCCTGTAACATCTATCCTACATGACTAAGTGTTGTGTTTGTGTAGTTTTCTGAACCACAATCTTGAACAATAAAGGCTATTTAAAGACAATGATGAGGACGAGGATGGTGGTGGTAACAGGCTTAATAACTATCAGAAATAACAATCTAAAACTAATGTCAACTAAACTGAAAGTATGTTAAATGTTTTTAAACAACCAAACTTTTTACAAATAAGGTAAAAATAAATAAATAAATAAATGAATTGTCTGAATAAAATATAAAACAAAACTAATAATTCTGAAATTACCAGGTGCTGGCGTATTGCTATCAAGCGCAGAAGACGTCTTCGTCTCAAAGATATGAGTCTCTGTATATTACGCGTTATTTGGAATAGGCAATAGAGCGCTACTCCAACAACGTGTGGCCGATCCATGATTGTCAAGGCTGTTACCGGGTGAGGGCAGGTGCGTTTCATTTATCCCTTTTCCTCCTCCCCCGCCCACTTCCCCTCGGCTCTCCAAGTGGCCTCCGTGTGACGTATTACCAAGGGCTGAGGGCAAGTGAGCGAGGGCGACTCAACCGAGTATTGAAACGCAGCTACTGTCTTTGTACTAACAGAAAATGGTCGCTTGCATTCGACTCAGGACAATTAGAGCTTTCCAACAAGGTATAACATGCCATAGGCCACTTTAGTCATTTTGAGCTTTTTTAAAAACCGATACCGATATTTTCCGATATTGATTTTTTATGCCAATATCGGCCGATAATATCGGTGGGCCGATAATATTGGACATCCCTAACCATGACCCATGGTGCAAACCCACCTCTAACATACCTTGGCCAGGTGGAGGTGGGTTTATGGGTCTTCTCACATACCTTGGCCAGGTGGAGGTGGGTTTCCTTCAGCAGGTCAGGGTGGTGCTTGGCCACAAGACGGATCATGTCCTCAAACAGCCTCTTCTTCTTATACATGGTGATGGCCAGGTCAGGCTGCTTCACAGCTGCAAACAGCCTGTCAACCCACACAACATACTCACATTTAGTTTATTTTACATAAAATTGGCTTCTTGATTGGTTGGCCCACACTAATCTGGTCATTCTTAATGTACAGGAAAAGCTACACACACACAGTAACACCAACAACCTCCTTAAGGGGGCCAAAGGTGAGGACATATGGGAGGCAGCTGTCCACAGTCCTGCAACCACCACATCTTCTCTAGTTTGTTTCAGGGTTAATCACAGCGTGTTCTCTTACGACACTTTTGGCCCTGTTAAGCAGTGTGGGAAACCCAGCCATGCATCACTTGAGTCGGTATGGTGCTTGTGAAGTAAAAAAAAAGTGGCTGGCACAGATGACCAATTTCAACAACTTATATTGCAGCTTTTGTGATTGATTGATTGATTTCATTTTATTTGAAAGGGACCATGTGCAATTAAAAACAAATGTAAACATTTGATGCATTGCACCAGAATTAGCCTTAGGCTAATTTGCATCTGCAGTCCCCAGGTACAAATAAATACAGCACAGATAAAAACATCAAGCATTATTCAAGGATATAACATATCAAACATTATTCAGGGATATGTAATATATATCAATAGATCACACATGAAGTGCCCCTCACAGGCACACACACACACACACACTATGATCAGAGGGTGTGGCAGCATGCACAGCATACAGCACTACGCCCACACACATACACACCTTCTCAGCCCCATGGGGAGGTGAAAGTGACTGAAAAAACTAATGTTGGTCACTAGCAAGTTAGTGGGTGCATTGTTGTGAGAAGTGTTTTTTTATATTAGCTTTAAAGGCACCAAGCAAGTCACAATTTCTTATGCTATCTGGAATTGTGTTCCATTGTGTGACAGCTTTAACAGAGAAGGCTGCCTGTCCAAATTCTGAATAGCGAAAGGGTACAGTGCAGCTATGTACAGAAGCTATTCTAGTGGACCTTACAGAGCCACGGTAACAGACAAACTCGCTCAAACAGGTGGGGGCCAAGCTTTTTAGGATTTTGTAAACGGTACATAGATTTGAAAATATTCTAAAGTTTTCAAAAGTTAGTAGATTGTGCTTATGTAGTATGTCACAGTGGTGGTACCTAAGTGGCTTTTTGTCAAAGATTTTCAGGGCCTGTTTGTACAGGGATTCTAAAGGCCTAATTGTTGTTTGACTAGCCTGCCCCCAGCAGGTGATACAGTATGAGATATGTGAGAAAATAAGAGCATGTAGAAATATCTTAGCAGCCTCTGTTGATAGAGAGGATCTGATCTGTCTAAAGTTTGCCAAGTTGTATTTAATAGTTTTTGTCATCTTCTTGATGTGTTTTTCGAAGCTCAGATTTGAGTCGAGCAGCACACCAAGATATTTGAATTCAGTGACAGTCTCAATCTGTTCACCTTTGATGCAGATGTTTACATCTGGGATGTTCAGCTTTGTTTTGGAGAAGAACATGCCTTTTGTTTTGCCTACATTCAAGGTAAGATAGGATTGGTCTAGCCACTCAGCCACTCCAACCAGGGCATTGGTTAGTTTAGTTGCAGCTTGTTGAGCTAATTTTGAATGTGTGTATAAGACAGTGTCATCAGCATAGAGTTGTACCTCTACGTCATGACAATACTGTGGGAGGTCGTTAATGTACAGACTAAAGAGTAGTGGGCCTAACACAGATCCTTGTGGTACACCCATTGTGCAACTCAGGTAGTTGGAGCACGTATCTTTGATTTTCACACACTGCCTTCTATTGGATAGGTATGATGATATCCATGCGAGTGTGTTGGACGAAAGGTTGAAGTTGGAGAGTTTAGATATAAGAACACTATGGTTAACTGTGTCAAAGGCTTTACTTAAGTCTAAGAACACAGCTCCAACAACTCCACCTTTGTCAAGACCAGATCTGATTTGCTCTGTTAGGTGTAGGATGGCTGTTTCTGTAGAGTGATGTTTTCTGAATCCAAACTGTGCTGAATTTAGACCAGGGTTGCAGCTGTTAATGTGGTCTGTAAGTTGGTTTATGACCACTTTTTCAGCAAACTCGGAGATTACTGGTAATATATGCTTATGGGTCTGTAGTTACTGACTACATAGCGGTCACCAGATTTGAAGATGGGAGTTACAATGGCATGTTTCCAGTCTGTAGGAAAGAAACTGTGAGTAATGGAGAGGTTTACTAAATGGGCAATAGGGGGGATTAGAGTAGCTGAGTGTTTTTTAATAAACACTGTGTCCTGATGGGAAGCATCTTTGCTTTTTGAGTTTCTTAGGGAGCAAATCACTTTCTTTACTTCCTCTTCAGTGACTGTGACTAGTTCAAAACCCTCTCCTACAACATTAAAGTTAATACATTGTTCCCTAGGTTTAAAATGATTTCCTAATTCCTGAACAGAATCGATAAAAAAAGAATTAAAAGTGGAGGCAATTTTTGCATCGTCGTCTATTGTCATGCTCTGAACTGTGAGCTGGATATCCCCAGTATGATGTTGAGCTCTCCCTATTAAACTGTTGATATTTTTCCAAATTTCGCTGCTGTTACCTTTAGCATCGTTCATGAGTTGGAGAAAAAAGTGTGACTTGGCTAATCTCAGTTCATTAATCACTTTGTTCCTCAAGCCTTTGTAAACCAAAATGTCTGTGTCTCTTTTGGTCTTAATGGCCTTTTTTAAAGCAGCATCTCTACTCTTCATCAGTTGCCATAGATTTTCACTGAACCAAGGCAGGTTGACCTTGTTTCTGTTTTTTCTCTTGATTTTAACAGTGAGTTTATCTCTGACAGCGTTGATCTTTGACGTAAATAACTGACAACTATGCTCCAGGACAGAATGTCTCCCCAGTCCAAGTTATTTATCTCATTGTCAAATGTGTCCTGCTTACTTTTGGGTATACAGAAAACATTTTCATGGCGTGATGTTGATGTATTGTTCTTAAATCTTTTTTTGGTTAATTTCTATGGTGGTATTATTGAGACAATATTATTTGTGTGTGCGTATCTCAATCTGTGTGTGTGTAATAAGATTTGTGTGTATTCACATTTGTGTGTATTCACATTTGTGTGTGCGTAATAAGATTTGTCTGTCTGTATTCACATTTGTGTGTGTGTAAAAAAAATCTGTCGGCGTGTAGCACCCTTTACAATGTGTTTATTTATGAGGAAAACAAACGTTAACTTACCCATGAGTTGTTCGAAGTTTCCGACGACCGGCCAGTCTCATTAACGGCAGCCATCTTACCCATGACAATGACACACTTAACATCACTGGGTGCTACGCGCCGACTAGTGGTGTGTAGACTGTATTGCTACTGAAAGCCCGGCGTGAGCCTGTGAGCCTGAGCTCAGGGCAAAGGAAACGTGAAGTTACAGACAAATCGTTTTTACACACGGATCGCATTTGCAGATCTGCACGGCAGAAGTGTGCCAAAATCCACGTGTAAAAAGACAGCCAATCAGAGCTCCCGCCTGAGTTATAACTGATGACAGACATTTACAGATCTCAGTACGCATTTACAGATCTGTTTACACATTCACAGATGTGTGTACACTTACAGATCTCTGTACACATTTGCAGATTTGTCTTCACTTGCAAAACAAATACAGACACACAGATTTTTTTACACACACACGTGAATACAGACACACAAATCTTATCACAAACACACAAATGTGAATACGGACAGACAAATCTTATTATGCACACACAAATGTGAATACACACAAATGTGAATACACACAAATCTTATTACACACACACAGATTGAGATACGCACACACAAATAATATTGTCTCAATAATACCCCCATAAATTTCCTTGCCACCAGAGTTAAGTTGTGGTCAGATAAACCAGTGATGAGATTATAACGTTTTGTTATCCTTTCAGGTTTATTGGAGAAAAAAAGATCAAGTTGTGTGCTTGAACATTTTGTGATTCTGGTTGGGCCTTTTATCAGCTGTTTTAGATGGTATTTGTCTGTAATTACTTTTAGCTTTCTCCTCTTAGACTTATCTTCCCAATTGAGATTGAAATCCCCCATGAGAATAATTTCGTTGTTGCGGTCACATTCTTTAAGGATATCAGTAAGTTCTTCATAAAATGTGTCATTGGCAGTCGGGGGTCTATAAAAGCCTATGATGATGAATGACATTTGCTGAGACAAGACAACTTTTAGTGCGACATACTCAAGTGAGATTGCCGGCTTGAAAAAAAACACGCGTTCACATTTGATAGTCTTTCACATACATAAGTACCCCGCCCCCTTTTCCCACGGTCCTGTCTCGTCTGAAACATTGGAACCCACTCATTGTAAATACATTGATGGGAGTAGAACGTTGAAGCCATGTTTCAGATATGCACAAAAAGTCCAAGTTTGAGTTCGCTAATAGGTGAGTCATCTGTTCAGTTTTTGAGACGATACTTCTGATATTTAGGTGGCCACCAAAAAGTCCTCTTGGTTTCCACTTCGGATCCCAAACGACCTTTGCATGGTTAACAGTTTGAAACGTTTTAAAAGGGATTTGTTTTTTAACAGCAGGATTGATGCACCTAACATCGTTAGGAGCAGAGTTTTTAGGCTGATGTTCCCCCGTTAGCGCCGCTGTTGTGCTGGCTAGTTTGTTGAAGTCTAAGTTCAAGGCATCTACTCCAATTCCAATTAGGGGGATGCTAGGTACGGGTATTCCACCGAAACTCACCTCCTTGGGCGATGTCGCCACAGACATTGTTGAAGGGAGTTTGGCACCGATGACTTGCGATGCGCTCCGAGTGACTACTGGTCCTGGATTGAGTTGTACATCCCCGGATAACAGCAGTAAGATGAGTAGTATGCTGTGGATCTTCCGTGGTGGGGAGGTGAGTCCTCGCTGTTTTTTGTGATTACGGTGGTCAATCGTGGCACAACCATTACGCAAAACAGATGAGTATATGGCATAGAGTCCGAGCAAGTTGTGGTGATAGGATACAGTCCGAGTGTTTGCCGCACAGTTTGAGTGCGCCAGTGTTCTCCCGTCCAAGCCACCTGTTGCATCCGATGGTTGTCAAAGCATAGGTGTTCTGCGTGTGTCTTCCTGGACAGGTAGACCCGCAGCGGAGGGCCAACAGTGGTAAGCAGCAACAAAGTTATAAAAAGCGCGTTGTGGATTTTCTGCCAGATCGCGGTTTTGTAGTGTTTGATGCTGACCTCCATGCTGTGTGGATGACGCTGATCGCGGGTGCGATCAACCAGTGCTGCAACCGGCATACCTCCCGGCATACCCCCGAGACCCGGCATTGTGGTCTCTTACAACCATTGTGATGTAGATATTGTGGTCCTTCATATCATATTTGTATCATATTTGATACAAATTCACAGCAGGCACGTACTCACAAACACACAGTTACCTCTCGGCCTCCTTGTATTTCCCATCTGTCTCCAGGTCCTGAGCTCTGCTCAGGTACAGAGCTGACACTTGGTTTTCACTCATGCACTCCACCGCCAGCTAGGGACAGGACAACAAACACACACACACAGTGTTCATTCACTTATTTTTCAAATTATATAGGTAATGCGTTATATTACATTCCCACTGATTTCTACTTTATTGTATATATCATTGTGTGTGTATACTAACCTTGTGTGCCTCCTCCCAACTTCCACACACTGTGTACATGTCTAATGTGTGTGTACTAACCTTGTGTGCCTCCTCCCAACTTCCACATACTGTGTACATGTCTAGTGTGTGTGTGTGTGTGTACTAACCTTGTGTGCCTCCTCCCAACTTCCACAGACTGTGTACATGTCGATTGCATCTTTAATGTGACCTCCCTTCACATACAACCTCTCCGCCATCTGCAGAGGTTCACACAATATAATAATACATTATGATGTATATTAGAATAGTATGATATGTATTAGTTATATATTATAATAATATATTATGATATAAATATTATGTTATGATAAATATTAGAGTATATTATGATATATCTTATAATATATTATGATATATCTTATAATAATACATTACATACATTGTAGACATTGTAGACATTGTTTATTCATGAATAATCTTCCAATATCTTCCGATTGAGCCTAATATTTTAGCCAAGACAGACTAAATAGTCTAGATGGAAATAGGGGTCCACGCGCACCCCCCGGATTTTTTTTAATCCTTAAAGTGTCTATTTTCAGAATCTGCCAGGTACCAAGCTGAAATAATGTCCAAAAGGCTTCATTTTTAACCCTTTGCTGCACCCGACCGGAACCCGAGAAATCTAAAAATGATATAGACAGTGGCATAACATCTGAAGTAAACAACATACAGAGACAAATGAACACATTTTTCCATACAATTCTGACCCCAGGAATGTAATGGAATGGTTATTTTTGACATTTGACAACATATTGACCCTATTTCTAGACAAAAATAGCAAAAAATGGCCAAAGATGTGTAGAGGACCAACTATTTTTTCATTTTCTCAAGCGCATAGGGTGCATTTCTTTTCACAACCTGTTATTTCTTTATCATTCAAGTGTCTATTTTAATATTATATTGGGTACCAAGCTGAAATAATGTCCAAAATGCTTTAATTTCAACCCTTTGCACCAAACCTGAAAAATCTAAATATGATATAAAGTGGCATAACTTTTGATGTAAACAACTTACAGAGACAAATGGACACATTTCTCTATATAATTCTGATGCAGGGAAACAGTTATTCGTTATATCTTACAACATCTTGACCATATATGGTCAAAAACTGCAAAAAAAGCTCATTTGACAACGTTTTTATTATAGCAGCCTGAAATAATGTACCAATGGGGGTTATTTTAGCCTTTTACTGCACCTATCTTGAACCTGAAGAAATTGAAAATAGCTTTACTTTTGAAGTAAACAAAATAAAGCAAACTAACTTAAAAAAAAAAAAGTTGACTGAGCATCAACTGGCAGTTTTGGAATGTTGGGGCGTTGTAGTTGGCAGTTGGTGTCCATCGGTTGGTACCTGCAGATCGCCATCTCTCACTGCTCTCTCTTTTGGAACAATTTCAGTAAGTATTTACTATAATTCTATATATGTAACTATATATATATAACTATAATTAAGATATACCTTTGTAGTCATAACCAGTGTTGTGTGTAACGCGTTACGTAACTACTTTTTTGGGTCAAAAGTAGTGTAACGCGTTACTACAGAAAATATGGTAATGAAACGTAGTTCCTTTTTCAGTTGGGCAGAATGTTACTTTTCCCAGGGACAGATTTGACAGCGACACTGCCTCAGCTGCGCGCTTGCACAATAGTCGCGGGCGCTCATTCCACAGTGAGGCTGGTACTAGCAATAGTGTGAGGTGTACACTGTGCCCTGGCCAGAAACTTTTGTCCACTGCCGTAACCCTCTCCCGGACTCACTCGCTAGCTTTAACTGCTGTTTTTTAATTTTATTTATTAATCCGCACTTCCAGACCGTCACCGGGGCTTCAGAGTAATGTGTCCGAGGTGAGTAGCCCTCTCCCGGACACACACGCTAGCTTTTACCGCTGTTTTTTATTCATTTATTTAATCCGCACTTCCAGACCGTCACCGGGGCTTCAGAGTAATGTGTCCGAGGAGAGTAGCCCTCTCCCGGACACACACGCTAGCTTTTACCGCTGTTTTGTATGGCATGTTTTGTTTTGAGACATATGAGCCATTTTGAGGTTTTCATCATGTTGTCCTAGCCTTGATTTGATACAATTTGCACTATAGCTTTGCACCAATTTCGGTGTAGCCTCTTTAATGTAAGAGTTATGTATTTAGTTTTGTGTTCACCTACATGCCCATAAGATGCTATTTGGTATTATTGTTTGTATTGTTGTTTTCTTCAACAAGTGCTCTGTGGTAATTTTTATAATAAAGAGCACAAAAGAAATACCTGTTATGTCCTCCATAGTAGAACTTTATGTAGGCCTATACACATTTAGGAAATGAGATAGGGTTCTGCCCAAAGTCGAGCACCATAAAAGTAACGTAAAAGTAACGAGTAACGTAAAAAGTTACTTTCCATAGAGGGTAACTAAGTAAAGTAAGGGATTACTTTTTTTAAGAAGTAACGAGTAACGAGCAAACACTACTTTTTAAAAGTAACTTCCCCAACACTGGTCATAACTTCGTAATTTTTCAGTAGTTTTTACTATAATCACAAGCTTTTGGAAATCGAATCTGTATTCTTGACTAGCAGTGTTGGTAGCTTAGTTGGTGGCTAGCTAAAGTTTTTGTTTTATTTTCAGGCTCATTACTTCATATATACTTACCATGGAGAAAATAAAACATTGTAACACAGCTGAAGTGCCTCCAAAGAGGATTTGTTCCCTAACATGTATTTTACATGTCTCAACTCTTTCTGAGTATGGTAATTTTACCACGCTCAACACATGCAAGGGGGGGGCAAAGCAAGAAGCTATCATATCTACACACATATACACACGTATCCGAGATATGAGACTCTGTGAAGCAGCCAGTTCACCATACCGCATGACGGATATTTGTGAACAGATTCCATTAACATTAGAGGACTTGCCTTTGGATACAATTGGCTATCACCAAAACTGCTATAAAAGCTTTACAGGGAAAATAGATTGTTTACAAGTGTCAAAGGCTTCTACATCTGGTGAATCATCATTGAAAAAGGACTCTCTGCGCCATCTCAAATCTCTGACAATTCAATCTGAAGGAGCTCCAAGAAGGTGTTCCTTCTTGTTTCCCAATCAGTGCATTTTCTGTGACAAAGCAAAATCCAAGTTCAAAGGCAAGACTGAAGAGCTTACCAAGTTTCAGAGTTGGAAACACAAGGAACCAGCCTGGAAAGTTATTGAACCTAGGGCACAGGAATTAAAGAAAGAGGCTCTTTATCGCAAGGTGCAGGGCAAGGACCTCTTTGCAATGGAAGCTAAGTATCATCCATCATTCATCAAGTACCAAAACCATGAGCGTGGAAGGGAGAGGGCAGAAAAGGCAACAGACAACATTGACAGCCTGCAGGCCCAGAAGATAGCAGCACATAACAAGTTGTATTGTGTGCTCTTTGTATTGTGTGCTCTTTGCATTCAATCACATTCTTAGGAATGTGATTGAATGCAAAGAGGTTGTCCAGCTAAGATCCATGTGTAACTTGTACATGAAGACATTGGACTAGGACTGTACCAGCGCGTTTAAAGGCAAAGGAAAGGTGAATCCCCTGAAAAAGCTACGACAGCATCCTAAGCTCCAAAATGCTTTCAGGCAGCTTGGTGCAGACTGGCTGGTCACGGATGAGCTGCAACGGGAGATGGAGAGTTTCACATGCATCATGTATGGTCAAGCAAGGATGACATCAGTTGATGCAGTACGAGCCAAGATGCTGAGGAAAATGGTCGGTGCTGACAAAGTCCATCCATCCATCTATCTTCTTTGCCGCTTATCCGGGGTCGGGTCGTGGGGGCAGCAGCCTAAGCAGGGAAGCCCAGACTTCCCTATCCCCAGCCACTTCGTCTAGCTCTTCCTGGGGGATCCCGAGGCGTTCCCAGGCCAGCCGAGAGACATAGTCTCTCCAGCGTGTCCTGGGTCTTCCCCGGGGTCTCCTACCAGTGGGACGTGCCCTGAACACCTCACCAGGGAGGCGTCCGGGAGGCATCCTAACTAGATGTCTGAGCCACCTCATCTGGCTCCTCTCAACACAGAGGAGTAGCGGGTCTACTCCAAGCTACTCCCGGATGACCGAGCTTCTCACCCTATCTCTAAGGGAGAGCCCAGCCACCCTGCGGAGGAAGCTCATTTCGTCCGCTTGCACCCGCGATCTTATTCTTTCGGTCACTACCCAAAGCTCATGACCATAGGACCATAGGTGAGGGAATGAAGATCAACTGGTAAATCGAGAGCTTTGCCTTTCGGCTCAGCTCCCTCTTCACCACGACGGATCCGTGCAGAGTCTGCATTACTGCAGACGCCACACCGATCCGCCTGTTGATCACCCGCCCCGGAGAGTGCACTCCATCCTTTTCCAGTTGAGAACCATGGACTCGGATTTGGAGGTGCTGATTCTCATCCCAGCCGCTTTACACTCGGCTGCGAACTGGTCCAGCAAGAGTTGGAGATCACGGTCTGATGGAGCCAACAGGACCACATCATCCGCAAAAAGCAGTGACCCAATCCTGAGGTCACCAAACCGGACCCCCTCAACACCCTGGCTGCGCCTAGAAATCCTGTCCATAAAAATTATGAACAGGATCGGTGACAAAGGGCAGCCCTGGCGGAGTCCAACCCTCACTGGAAACAAGTCCGACTTATTACCGGCAATGCGGACCAAGCTCTGACACCGGGCATACAGGGAACAGCCCGTATCAGGGGGTCCGATACCCAGTATTCCTGGAGAACCCCCCACAGGGCTTCCCGAGCGACATGGTCGAATGCCTTCTCCAAGTCCACAAAACACATGTGGACTGGTTGGGCAAACTCCCATGCACCCTCAAGGATCCTGCAGAGGGTGTAGAACTGGTCCACTGTTCCACGACCTGGACGAAAACCACATTGCTCCTCCTGAATCCGAGATTCGACTATCCGACAGACCCTCCTTTCCAGCACCCCCGAATAGACCTTACTAGGAAGGCTGAGGAGTGTGATCCCCCTATAGTTGGAACACACCCTCCGGTCCCCCTTCTTAAAAAGAGGGACCACCACCCCGGTCTGCCAATCCAGAGGCACTGCCCCCGATGTCCACGCGATGCTGCAGAGTCCTGTCAACAATGACAGCCCCACAACATCCATGGCCTTAAGGAACTCCGGGCAGAACTCATCCACCCCCAGGGCCCTGCCACCGAGGAGCTTCCTGACCACCTCGCCGACCTCAGCCCCAGAGATAGGAGAGCCGACACCCGAGTCCCCAGGCCCTGCTTCCTTACCGGAAGGTGTGTCGGTGGGATTAAGGAGGTCTTCGAAGTATTCCTTCCACCGATCCACAACGTCCCGAGTCGAGGTCAGCAGCGCACTGTCTCCACCATACACAGTGTTGACAATACACTGCTACCCCCTCCTGAGACGCCGGATGGTGGTCCAGAACCTCTTTGCAGCCGTCCGGAAGTCGTTCTTCATAGCCTCACCGAACTCCTCCCATGTCCAGGTTTTTGCCTCAGTAACCGCCACAGCTGCGCTCCGCTTGGCCTGCCGGTACCTGCCTGCTGCCTCCGGAGTCCCACAGGCCAAAAAGGTCCTATAAGACTCCTTCAGTTTGACGGCATCCCTCACCGCAGTGGGTTCGGGAATTGCCGCCATGGCAGGCACCGACCACCTTGCGGCCACAGCTCCGGTCGGCCGCCTTAACAATGGAGGCGCGGAACATGGCCCACTCGGACTCAATGTCCCTTGCCTCCCCCAGTACATGGTCAAAGCTCTCCCGGAGGTGGGAGACGTTCCCAGCAGACCCTCACAATACGTTTGGGTCTGCCAGGTCTGACCGGCATCCTCCCCCACCATCGTAGCCAACTCACCACCAGGTGGTGATCAGTTGACAGCTCCGCTCCTCTCTTCGCTCGAGTGTCCAAGGCATGCGGCTGCAAGTCCGACAACACGACTATAAAGTCAATCATCGAACTGCGGCCAAGGGTGTCCTGGTGCCAAGTGCACATGGACACCCTTATGCTTCAACATGGTGTTTGTTATGGACAATAACAATGCACTGAACACCACTCGGGTTCAGATCGGGGGGGGGGCATTCCTCCCAATCACACCCCTCAGGTCTCACTGTCGCTGCCAACGTGAGTGTTGAAGTCCCCCAGCAGAACGAGTGAATCCCCAGAGGGAGCACTTTCCAGCACCCCCTCCAAGGAGTCCAAAAAGGGTGGATACTCTGAGCTGCTGTTTGGACCATAGGCACAAACAACAGTCAGGATCCGTCCCCCCACCCAAAGGCGGAGGGAGGCTACCCTCTCGTCTACCGGGGTAAACTCCAACATACAGGCACCAAGCCGGGGGGCAATAAGTATTGCCACCCCTGCCCGGCGCCTCTCACCAGTGGCAACTCCAGAGTGGAAGAGAGTCCAACCCCTCTCGAGAAGACTGCTTCCAGAGCCCTTGCTATGCGTCGAGGTGAGGCCGACTATATCTAGCCGGAACTTCTCAACCTTGCGCACCAGCTCAGGCTCCTTCCCCACCAGAGAGGTGACGTTCCACATCCCTAGAGCTAGCTTCTGCAGCCGAGGATCGGACCGCCAAGGTCCCCGCCTTCGGCCGCTGCCCAGCTAACACTGCACCCGACCCCTTTGGGGGGTGAGTCTGCGTGAAGGGGGTCCCATGTCTTCGCTTCGGTCTGTGCCCGGCCGGGCCCCATGGGTATAGGCCCGGCCACCAGGCGCTCGCCCCCTTGCCCCACCCCCAGGCCTGGCTCCAGGGGGGGGCCCCGGTGACCCACGTCCGGGCGAGGGACACGTAAGACCAATTATTTTGTTCATCATGGGTCTGACAAAGTCCTGGACTCAAAATCAAAAGTAGACCTGGAACGCCTGCCACCCCCAAAGTCTGTCTCATCCCACATGTGCAAAGGGCCAACTACAGAGTGGCCTGCTACAAGAGAGCAGACGAGGAAATAATAGAGAGTCCCAAAACATATCCAGGCATGGGCTGGGAGAAGACAGGAGAGGAGGAGGTGTTGGAACCTGTCTGGACAATTGGACCCATCCTCCCGCCTTCTCTTGTTGAGGTGCTGGCTCAAAGAGCATAGTCAGAAGAGCAGGCAGCTCTTGACAAGGTAGCTGATTCCAACAATGAAGAGGATGGAGAGTATGAACAAAATGATGAGGATGAAGAGCTGGAAGAAATAGACTTAGAAGATCTCTTCAGTGATGATTAGGAAGATGAGTAGTATAGGTCAACTTTTATTATTTATTTATTATTTATTATTTTAGTATTTATATGAATTAATATTTGCCAAATCAGCATTTTTTGCCGTTTTTTGGCCATAAATAATTTTAAAAAAAAACAGAGTCAATAATATTATAATGACATATTACGTTGTCAAATGTCAACACTAACATTCCATTAAATTCCTGGGGTCAGAATTATATCGAAAAATGTGTCCATTTGTCTCTGTAAGTTGTTTACATCAAAAGTTATGCCACTTTATATCATATTTAGATTTTTCGGGTTTGGTGCAAAGGGTTGAAATTAAAGCATTTTGGACATTATTTCAGCTTGGTACCCAATATAATATTAAAATAGACACTTGAATGATAAAGAAATAACAGGTTGTGAAAAAAAATGCACCCTATGTGCTTGAGAAAATGAAAAAATAGTTGGTCCTCTACACATCTTTGGCCATTTTTTGCTATTTTTGTCTAGAAACAGGGTCAATATGTTGTCAAATGTCAAAAATAACCATTCCATTACATTCCTGGGGTCAGAATTGTATGGAAAAATGTGTTCATTTGTCTCTGTATGTTGTTTACTTCAAATGTTATGCCACTGTCTATATCATTTTTAGATTTTTCGTGTTCCGGTCGGGTGCAGCGAAGGGTTAAAAATGAAGCCTTTTGGACATTATTTCAGCTTGGTACCTGGCAGATTCTGAAAATAGACACATTAAGGATTAAAAAAAAAACAGGTGGCATAAAAAAATCCGGGGGGTGCGCGTGGACCCCTATTTCCATATTTTATATCTACCATATGACCAATAATTAGGGTCACACTAACCTCGGTGCCTTTCTGCTGAAGTAAGACAGAATCATGAGATATAAGCAGAGGCATATAATTATAAAAGCAACTCCTCATGATCAGAATGAGTACGTTGTTGGTGACATGTGCAGAGTACATAGTGTGAGATCAGTTTGTTGCAAAGAGCAGGAAGTGTTAATCATTAATCAATGATAGCAGAGAACAGGCAGGCTTGTCTCTGTACATGTAAAGAACGCTGGAGTCAGATAACACAAGGACGAGGTGGGAAGACGTCAACAGCCAGCCTTTGTGATGACGTTTTCATTGTTTGTGTATATAACATCTTGGGCCAGAGATAGGTGTGCTCAGACTTCGTGAACTGACACACACACTTTGTTGTTCGGTCAGGGAAACGTAGTGGGACCCAGATATATCTGTAAAACTCTGCATATTATTCTGGTGTTAACAATAAAACTGATTATTTCTTGAAGCTAAACAACTTCTTCTATTGCTTCATTAAAAGAACACGCGTGAGTAAGGGTTTCATTTTTATTTTTGAAACTGCTTCTCACAACAGGACACAGGTAGATGTTGATTTGTAGATGCATTTATTGGAGATGTCATGATAGTATATGCCGAGCAGATGGTATATGCTGCCATGACAGAGGCTCTCTCCTGAGTGTGTGTGGTGATAGCTGGTTTATCCTGGGTGCCATGATTGCTCATGCACCACAGATGTGCAGCCTCACCCAGCCCCAGACCCACAAACACACACTCCACAGTCGTCAATGTTTTTTAATACACGTTGCATGCGTGCAGACCAAAGAAGGAACCTGATAACGTAAAGTGTGGTAAGACAGAGAGCTACAGTGGATGATACGTATATACACAGTGTGGACGCAATGTGTTGAGCTTGGAAACCCCTCCTACTAACAGGAAGGATAGACCGCAGCTTTACCAAATATTGAGGACCAAGTGTGCCATGAAAACAATGAATGAATGAATGTTTAATCCATCTCAACTTGACTCACATGCTACCGTCCCCCTTTCCTTCACAAATTTCTGCTCTGGTACCTGATAGTCCTGTAAAGAGGCGTAGTGCTGAGCGATCTTCAGATAGTACTTCCCAAACGACGAGTCTTCCTGCAGCTCCAGAATGTGGACAGCCTTCTTCCACTGGCGTGCTCCAACAGCTGCCTCGATGGCCTTCATGGAGGAGCTGAATATTGGGAGAGAGAAGAGAAGAACATGTTAATTCAAGGACAGTATCAGCGTCTTCATCTTGCATAGAGAAATGTCATTGTACATTTTTTCAGCAAGTCTCGCTTTTTGAGGGTGGGCAGGGTTTGGAGAGAGACGGGAGGGTTGAGGTGCAGAGTGTTAGATTAGAGCTAGCTTGAAATAGCAAATCTTGCATGTCAAATCTAGCAATACACTGTGAATTAGGGAAGGGGGTTCTTGGCTGCAGTGACAATACAAATGCTTACTAACACTTTTCAGTTGGGGAGAGGAATTAATTTATATCAAAGCTAATTCAATTAACTAGCAATAGTACAGAAGGTGATATAATAGAGTGGTGCAGGCATGAGTCCTAAAACCCAGAAGTCCGTTAGCATTTTCGCACTTCCGTTTCTCTCGTCTTGAAGTCAACGTGTTTTTTGAATGGGTTTTTAGTTAGATACCTGAAATAAGGTCTGTGGTTAACACAAGCTTAAGAGATTGCCACGTTTTGTTCTATGACATAAAATATGTCAGTAAATACCCCACTCGTGAATTTTCCATTGGCTTTTTGTTGAGGTGATGCTAACTTCCGGGTTGTCCTACAAAAATACATCATCCCTGCATTGGTGATCTTATTAGGATACGTTTTTCTACGATAAAGGGAAAGACCGCATCAGTCTTGCGATTTGTATACATGCAAGTATTTGTGAACATGCATATTGTCTGTGTAGAAGTGTGAGAGTTTGTGTGTACATGAATATTGTCTGTGTAGGAGTGTGTGTGCGGGCCCTGGGGGAGCAGTGCAGCTCCTCTAGAGTCGTCATTTTCGTAGTATTTTTCATTGGGTTTGCTGTGCGCTCATGGTGACATTCTAGTAGAATGATGTGTCACTGCAGATCGGCCGGAACTCCTGACAAAATCACAACAGCTCCTCCGACGAGGTCAGTTTGTCTTTGACCACCAGTTTGTCTTTGACCACCTCACATCAGAGGACTGTTCCAGGCAACGGCAACTGGATTATTTTCACATTTTTCACAGATTATCCTAGGACTGCGACGAAGTGACATCAGAAACGGGTCAAAAGTCCTGTAGTGTGAGCTTGGCATTGGACAGTTTTACTGTTTGAATAGAAAACTGACTTTAGTCCTGTGGCCTCTGTTCTGCTCTCCTCAACACTGCATGAGGAGGAAAGCACATCCTGCCCCAATAAAGCTTTTACCTACACGTACTTTAATACATGAAATCCAAACACAGATTTAGTCCTTTTCTGCTCTTTTTCAATTCTAATTCAAGTTTATTAAATTAAGTTTACATTATTTGATATGGACATGACAGTAGACATGACTGCAACATACATTTATGCACAAGGACCAGATGCACTGTGTTCAGTGTTTGTAGCGAAACGCTCATTTACAACACTTGTCCACAGAAGGCTTTTTTATATATGTATATGCAAATGGACCAATTGACATAAATAACATAGCCCTTTTAGTTGAGAGTGCTCTGTGTGCTTCTAGATGGAGACAAATAAAAAGACTGTACTGGTTTGTGCATGTGTGTGTAGAGGCCTACCGGCAAAGTTGTTTGCTAAGGCCACACTAACATCTTCACCACAGTCGAGTGAAAACCTCTACTCTATTTTCTCCACAACCTCAGCAATGGAAGCGTTTCCATCCCTGAACTAAGCTAGGCATGCGTACCCAGCGATGAGGTTGTTTCCTGAACTAAGCTAGGCGTACGTACCCAGTGATGGGAGTGTTTCCTGAACTAAGCTAGGCGTGCGTACCCAGCAATGAGAGCGTTTCTTGAACTAAGCTAGGCGTGCGTACCCAGCAATGAGAGCGTTTCTTGAACTAAGCTAGGCGTGCATACCCAGCGATGGCAGCGTTTCCTCAACTAAGCTAGGTGTGCGTACCCAGCGATTGGACCATTCCCTCAACTAAGCATAGCGTGCGTACCGAGCAATGGTAGCGTTTTCTGAACTAAGCCAGGTGTGCGTACCCAGTGATGGGAGCATTTCCATCCCTGAACTAAGCTAGGCATGCATACTCAGCGATGGGAGCATTTCCTGAACAAAGCTAGGTGTGCGTACCCAGCAATGGACCCATTTCCATCCCTGGACTTAGCTAAACATGCATACCCAGCATGTGTACCCAAATGGGAGCGTTTCCTGAACTAAAGCTAGGCATGCATACCCAGCGATGGGAGCATTTACTGAACTAAGCTAGGTGTGCGTACCCAGCAATGGACGTGTTGCCATCCCTCAACTTAGCTAGGTGTGCCCACCCAGCGATAGGAACATTCCCTAAACTAATGGTGTGTCTGAAATCGCGCACTTCTATACTTACACTTACTTTTTTGAGTGCACTTTGCGCAAAAGCGGAGAGTGTGCCAAAACGCAGTGCACTGGAAATACGTCGGTGGCGCACTCAAAATGATCTAAAATTTGAGTGTGGACCGATGGACACTTTCCGCACTCAACGGCCGCCATTTTGTCTACGTAGCGGAAGGGGCGGAATCAAAAATGGAGTAACAGTTGAGACCAACGCGCTCAACAAATGTAAAATAGTATTGAATATGTAAATTAATATATATTAATATATTTCATAGGTAAATAAACTTAGCGGTAGGCCGTTTTCCGCCAGGAGGAAAACGGCCACAAAAAAAAAAACGAAGAAAAACCGCCAAACTGCGAACTCATTTCCGGTAGGTGCGCAAAGGTTGTTTTGACAGTGCACTGTAGAAATGAGAGCACTGCGCCTATAAGTAAGTGTACTGTGGGGATAATGAAGTGCACTAAATGTAAGTGCACTTACGTAAGTGCGCGATTTCAGACACAGCATAAGCTAGGCGTGCGTACCCAGCGATGGGTGTGTTTCCTGAACTAAAGCTATGTGTGCGTACCCAGCGATAGGAACATTCACAAAACTAAGCTAGGCATGCGTACCCAGTAATGGGAGTGTTTTCTGAACTAAGCTAGGCATGCGTACACAGCGATGGGAGCTTTTCCTGAACTAAAGCTAGACGTGCGTACCCAGCGATGGGAGCGTTTCCTGAAGTAAGCTAGGCGTGCGTACCCAGCGATGGGAACATTTCCTGAACTAAGCTAGGCATGCGTACCCAGCGATGGAAACGTTTCCTGAACTAAGCTAGGCGTGTGCATACCCAGCGATGAGAGTGTTTCCTAAACTATTCTAGGCATTAATACCCAGCGATGGGAGCGTTTCCTGAACTAAGCTAGGCATGCGTACCCAGTGATAGGAGCGTTTCCTGAACTAAGCTAGGCGTGTGTACCCAGCGATGGGAGCATTTCCTTAACTAAAGCTAGGCGTGCGTACCCAGCGATGGGAGCGTTTCCTGAATCTTGGATCACTGTGATCCAAGATGGCGCCGTCCATGGCTGCTATGGCGCTACTCTGTGTTGTGTTTTTGTTTGTTTTTGTTTGTTTTATACTGTTTTGATGTCCTGTTTGACTTCCTACACAAAAGAAGAACTATTGCACTTTAAGGAGCTAACACCACGGGACAATTACCCCAAACTACTCACCCGTTCTACGGACATTTTGGATATACTTGTGAGAGATTCTGCGTTTTTCGCCCGTGCGGTGAGATGGACCAGAAGACAGCGAGGAAGGAGAGCTGGCTCTCTGGCTCGCCTGCGTCGGAGGGGAACGCGACCACCTCTTCCGGGTATTTTCCTTGCAAACGTGAACTCTATTTGGAATAAAATGGACGAGCTCCGGTGTCTCATAGTGAGGAGCAAGGACTTTCATTCCTCGGCTGTGTTTGCGTTCATGGAGACCCATCTGTCAACAGCTATACCTGACGGGGCTGTGGAGTTGGAAGGCTTCTCCACGTTCCGGGCTGACAGGGACTTCAATGCAGTGAACAAGTTGCGCGGAGGTGGAGTATTGTTTTTGTGAACGATCGCTGGAGTTCGGATGTAACAGTGATTCTCCAACACTGTTCCACTGATATAGAATCCCTCTTCATTCACTGTCGTCCATTATATTCCCCCCGTGAGTTCAGCTCATTTATTTTCGTGTGTGTTTACATTCCGCCTTCTGCCAACGTCACCGTAGCAGTAGACACTCTGGCCGAGCAGCTAATGAGTGTGGAACGCCAGCATCCGGACAGTTTTGCTGTAGTTGTGGGAGACTTCAACAATGCTAATCTTAGCTGGGCGCTTCCTAAATACAGGCAGCAAGTCACATGCACCACCCGTGGAGAGAGCACCCTTGATCACTGCTACTGCACAATCCGACAGGCCTACCATTCTGTCCAGCGGGCTGCGCTGGACAACAGTGACCACAACCTCATTCATCTGATCCCCCGCTACAGGCAGAGATTAAAACTCTCTAAACCTGTAGTCAGTCGATTCAGAGTGTGGTCCAGCGAGGCATGTGAGCGACTTCGTGCCGGGTTGGAGTGGGCAGGCTGTGACCAGGACTTTGAGTGGGTGGGGCCAGAGGCTGGAAACAACCTGGACGAATACACAGATACTGTGTTATCATTCATCAGCTTCTGTGAGGAGGTGTGCATCCCCCACTGCTCCAGGAAGTCGTACAACAATGACAAGCCCTGGTTCTCGGCCAATCTCAAGCGGCTGAGGCAGGAGAAGGAGGCGACCAGGCGCGGCGGGGACGGTGACCTGTTCAGGCAGGCCAGTACAGGTTCGCCAAAGCGGTGAAGGAGGGAAAACATTGTTACGCAGAGAGACTGCAGCAGCAGCTGTCTGAAGGGAATCCCTCCTCCGTCTGGAAAGGCCTCAGGAAGATCACCAATTACAAACCAAAGCCCCCGCAGGCACCCGACAGCCTCCCCCTTGCAAACGAGCTGAATGAGTTTTTCTGCAGGTTCAAGAAGGAGTTCCACCCGGCCCCCACCCTCCACACCCCCGGGCCCCAACCACCCATGCACCCCAGCAGGATCATCGAGCCCCCTGCTACTCCTCCCCCGCCCCCTCCCCTCCCTCCCTCCTCCTCCTCACCCTTCCTCTCTGTCACAGAGAGGCTGGTGAAAAATCTGCTTAAGAGTCAGAATCCTCGGAAGGCGGCCGGTCCGGATTCCGTCTCTCCCTCAGCCCTGAAGCACTGCGCCGACCAGCTGGCCCCGGTGTTTACCAACATCTTTAACGCCTCACTGGTGCTGTGTCGCATCCCAGCATGCCTCAAGGCCTCAACCATCATCCCCATCCCCAAGAAGGCCAAGGTCACAGGCCTAAATGACTACAGACCAGTCGCCCTGACCTCTGTGGCATACCTGCAAACTCATAAGGGTTGAAAAAGGTGACAAACTAAACCGTTGTAGCGGGGTCTGGGGGCATCCCCCCCAGCCAAATTTTGCTATTTTAACATGTAAATAAAGCATTCTGGTGTACTCCCAGAAGAAATCGCGAGAAAGCGCGCGATCGTAACAGTCTCGGACCTACGGCCGACGAGGGGGGGGGGGACCTATGACCGGGGGTATGGCGGGGGTGTCTCAAAAAGGAGGACAAATACGCGTCCGGCTTGATGCTGCGCCGGACGCCAGACAGGGCTTTGAAAAACCGGACAGTGGCCACGACGAATGGCCACCCTAGCGCTGTGGTTTATCTTGATTACGATTGGTGGTCGTGTAATGTGCAGGGGTGATAGTAGAAAAAAATCCTGAGCCTGAACTTTTTTTTTTCTGGGAGGTAAGCGGGCCCCTAAGCCAAGATATATGCCCTGATCAACATAATTGTCAAGTGGGATCCAGGGGTATGCTCCCCTGGAAGACAATTTGGATAAATAGTCCCTTAAATGATAGATTCTGATGAATTTTGTGGAAATAAATTGACAACATTCAGGCATGAGATGAACAAACCAAATATAATCCTATATTACAGTAGCATCTTTGTGTAGAGCACCAGAGCTCTTTAGGTAGGCCTGTTCAGTAATCCATCCCTGCTAATACATTTCATCATGTAAATATGAGCATTCCTTCCAGGTGATGTGACCTATTGGCTCAAAATCAGTGCAGGATCATACTTGTTTTGTGAGACACAACTCTTACTTTCTTTTTGTTTCTTCTTTTTTTTTTAAAAATTACATCTTAACATTCTTCATGAATGTTACTATCATTTTAAAAAATACAAAAGTGTTTTTTTAAGTTAGAAAGATATTAGATATTCAACCGATATTCACGCAACGAATTACAGCCATCAGACACGGGGAACTAAAGCCACGATCACCGGTATGAGTCCCGTGTGTCTAGCGGTGTCTACCTGCCCAGGTGTATTGGTCAGTATTTCTGCAGCGATGAGTTAAATCAGGGCTTGTTGCGACCACGGATGTATTCGGTTTGCGATGCTCATGCCTTCTTATTTTTATGTTTTACATTTTGCTCGACTCCGTCGATCGACTAAGCCGACTATTAGGGGGCAGCCCTAGTTAACTTACAGCACTTTATATGGACCATTAGTTATATTTTCAATTCATTTACAGAGCAATCCCTGCAACGTTTTTAGGTAATAACTATAGAAGAGAGGGGGGCGTGGCATGGTGGCTCTCCATCGTTATGTCAGTCAGCCATTACGATGCACGATGTCAGACCACGCGAACCTGATTATTATTTTTTTTTCACAGACACGTCGGTACACCGTGGTGCCGGAACGCTATCAGCCCTGAACGTGTAACGTGGAGTCATTTGGCCAAAGATTTTTTTTTTTATTGTGAAGAGATAGCAAACTTGTTTCTCGCTCATTATACAGTCGGTTATTATACAGTCTATGGTTGGTTGATTGGTTGGTCGGTCAGTACCCCCCCCCCCCCCCCCTTAAAAAAAACTCTTCGGATCTACACGATTCACGTAAATGACCTATTTTGAGTTGAAAACGGCGAATTTCGCCGAAAGGTGACTAGTTTGCAGGTATGTGTGGTCATGAAGGTGCTGGAGCGCCTTGTCCTGGCCCACCTGAAGTCCATTACAGATCCAGTATTGGACCCCCTGCAGTTCGCGTACAGAGCCAACAGATCCACGGACGACGCGGTGAACATGGCTCTGCACTACGTGTTGGAACATCTAGACACTGCAGGGAACTACGCTAGAATTCTGTTTGTGGACTTCAGCTCGGCCTGCAATACCATCATTCCTCACACCCTGGAGCGCCAGCTACCCCTGCTGCAGGTGCCGGTCTCTACCTGTAAGTGGATTACCGACTTCCTGACCAACAGGTCTCAGCGGGTGAAGCTGGGGAAGAGCTTTTCCAGCTCCAGGTCCACCAGCACTGGCTCCCCGCAGGGCTGTGTCCTGTCTCCAGCCCTGTTTACCCTGTACACCAACAGCTGCTCCTCCTCCCAACCGTCGGTCAAGCTCCTGAAGTTTGCAGACGACACCACCCTGGTGGGCCTCATCTCCAGGGGGGACGAGTCTGCATACAGGAGGGAGATCAAGCGGCTACAGAGCTGGTGCAGTTGTAACAACCTGGAGCTCAACACGCTGAAGACAGTGGAGATGGTGGTGGACTTTAGGAGGAACGCAGCTCCGCCCACTTCCATCATGCTGGGGGAAACTCCGGTTGCCATAGTGGAGTCTTGCCGCTTTCTGGGCTTGACCATCTCTAGGGACTTGAAGTGGGAACTGAACATCATGGTCCTTTTGAAGAAGGCCCACATGAGGATGTTCTTCCTCCGGCAGCTTAGGAAATTTAGGCTGCCGAGGACGATGATGACACAGTTTTACACCGCCATCATTGAGTCCGTCCTCACCAACTCCATCATCACCTGGTTCCCGTCTGCAGTGGCCAAGGACAAGGCCAAGCTGCAGCGGGTGATCCGATCAGCGGAGAGGGTGATCGGTGTTCCCTTGCCCTCACTAAAGGCCCTACATGACACTAGGGCTCTGAGAAGGGCAAAAAAGATCATGGCCGACCCGTCACACCCAGGTCACGGCCTCTTCACCCCGCTTCCTTCTGGGAGAAGGTTGCGGCTGCCCAGAACTACTAGGACTCATCACACATTATTATTATTATTATTATTATTATTTAGTATGTATCACATTGGACTTTATTTTGCAATTGCACTTTATTATTATTATTATTATTATTTAGTATGTATTTCATCACCCACTGCTTTGGTTTGTCCTGTTATGTCGTGTTAGCACTTTCCTTGTCCTGTGCACTTTTTTTTGTTGAAATACAAACTCTGTAACGCCAAGACAAATTCCTATTATGTGTAGCATAATTGGCAATCTGAATCTGAATCTGAACTAAAGCTAGTCGTGCGTACCCAGCGATGGGAACGTTTCCTGAACTAAGCTAGGCGTGTGCATACCCAGCGATGGAAACGTTTCCTGAACTAAGCTAGGCTTGTGTACCCGGCCTCGATGAAGTGGTTGATGGCGGCGTCCATGTGCTTGTGCTGCACCAGGTGATCTCCCCACGCCTCCTCCAGCTTCACCACCTCCGCCGGGAAAGAGAGGCGAGACAGCTCCACCGCTGATAGTAGAGGGAGGAAGGGAGGGAGAGAGGAGGGGGGAGAGGAAGAGAGAAAGACATGACAAGGGTGCTTATTGTAGACCAAAACAAGTTTTTAGTGCAGACATAAACATTGTATAAAATATATGAACAAATACAAAAGACTATAATTTACACATCAATATCTCTTACACCTTATGAGAATTTTTTATTTCCTGTGCAAGTGCAAACTTTGTCTTATGCTTGGGTAATCAATACATACAAAATCTAAATATAATACATTTTATGTCTTATTCACATACGGCCCCATTAAAGACAAGAGAATTCTCTGGTAATCTTGACACATACCTTTCCTGAAGGCGTTCCCTCTGCGGTAACACTCTAGAGCTCTCTGGTTATTGCCAATCTTGTCATACAAATCACCCGCCTAGAAGAAGAAAAGGAAGGATGCAGGGCAGACGCACATGACTCATCTCTCAAAGGAATTCAGTATATATTTGTGGATGTTCTGTGTAAATCATATGCTATTTTTAGTGAACTATCAGTGTACTATCAGTATCACCTAAGAATTTGGTGTGATGCTCTACCCTGAGAGAGAGAGAGAGACAGAGAGAGAGAGAGAGAGAGAGAGAGAGAGAGAGAGAGAGAGCAAAGAGACGGAGACAGACTGGAGAGAGAGACAAAGCAGAGAGAGCGACAGACAGAAAGACAGACAGACAGACAGACAGAGAGTGAAACAAAGAGAGAGAGAAATGGCTCATTCCTCTCAATCAGCCCACACAGAAAGAAAGCAAAACCCTCTACTGGAAGTGTAGAAAAAACAGACGGAAGGAGGATGCGAGGTAGTAAGTAAAAGCGAAGGAGCTGAGTCATCATAAGCAGAGAAGGTGAAGAAGAAGAAGAAGAAGAAGAAGAAGAAGAAGAAGAAGAAGAAGAAGAAGAAGAAGAAGAAGAAGAAGAAAGCCAGGCATAGTGATTCGTCTCATCTGTGTGTACGATTAGTACATAACAGGTACTTGTTCAAATTATTGCTTTTTATATTAGTGTTACAAGATCACTTTTCTGTGAAAGGTTTTGTTGCGGATGCCACATAAAAGACTTAACTAAGAACACAGGTATATTTATACCTGTGAGTGTATGTAAGTCTCCTATAAGAGACCTGTCTATATAGGACCTGTCCTGTGTGGTGGGAGGGGGTTGGAAGACCACCTTCATTTGCATGAACTACACATCTGGACAATCCACTTGTTCTCTCGCTGGATCTCCTACAGCTCCTTTTAGTATTACTCTTTATTATTTAGTGGTCAGATGACCACCATACCTTCCGATCCAGTCAAAGAATATCGGAAGTCTACCTCAAATCATAGACTGTAAAAAATATGTGTGACGTCACCCAGTGGTTTACACACCACCGTTTTGGGCTGTAGATTCACCCTATGAAGCGTCGCCATTGCTTGATATTTTTATCAGTGGAAATGATCCATATTTGGCACATTGAGGGCGAGAATTAAATGGCCGCCTTGCAGTAGTCTATGGTCAAAACTCAATAATATATAATCCTTAAAAACTTTTTAATTAGATAAACCTGTCAAACAGGACCTCTCAAAATACATAATATGGAGATTAACTATGGGGTCAGAACAGTCTCATTAATAATGAATGCACAGAGAAGGATTCACAAATGTATTTTGTCATTTATATATAAATGACTTTCTTCTCACAAATACATTTCAATGCACACACAAATGGATATCGGCATGTATAAATGTAAAATAAATCCATAAACAAAAATAAGTTTCACAAACACATTTCTGATCCACACACAAATGTGTCTTGTTTTAAATACATGTAATATAAATCCATAAATCTCTATCATCTCTATCCAAGATGGCGGCACAGGTGTTTTCTCGTTTGTCTGTGTTTCTGTGTTCCTACGTTTAATGTGCTACCTACGTTTGATGGGCTACCTGCTACCTGCTTTTAGTTTCTGAGTTTCTGTGTTTTTCCACGTTGATGGACTACCTGCATTTGGTACAACGGAACACGATTACAACATACGAGCAGGTTTTATTAGATCAAAACAAACAACAAAATGAGATCGATCAGCCTACTACTGCTTGCATATGTGCTGAGCTCGCCGGCTGTGGATGGGCTGGGATCTGGTGATGGGTCAGACGCTTTTTCCCGGATTGTCTTTCCGGGTTCTGGCACTATGCTGCATACCGATGATGACGGCCTTCAATCAACCCATTTGGATTTACCGGACTCTCCTGACTGTTCTATCGAGGCCCTACACGAACAGCTGATCGGTTGGACAGAGACACGACCCGTACTCAGCTGTAGGCGTGAGCAGGGAGTCTGCACTGCCCGTTCAACAAAGTCTGCAAGCCTGTGGATTATTCTACTCCTTTTCTTATCAGGTAATATCCATCCAAACCCGGGCCCAGAACTGATTGAATTTACGAACCCTGAAGACTTAAAAAATAGCGGTGGATTGCGTTTTTTCCATGTCAACGTACGCAGCCTGATTAATAAAATCGATGCTATTCGCCTGTGGGCGAAACTAACAGAAAGCGACATCATCGTCCTGTCGGAGACGTGGCTCAAACCAGCAATCACGGACAGCATGATTCACATTGATGGATACAAACTTTTTAGATCCGATCGTGTAAATAAAGGAGGGGGAGTAGCTATATATATCAAAGACTCGTTTGACTGTTGTTGCGTCGAAAAAATAACAAAGCCTAGGTTTTTTTAACTGTGTGCCATCAAACTAAACCTCCCAAATGGGGCAGATCTCACTGTGGTTGGAGGTTACCGCCCACCTTCAGCTGTAGCTGGAGAAGCTGCCCTACTGTCTGACTTTCTGCACAAGCTGCCCAATGAATACATTGTCCTAGGAGACCTAAACTGGGACTGGTTATCAACTTCAGCGTTAAGAGACCTGTGTGATGCGCTGAACCTAACGCAACTGGTACAATCGCCTACACGCCTCAACCCGAAAAGAATGGACAAATCCACGTTAATTGATGTCATTCTTACTAATGCTCCACATAAGTAGTCTGCTACTGGGGTTTTCTGCAATGATATCAGTGATCACTGTGTGGTTGCCTGTGTAAGAAATTGTAAATTGACTAAAACCAAGCCACGATTTATTTTTAAACGAAATTATAAACGCTTCAATGAACAGGCTTTTCTCCATGAAATCTACCATAGTGATCTAAACATAGTTTCCCATATGGATGATGTTGAGTTGGCCTGGAATTATTTTAAGAAGACCTTTTTATCTATAATTAACAAACATGCCCCTCTTCGCAGACATAGAGTGAGGGGAAGGGATAACCCCTGGTTTAATGACATGATTGCAACTGCTATTAGAGAACGGAATGAAGCTTGGACTATAGCTAAAATAAATAATAATGATAAATACTGGCTAAATTACAGGGTACTAAGGAACAAATGCACAAGACTAATACAAAATACAAAAAGTGAGCATTATCTGCATTTAATAAATGAGAACCTAAACGACCCCAGCAAATTTTGGAAACTAATCAAATCTTCCTCAGGTGTTGTGCCACCTCCCTCCATCCCTGAAGTTATAATGACAAACCTAGGTGAAGTAAGGGGTAAACAAGATATAGTAGACACTTTCAATACACATTTTATTAACGCAGGAATGGCTACTCAATTGGTTCTCCCTTCCATTCCAGTTGATAGTAAAACCTCCACAGACTCCTCTAACGTGAGCTTAAATAAATTCAACTTTTCTTATATATCTGCCTCTGACGTACGAAAGGCACTGTTAAGCATAGACTGCAAGAAGTCTGCTGGCCCAGACCAGATTGAGCCATATTTTCTTAAAATTGCGGCAAACTTGATAGCTGGACCTGTCTCTTCCATTTTTAATCTTAGTCTATGCAGTGGTTGCATCCCCAAATCATGGAAATCTGCATTAGTACTTCCACTATTAAAAAGTGGTGACCCTTCTGCCCTAGACAATTATCGTCCCATCTCCAGATTATCTGTCATGGCTAAATTGCTTGAGACCCTTATAAATGAACAACTGAAGCGGTTTCTCGCTGACAACTGTGTTTTAAGTCCCATGCAGTCTGGTTTCAGACAAGGACACAGTACAATTACGGCGGTAACATCTGTTACAACCGATATTATCACTGCATTAGATAATAAAAAGTCTTGTGCTGCGCTGTTCATTGATTTATCTAAAGCATTTGACACTGTTGACCATCATCTGCTTCTGCAAAGATTGCAAAGCATAGGTTTCAGCCAGACTGTATTAAACTGGTTCTCTAATTACCTTAGGGGTAGAACTCAGTGTGTGGCTATAGACAACTGTACCTCTCCCACACGAGAAATAAAAATGGGTGTCCCCCAAGGATCAGTGTTGGGCCCTATTTTATTTTCTATTTTTATCAATAATCTAGGTATGGACCTAAGTCCAACAAAAGCTCATCTTTATGCAGATGACACAATATTGTACACCTCTGCATCATCATTGCAAGAGGCAGTGAGCTACCTACAGTCTGCTTTTAATCAGGTACAGAAATCTCTAAAAGGGCTTAAGTTGGTTTTAAACGCTAAAAAAACTAAATCCATGGTCTTCACATGTTCACATTCTTCTTGTGATTGCAACATTTTAACTGAAAACGGTACTTTGATAGAAAGGGTAACCTCCTACAAATACCTAGGTATCTGGCTGGATGACAAATTATCCTTTGGGGCTCATATTGAGAGCCTTCTAAAAAAGCTCAGACCCAAATTAGGTTTTTATTTTAGACACAAGAAGTGTTTTCCATACTTAGCGAGAAAAAGATTGGTTGAGCACATTTTTATCAGTATTAGACTATGGTGACCTAATTTATATGTACTCCTCGTCGTTTTTATTAAAAAAGCTTGATGTTTTATATCATTCAGCTCTACGTTTTGTTACAGGTGCAGCTGCTAGGACTCACCACTGCACTCTGTACGAAATGGTACAATGGTCCTCCCTTTCCCTCAGGAGGAAATTTCATTTTTTAACGTTTATTGCTAAAGCTTTAATGGGTAACCTACCCCTATACATTTCAAATCTACTTGCATATCAAAACAGTGTTTACAGTACAAGGTCATCAAACAAAATACTATTAGTCACTCCTACAGCTAGGACAAAACTTGGTACTACATCCTTCTCCTCATATGCACCACTGGTTTGGAATGAACTCCAAAACACCTTGAACCTAGAGTCATTTCCATCTGTCAACACATTCAAAAATCTCTTAAAGTCAACTCTCACAGAACAGTGTAATTGTTTTTAACTTGTTTTTTAACCTGTTGCCTCTCTACTGTGTGAGTCTTGTTATTGTGTTTGTATGTCCATCGTCTTGTCTTTAGTGTACCTGGTTGTATTGTATTGTATTGTATTGTATTGTATTGTTTTAAACACTTGTAACCTTCGCCGCCTCTCTTGGCCAGGACTCCCTGGAAGAAGAGTTACTGTAACTCAATGGGACCTTTCCTGGTTAAATAAAGGTTAAATACAAAAAATAAATAAATAAATAAATATATTAATTTAAAAAATATTTGCAATTTTCATCAAAAATGTATTTGGATGTTGTTACATTTATATACAAACTGTTAAACTTGAATTTACAAGACGCTTTTCATTTGTGAACTTGTTTGCATTTGTGTGTGAACTGGTCTGTATTTATATGTGGATTTTTGAGACTCCCCTGACACGGCTGGATTCACAAATGCATTTTTTTTCAACAAGGAACTCTCTGTAGCCAATCAGATGCCTGCCTCGTTTTCAGCCAATCACATGACTGCAGTCCAACGAGGGGTACCTCACCATGGCCAGAGCACAGCATTTTCTCTGCGCATTTTGCGTTGCTTTTCGGTAAAATTAAAAAAAGAAAGATCCGGACTTGACCTTTCTTCCACTTGAGTTCAGCCTCAACATGGCGTCTGGGAATGGCAATCACGATGCAAGTGACACTTGAATCGGGATTGCCATTACCAGACGCCATGTTGAGGCTGAACTGTGCGTTCACATCAGAAGCGAATTGAGCGACCAAATCACCGGAAGTCATTCACTTTCTATGGGCAAGAGCGCCCAAAGCGTCACAAGCGACCAACGCTACCAGCGGCAAAAGTTGAGCGACCAGTGCGACCAAAAAAAGTTGAAGACGGTTGAATTTTATGCAAATTACTATGACGCGTTTTGGCTGCAAAACACTGACAACCAATGGGAATGTAGACGCTCTTCGCTTGCGTGGATCCCAGGGAACACCGGCACTTTGGTTCCTACTGTACTTTGTTGGTTCCTACTGTACATCAAAATGTTGACTGAAAAGTTAATCGCGGCTGTGGCTGGGCAGTGGCACCCGGTGTTGTAGTCCTACGATCCAAGCCTTTTTTATTTCAGAGACAATACAATACCGTAATAATCAGGCTTAAATATCATGTTTACAAGCACACGCACGAAGCGGGCCGCCTATTAACGGCATGGACCAAGCGGTTCTGGACCAGGAAGGAGACATTGAACACTTTTAATAATCGTATTTACCGTATAACTGCACACAACTTGATTTAAACGTGTGGATGTGCGGCTCCTCCGGCGGAGCGGTTCATGTTAATAGCGGAGTCCGGGAGGGTTCACCTTCACGGCGTAGTTACGAGGGATGTGCGACTATCGTTTATCCAACAAGCAAAACTGTCTCTGCAATATGGCCAAAGTGTATGGGAGTTCACTCTTTGATATGGCTGTCTGTACTAAAAGCATACGGCTCCTTTAAATGCGTCTGCAAAATTGAATTGTACGTCATTTGCGACTTGAGCGACAAAAGCGAACAGAAATATTCGCAGCGAATCTTTATGAGCGACCAAAGCGTCTTTGCAGCTTTTTTTTTACCGAAAAGTAACGCAAAATGCGCAGAGAAAATGCTGTGCTCTGGCCATGCTGAGGTACCCCTCGTGGGATTGCAGTCATGTGATTGGCTGAAAACTAAGGAGGCATCTGATTGGCTACAGAGAGTTCCTTGGTGAAAAAAATGCATTTGTGAATCCAGCCGTGTCAGGCAGGGCCGAATTAAGATGGCCAGTGGCCCCTAGGCTGCAGGTTGATGTAGGCCCCCCACCCCCCACCATAAAGGACCGGCCTCGGGGTTGCGCGATTTGTTGAGCGGGGGGGGGGGTGCTAGCGGAACTTTTTGTTGAGCGGGGGGGGGGGAGGGGGCATAGACATATATACATAGACACCTCATGACGTGATGGAACGTAACCCAGCGTCGCCGCCATATTGGTAGGGAGTCCTCACTCTAGTCTAGCATAGGAGTCAACGGGAGAGCAAGCTCTGCCAGTATGTTGTGCAGCTTACGGCGCAGTATTGACACCAGATCGCGTGGGATTACCTTTAACAAGTAAGATTGAACAATAAGTTATGCTTATTATTGTAGTTGGGGATACGCCTTCCTCCATAGAAATGAATGCACTGGGGGCGCACTGGGTCCCCTGCCAAGATGGCGGCCGCGCTGCTACGTCAGCTCTAACGGGCAGCGTCAGTCTATGAGGCGTCTATGTATATATGTCTATGGGAGGGGGTGCTAGCAGAACATTTTTGATGAAAATTGCACAAAAAATTAATTAATATAGTGGATCAGAAATGTGTTTGTGAAACTTATTTTTGTGTATGGATTTATTTTACATTTATACATGCCGATATCCATTTGTGTGTGTATTGAAATGTATTTGTGAGAAGAGAGTAATTTATATATAAATCACAAAATACATTTGTGAATCCTTCTCTGTGCATTCATTATTAATGAGACTGTTCTGACCCCATAATTAACTAACCTCTGAGATCCTAACTGAACATCATTCTAATGAAATGAGAATGAAATAAAATGTTTCCCATTGACTTAGAATGGTGGCGGATCACTCTGCATCCAACCACCACGAGCCACCTATAGGCCGTTAGAGGAACTACATGTGGGTTCCGTCAGGGCTTCACAAACAGGCGGTCATGGCTGCTGCTTGCCTTAGATCAGGGATTCCCGAAGTGTGCTGCCACCAGGGGGTGCGCAAGAGGAAAAATGTAATGGCGGTCTGGTGTAATATTACACAATTACAGTGCTGTTTTTTAAGTGGGATTTTTCCATACAATAAAAAAACATGAACAGTAAACATTTCCTTTGTAATCCCTTTTATTTTAAATAAAAAAACTATAATTTCTTAGTTTTTGATAGAAACGTAGAAGAAGACAGCTGCTGTCTTCTTCTTCTTCTTTTCCTCCGCGGCGGTGCGCCGCGACCGGCTCTGGGTCGGCTTGGAAGGGTTCGGGGGCGAAGGTGGCCGGCGGCTTCGGCCTCTGGCCCCCCGCTCCGACCTCGCCGCTTCCCGAGGCCGTGGACGCAGTATCTTGCTGCGCCTTCCTACCCCCTCATGGGGGTTGGGGACGGGGCCCCCTCGCCCCCGGCGTGACTGTCGACCGGGACGGACTCTCCTCAGTGCGTCTCAACCGCGTCGCGTCGTTCCGGGCGGGGATCCGGCTCACGTACAACTGGCGCAAGGGGGCGGCGGCGATGTCAGCTACCCACCCGACCCGTCTTGAAACACGAACCAAGGAGTCTAACGCACGCGCGAGTCAGAGGGTCCTACGAAACCCCGAAACCCCTCAATGAAAGTGAGGGCCGGCGCGCGCCAGCCGAGGTGGGATCCCGGCCCCCTGTTTATCTGTTTCGGAGCCTATTCTCTTAATGTTGCGGATCGTTTGTAACTTCATTGCAATTTAATTCAATGTACTGTCATTCTATTTTCCATAACCGTTGTGTTATAATGATGCTAGGTCCACGGTCATTTAATAGGCCTATTGCTGCAATTTTTCTTTTACGCGGCTGAAAATAACCGTAGGCCTACTTTCTGTCACTGAGCCATGTCTGTCACTCATCCTCTTAAAAGTGGAAACTTGTGCGTAGCTTTGTTGCATTATATTGAAACTTTGTTGATGTTGTTATTGTCATATCGTATTTGCGCATGATTAAACATGAGTCTTTATATGGCGATAAAACAAAGCTTTGTTGCGTTTTTTGGGGGGGTTTTTTTTAAGTGGGGATTGGGGGTGCGCCAACCCGGTTGGGATGTAGAAGGGGGTGCGCAGGAAAAAAAGTTTGGGAACCGCTGCCTTAGGTGAAGTCTGAGACTCTGTAAAGAGACTATATATGTACTTGTACTCTTAGAACTCAGGCCTCTGGTCATTGTCTACACTGTTCAGTAAATGGAAAGGATCAGTATTCTTATTCTACTATTTATTCACTAAGCAGACATTTTTATCCACAGCCATTTACAGTGGATTCAGATCAGATCAGATTCAGATGTCAATAAGGAGCCAATCTTGGAACCCAAACGGCTACCGTCTGACAACGATTTAGCCTGGCTGGGGGCAGGGGGCCAATATTTCTGGCAGACTGGAGTAGCCAGCAAATATGCGGGCCAATGCTCCCTCTTCCGTGCGCCGGTTATAATTTACAGTCCGATTAGCAACTAGAAATGTGTGAACGGAGTTAAGAGATGACGTCTATGACAGGATTGTTTCACAAGTAGCCTTTTCACAAGTAGCTAATAAAAAGCTAAAACGTTGTCAGACGATAGCCGATGGGTTCCGAGATTGCATTTTGGCTGATGCGTTCCGCCTCTTTTGCTCACCACACATACTGTTTACCCGGATGCAACCAAAGCCCACTCAACCGTGATTGGTCAATACTACTCTAACTACAAACGGACTACAAACAGAAACCAAAATGCTTCCGATACCAAAATCGTGTCCCTTTGCCTACAGATTCTGTAGATTCAGATTCATATGCAGATATCTGTTTATAGAGATTAATAAGGAGCAGGTAGAAGTTAGGACAGCTTGCTTTTATGGGTAGGCTGGACATTGTGGCTGGAACCTAGGAGTCGAACACAACGACTACGCTATGCTGCCCTGTCTACACTTCAAGGTCAAGGCTAATAAAGGGTCTCTGTCCTAACAGGAAAAGTTATTTAGTCCCAGACAAAACAGAATTAGGAGGCGGTCACCTACCCTCTCGTAGAACTCCCCCTTGATGAGAGCGGCTGTGATGCGGTTGACCGCGTCGCTGTTGCTCGTGACATCCGGGTGGCTGATGGCTAGCCGGGCAGCTTTGGCCGGGAGGCCTGCTTTTAGGTACAGACTGATGGCTCCCTGGAAGTCCCCCTCCCTCTCCTTCATCTCGCCGGCCTTCTCGTCCTGGGCCGTCTCCATCAGCCAGCGGTAGTAGTTCCGACGCAGAGCGTCCAGCTCCGGGTGGGCCTGAGAAAGGTTAACTAGGATTTTAAGGGAGGCGTCTTTAGAACTGGGTCACGCATTTATTTAAAGGTCTCATCTCATCGTTTTTTCATTAATTTTGCGGTGGTCTCTAGTGTTAATAAATACCCTCAGTACCGGTTTTGGTTAAAAAAATGCTCTGCCGCGCCTGTTTCATGCTGTTTTAGTTTGGTGGGGGAGGTGGGGGGGGGGCGAACGACACGATTTCGCCTCTCATCATGAATATGCATGACATGCTAATGAACTCGCCTCTGGTTGGCTAACAGCACTGTGACGCTACCTCCAGTGCGCAGTGAGGATTTTTCCGCTCCATATTCAACTAGTGCGAGACGAGTCGAGAATCGCGACTGTGCTGTTGCACAGTCCTGCTACTTCCTGACTTTCGGTGGGCGGTAGCGGAGGCGAGGCCATGAATACTAATTCACGGACTGACGTCAATCCGTGGGGCTTTTCTCATCCGCTGATTTTTCTCAGTGTTTTTTTCTCTGTTCTTTCATTGCCAAATACAGGCAATGGGGGTAGAAGAACGTTTTCACGCGCAGCACGCACATGCAACTCGGTGAGACCTATAGTATTTCAACAAAAACAAGTATTAAACTGTTTCTCACGGAATGAGACCTTTAAAGGACACTGCTTTTCATTGTGGAAATTTGACTCATCTTTTAAGTCAAATGAGTCTTCTATGCTATTATGCCCAGGGCCAGATTAACACTTCGCTGTACCCTGGGCAACAATATTCAAGGGCCCCAGCATCACGACCCCAGGATCACTATAATTGGCAAAATACAGAATACATTACAGTAATATACAGTAAATATACTCAATACTTCAATAACTAACTGTCAGCAAGTGCATTTTGATGTACAGATGTGCAAATGCTAATAGAACTACAAATGCACCACCAGAGGCGTCACTAGGTTTTAAGGACAGGGGGGGCTTGGGGGGGGGGGGGGGTTACGTGCAATCATAACACACCCCGGACCTACGACCGACGAGGGGAGGGGGGGGGGGGGGGGGGGGGCTGCGCGATCATAACACGCCCCGGACCTACAACCGAAAAAAAATAAAAATAAAAATAATAATAAAATAAAATAAAAACACCAAACTATTTAGGGGGGCTTCAGCCCCCCTAAAACAGACCTAACGATGCCACTGTGCACCACTATGTCCTCTTGTCAAGGCCACTCACTCACATATGATGTTATGAAAACAAAACACATCAGCATCAGTATAATCTGGCAAAATTGACCCACTACATATATAGGGATTTTTCACAAAAAAATAAATAAGCAACCACTTTCAAAGCATCCAATATTTATTTAACAACACATATTCCCAACACAAATGTGTCACCTTTGACCCGCCTCATATGGGCTGACCAATGAGGAGAGGGTCTCAGCTCACGGTCACAGTCAGAGGCAGCCAGGGGCAGGGATTATGTGCAGCGCATAGACTGTATACACCGGATTTCCACCAGGGACGTAAGCGCCGCGTAACGGCTGCGTCCTCTGCCCTGCGTCAATCCCCCCCGGGCGCGTAACGGCAGCGTAGAGCTGCGAGGCGGCTGGAATCGCGGGATCACGCGAGAACTACAAGACCACGCGATAATCAGGAGACCACGCGATAATTTGTGGATGTCAAAATAGAACAAACAAATAAAAGGTTACTTTGCCTTTCCGAAGTTGACTTGCAGTTGCTTTGTCTGTCAGAAGTTGATTTGCTGTTGATTTGGTCGTTTTTCCTAGATTGTTGTGCTTCTACCATGAGTTGGTAGGCTATATAGTAAATGTTTTCTTTTTTGTCTGGTTTAATTGTGTTTAGTGTTGTTATGTCATAATGTGTTGTGCTGTAGCCTATAGACAAAGTCAGTTATAAACGACAACGATTTGTGGCCGTGTTCGATCGGGAGGGTGTTTTTATTTTGAAAATTGACTGGATGCTCTATGGCTTTTACTATTTCACTTCCTGCCCGGTTGGTCTACTGTTGAAATTGACGCGGTTCAGCAGTGTCTCGCGTCAAAAAAAGAACGCTGCGTAAAGATAGCGTTACTGTGCGTTCACATCAGAAGCGAATTGAGCTACCAAATCGCCGGAAGTCATTCACTTTCTATGGGCAAGAGCGACCAAAGCGTCACAAGCGACCAACGCTACCAGCGGCAAAAGTTGAGCGACCAGAGCGACCAAAAAAAGTTGAAGACGGTTTAACTTTATGCAAATTACTATGACGCGTTTCAGCGGCAAAACACTGACAGCCAATCGGAATGTAGACGCTCTTCGCTTGCGTGGGTCCCAGGGAACACCGGCACTTTGGTTCCTACTGTACTTTGTTGGTTCCTACTGTACATCAAAATGTCGACTGAAAAGTTAATCGCGGCTGTGGCTGGGCACCCGGTGTTGTACGATCCAAGAGACAATACAATAACGTAATAATCAGGCTTAAATATCATGTTTACAAGCACACGCACGAAGCGGGCCGCATATTAACGGCATGGACCAAGCGGTTCTGGACCAGGAAGGAGACATTGAACACTTTTAATAATCGTATTTACCGTATAACTGCACACAACTTTATTTAAAAGCAATCAAATGGAAAACATGTGTGTTTGTATTTTGGTGTCCGGTGCGTGTGGATGTGCGGCTCCTCCGGCGGAGCGGTTCATGTTAATAGCCAGCCCGTTCTCATCCCAACTCGTAATATACCGACGATTTGTCACGCCCCTAGACGTCTGATACTGACGCAAAAGTTACCCTCCGCGTCTGTGTGAAACGATCTGGGTTCTCATAAACTCGTTCGCGGTGGTAAGAGACGAGCAGAGTCTACAGCGTCCATTCACTCCAATAATAACCCGGTCACGGTGATAGATTACGCTAACCCTAACCCTAACCATAACCCTAACCATAACCCTTTTTGGAGTGAATTGTTTCACAGTAGACTGCGGACGCTGTAGACTCTGCTCTGCGAGCAGACGCTGTAGACTCTGCTCGTCTCTTACCAACGCGAACGGGTTTATGAGAACCCCCAGATCGTTTCACACAGACGCGGGAGGGTACCTTTTGCGTCAGTATCAGACGTCTAGGGGCATGACAAATCGTCGGTATATTACGAGTTGGGATGAGAACGTGTTGCAATAGCGGAGTCCGGGAGGGTTCACCTTCACGGCGTAGTTACGAGGGATGTGCGACTATCGTTTATCCAACAAGCAAAACCGTCTCTGCAATATGGCCAAAGTGTATGGGAGTTCACTCTTTGATATGGCTGTCTGTACTAAAAGCATACGGCTCCTTTAAATGCGTCTGCAAAATTGAATTGTACGTCATGAGCGACTTGAGCGACAAAAGCGAACAGAAATATTTGCAGCAAATCTTTATTAACGACCAAAGCGTCTTTGCAGCGCAATTCGCTTCTGATTACGGCTGCGGCGCGCCACTGCTGGGACGCTGCTGAGACGTTACGCAGCGCGCCCGGTGGAAATGCTCTCATTGATTAGAGTGGCAGCGATCAGCAGCGGCGACCGCGACGCAGCCGTAACGCGACGCTCACATCCCCGGTGGAAATGGTGCAGCGCAACGGCTCCGGCGGACAGTTTAACAACCAGATATGTTGCTTGTGCCCTCACTGCCCTGGGCCCTTTAGATGTCGTGGGCCCCTGGGCAATTGCCCAGTTGCCCATATGGTTAATCCGGCCTTTATGCCAACCCAGCACCTATTGCTCTCCCACTCATAGTAGTAGGATGTCAGGTGGTGTCCCAATGGGTGGGCTTAGGTACTGAAAGTGGCTCGACTACATCTCAACTGGAACTAGCTTGGTGCAGAGTTACCTTAGCTTCAGCCACAGCAAGGCACTCCTCCCACATGTGAAGCTCCTGGTACATCTCAATTACTTCATCAGTGGCATTCTAGAGGAAGGGGACGGGGCACAGTGACTTTTAAAAGGGGGACTTACCAATAAACCATCCAATACAGGGATAAGTGAATACATGTTGATTACACATTTGTTCTTTGAACTCAGCTTTTTGTCATAGTACAACATTTGGAGCAGAATTGAGTAAAGGATTACCCTTAAAACCATTACACTTGTGCAGAGCAGGTGTGAATGAGGCCTTGAAGCGATCGCATAGAAGCTCATAGTGTTCAGATTAGCTAGGGCCGATGTTCTATGTTTCAGAAAGTGGGTTTATTAAAACAGATTGAGTTACCAACCAATACTATGGTCAAATAGCAAGGACAGGATTTGTAGGTGGTGTCCCTTGCCATGGTTTCATTAAAATTAAGATTCTACATGCACAAATCTAATCAACTCTTAAAATCGACTAGTAGCAACTGAAAACTAACCAAACATATGCACAAAAAATCTGTGCAAATTCAATTCAACTTTATTGTTCCTTCAAGAACATAAGCAGTATCATACTTCTCATTATTAAGAAGCTTATAACCAATGAAGACAGATCACTTAAAGTAGGCTACTTAAGCAGTGAGGAGGTGTGTCGTGCTGCCTGTGTACTTTATAGCAAGACGGCATATCTTACAAATTGCTAAGGACTTGTCAAGGTTTCCGTCCTTTTTGAAAAATCCAAAGTGACGGCAAAAATTGGACTTGTATGTACAGTATGGCTAGGTAAACTATGAATTTGTTGTTCATCGTCTGCCATATTTACCGGTAGCCTACTTCAACACGTGTGTTTGTTGTTGACTGGAGTAGCCCGGATGTTCTTCTTCTTCTTCTTTAGGCGGTTGGTTGATATTCAGTGACTAGTGACGCCTACGCCTAGTGGTGAGTAGGTGAATCATAGTGTGTTTGTCGTTCCGCAACAAACAGTCCGCTTGTGAGAATTTAACGGCCGAGAGATAATTATGGAAGTGAATTAACTGAAAATAATAATTAAAATATATATATATATAATAATATGAAATTGGATTTTACCGATGCAAAGCTCTTACAAGGCGATGCATCGTGGTTTCAGCCCAGTTTCTATCCGATGCACACCACTCCAACCGATGCAATTTACCATAGACCCTCACATCGATGCACTGATTGCGCATCTGATAAAATGCCCATCCCTACTTGACCTCACGTCTCATTGGCCATTCTTGATCTCAAACCCCATTGGTCGTTTTTGATCTCAAATCTTATTGGCTGTTGCCAGCATAATCTCTAATCTAAGTCTCAGTGCCTCCCACACTACACGAGTTGGGCCTGATAATAAAAATTTGAACAAATCTTTGCCCCCTGACTCTACAAGGGGACGGCGAAATCGCGCGTCTGGAGACTCCCACAATACATGCCGACAGAGTCGGCGGCCATAGAATCGCCAGGTTTGTCACCTAGTGGGTAGGAGCCTTTAGTAAATACAACCATCCCACGAATTAGTGTTAAATACTAGAGTGTTGCTAGACACCCATTTCCATTACGTCCCAGCACACCTAAGCACATACAGCAATTCCATCAATTAAAGGCTGGATCAACTTGAAGAAGCAGGATTCAGGTGTGACTCTACACTTACCTGTTCCGTGTAGAACATCTCAGCCAGTTTAAAGTTCTTGTCCAGCACAGCCAGGCGAGCTTGGACCTGGTAGTGGCCAAAACCGTCTCCTCCCTGAACACAACACACACTTTATTAATAGACTCAAATGCTATGGTAGCAGAAGTGTCATATTCATAGTTTAAGATACCAGAATGGTCTGACAATATCGGCTCTATGACTATAACTTAAAGTCACAATGAGTACGATTTGTCGGTTGTGGTTTATAAACACAACCTCAAAGTTGGCCCCTCCTCCCCAGCTGCGGTTTATAAACACAACATCAAAGTTGGCCCCTCCTCCCCAGCGACACCAGAAGCGCTTGCCAGCGGGTGAAAGCCAACCCCAGATTGACTCTTGTTTTGGACAAGCTTTGTCCACTTTGTGTTTTGCCTCGCTATATATATATATATATATATATATATATATATATATATATATATATATATATATATATATATATATATTTATTTATTTATTTATTATTTATCTATTTATTTAGAGTCCCACCTCACACCCTGTGCACTATTGGCTGGGGGCTACCGACTGCCCAAAGTTTGACGCCAATAAATGTCCCGAACAAAGTAAAATAAGAAAATCTAGGCAGAAGGCAGAGTCTGCGAAGATGCACCGCCACACACTTCTAGTGGGTCAAGTGATGATTGAGAGAGATTATTTTGTATCTATATATGATTTTTAAGAAAATCCTACTCATTGTGCCTTTAAATAGCTGGTTTTGCAAGGAAATTAGTTAAGTATGATGGTAAAACTAGAAGCAGATACCAGACCAGTGTTGAATGAATGACTGAATGAATGAAGGAATGAATAGTTTATTTTCATGTCCGGCCATTCCAAGACAGCCCATCCCTTACAGGATTATTCAGACACATTTAAAGAAAACATTTTTTTCCAGTGCCATCATACTGACACAAAACAAAAATAGATGAAAAACATGATACAAGTACAAAATAAAATAAACAGATTAAAACTGACGGATAAGTGTGAGTCCGAATGAAGAGTGAGAGAGAGCGAGAGAGTGTTTGTGGGAAATAACATTTCCTTGTGTGAAAGGGATGTCTATTGTCCTGCTCGGTGTACTTTGTAAGGAGGAGATGTGGGAGACATGGGATTGACTACGCACGGTATCCTGGGACACCTTTTCAGCCAGGTGGTTGGTGTGGTGGAGGAAGCGTACGGTGGAGACGTCGCCCAAGGCAGCAAAACATCTGGAGGTGACTCACCGGAGGGAGTGGAGGAAAGAGCAGGAAGATGAAAAAGTGTTAGAGGGGGAAAAGGAGAAGCAAGCAAACAGACAGCAACAGGAAAAGTGAAAGCAGATACAAATAAAAATAATAAAAAGTCAAGAGCAAAGCTACACATATATTTACTTCAAAATAAAAGGGCTGGAATGCCTTCTGTTTTAAAACCCTTTCTCAATGAAGGAAAGGATATACAATAATACCATATCAATACTATTCTCTCTCTCTCTCTCCCTCTCCCTCCCTCTCTCTCTCTCCCCCCTCTCCTCCTACATTCTCCTCTTTGGAAAAATGTGGGTTTTTTTTGTTTTATAACTTTAATTAACAACAAGGAATAATGTAAACGGAAGACTTCCTCAGAGGAAAAAAGATGAGAATGATGGGAACATTTAAAAACAACTCTACTCCATGTAGAACATGGTGGCCACTTACTGTGCTTCCCCTACGAGACCCATGCTTCAGTCTCACAGGAGCACATTGGCTGGAGGACACTTTGTGTGTTTGTGTGTGTGTGTGTGTGTGTGTACCTCTCAGCGATGTGCAGTTGGCCGGCCTCCAGTGACAGTTTGCTCAGAGTCTTCCACATGGCCTCCGTCTCTGGTAACATGTCTAGAGTCTCCAGGAACGCAGTAGCTCTACGCACGAGCACACGCACACACCAACACACACAAACACGCACATACGTACGCGTGCACGCACACAAACACACGCGCGGCAGAATGCTAAATCAGGGAAATAATGGAAGCTCTAAAAACAGAGTGTGTGTGGGCCTTACGGCAAAGTTCAATCACACCGTCTGAATAGTAACACTAAGCGGCAGGAAATAAGCTCATAAGCTCATGCCCACCGGGTAATCAACATGTATTCAACTAAAGCCTAATTTATACTCCTGCGTAAAGTGCTCTACGTCGGTTACGGAGAGCCCTCTACGTTGCCGGAGAGCCTGACGCAGAGCCTCTCCGTCGTCTCTGGCTGCATGAAATATTTTTTAAGTGTCCGTCACTCCGTCAATGGACAACTGAGACGGCAAGGGCTGCGATTGGTCCTCTAAAAACGCCATCACCCGCTTCACAAAGACAATCGGTGACATGTTATGGAAAGTGGCTGACGAGGACCAGGATGACGCGATGCACGACACATACACTATGCTCTATGGAAGCATAAAGCTCCAGAATGCCAACCCGACCTACTTGAACCTAGAACTTAACAGAGATGGTGGCAAATTGCACTACATGGTTGTAAATAGTTTAGGGTTTTTAGCAATTACGTTTACTTTTAAAGCATTTCATTTTTTATTATAATTTATCCCCTTTTAACTATCCCTCTTAACTATCTATCCCTTTTGTACTTGTTTACTTGTGTGAAATGTTGTGTGAATCTTGTTTACTTTGCATCTGGTTTGTTTTGCGGGTGGGAAAGTGCATTGCGTATCCGGCACCACGACGGAGAACTGAGGCTCGAGGGGTCTCCATGGTTACGCAGTTGGATAGCGCAATACGCAGTGGTAGAAGTATAACCACCGCTTAAAATGCTAGAAAACAAACATGAAGATACCTGTCGTAGTCCCCGTCGTCCACCGCCGTGCCAAACTCAATGAGCCCCTCGTCTAGCGTGTAGCCGGACGTCCCCACGCCCTCCGATACTGTCACCTCTGTCCTGCCGTCCACTCTCACTAGGTCCACCACGTCTCCCTGTGGGCAACACAACAACACCAATACAATGCATCGCCAGATGAACAACAATACAATGCATCTCCAAATGAACACCAATACAATGTGTCTCCAGATGAACACCAATACAATGCGTCTCCAGATGAACAACCAGTCCATAAAACATATTTTCATGCCTTACCGTACATACGTTTCCTTTTTTTTTTTTTTATTATCTTGAGCTGAGCAATTGTAACAGATGTCGGATGTCTTTAAATGCGCTTGCTTTGTCTGACAAAAGCCAAGAAAAAGTATTCAGGTACCGGTATTCAAATTATAAACAGAAAGCAACCAAATTGCACTTTTTGACTCTCTAAGAAGCAGTTTGTTCTTCGTCAAGTAAAATAATGATAAATTGATTATGATAATCAAAATGAATGTGTATGACTTCGGCCATTGCTCACCCTGAGAGGGAACATGGTGGTGCTCTCGGGGCTATCGATGCTGTACCAGATGCAGAGGTTGGCCCGGTTCTGGGCCACCACCACATCGCTGCCGGGCACCCACTGGACGTAGGAGCAGAACGTCAGCAGAGTGGTCTTTACGGAGCTCTCTATGTCATACAGGTGGAGCTAGAGAAGGAAGGAGAGGAGAATCAGCAGAATGGTCTTCATGGAGCAGTAGTGAACCTGAGGGTATGTAAAGGGAGTGAGGAGAACAGTAGTGAACCTGAGGGTATGTAAAGGGAGTGAGGAGGACAGTAGTGAACCAGTTTGAATAACTTTTACAAAGTGTGCTAAAAGTGAATCGTTATGTTATCGACCAAAACTTCAGAAGTTCAGAATGTTTACTAAATGATAGAAGCAATCCTCGCGAGACAGCGGTTTCCTGGAGACGCTAATTCCATATTCGAGTCTATGGCAAGAGAGACCGCAGTTTGTTTCGGGCGGTGATAACTCGCTCACCTGATCGAACCAACTTACCAAAGGCGTGTTACCAGACCGACGTGATCCCTACTGGGGCTGGAGAGCACAGAGGAGACCCCACCCGTCCTAGGAACCAACCAACTACAACAGTCAGAACGTCTGCAGGCGTACGACCAGACCATCACCGAAAGCGTCACCAAGTGAACAGTCATTCCTTGTATCTCATGCGAGTTGATGCACATTTAGTTCATAGGTTAGGGGAATTAGAGTTTGATACAGCAATCAAGTTTGGGTTCAGTAGATTTATGTTTAATTCTCCGGTCCAGATTTCCCCTATTAAGTTTGTTGTGTTTTGTTTGTTTGGTTATTCCCATAATTTGTTAATCACGTCCCTATTATTTATCAATACATTTCATTGTAATCTAACCAGGAAGTGCTCGTGGTTGATGGATCTTCGACTTCAGATAGATTAAATTGGCTTGTGTAATTAATCTTTATAGTATAATCTAACATCCAATATTAGTTTTATTCTTCCTAACGGAAGTGGTGCCCAATTCGAGTAAAATAATCAAAAGTTATGTTTAGATCCGTTTAAGCCACTTAATCACACTACAACAGTCATTCAGTATGAACATTATAATGAGCTGGTACTGTCGTTGAGTATGAGCGTTATAATGAGCTAGTACCATCGTTGACTATAAGTGTTATAATGAGCTAGTACCGCCATTGTGTACGAGTGTTACTATGAGCTAGTACCGTCATTGAGTATGAGAGTTATAATGATCTAGTACCATCGTTGACTATGAGCGTTATAATGACCTCGTACCGTTATTGAGTGTGAACGTTATAATGAGCTAGTACCGTCGTTGAGTATGAGTGTTTTTATGAGCTAGTACCGTCGTTGAGTATGAGAGTTATAATGACCTAGTACCGTTGTTGAGTATGAGCGATATAATGAGCTAGTACTGTCATTGAGTATGAGCGTTATCACGCGATCGTAACACACCACGGACCTATGACCGGCGAACGGACCTATGACCGGCGGGGTTGTCTCAAAAAGGAGGACAAATACACGTCCGGCTTGATGCTGTAGTCTAGTCGTAATCCGCATAGGCCCAATAGTAAACCCAGAAATGTTGAGTACCCTAAAGTTTTATTGCAGAAATGTCATCTATAGGCCTAGTGGATGGAATTCAACTTGGTTGCCTAAAGTTGCACTTTGGGCAATTTGCATAATTAGCATAAATAGGCAATTAAGGCGAGACAGTACAGGTGAATAGGGTAAAAAATTTAAATAATAGATATCACCATGAAACTTTCTCAGTTGGTTACTTATGTTAAGATGACAAAAAAATGTATTGCATGTTTTTTTATATTTTAATGTTTCCATATGCAAATGAGGCCCTATCTCATTAAAAATGCTCCAATGTCTCTCTGCACAAAGGAAATTAAGTGTGATGAATGTGGGACGAATCAGGCAGTCCACCCAAAGCCTGCCTGTAGGGTGTTCACGTGCCTTGTCTAGATATTCTGTGATAGCAGCATCAGTCTGTGGAGTACAGCCATAAGCATACGACATGCACGCAGTGCATTTGTCCAGGATTTTCCATTGAGAATGTTGGCGATGCCACCAAATGCCACGGCAAGCAGTTGTTCCATGCCAGAACCCTTCATCAAGAATCCAATGCAGCCAAGGAATGACATCAGAGTGTGCATCATTCCAGGATGGATGGTGACAGACTTCCATCATATTGGGTCACTCCATTGGATTAGATACGCCACAATGTAGAGCCGCAGGTCCACTGTGATGTGTGCTTACTTCAAGCTCTTCAGTGATCTCTCAAGGTAGACTAGGGTTGTGAGCATGGTATCCAGGTGTGAAGGTGGAGATAATTCTGTTGGTGTACTGCGCTTGGAAGGCCAATGTTCAATCAACAGTGCAGATGGAGAAGTGGAATGGCACCATCCTGGATATAAATGCCACTGTCAGAGAATTGGGTGACAGATGTCAAGGTCTCCTGGGGATGCATGCGCTGTCGGGATGTGACACTGCCTTCTATCCCTGTGGGAAGGGCAAGACATCGGTGCTGAAAGTACTCCTAGGAAGTACCATTCCTGGTCTCAATACAGTGCTTGGGGAACCTGATGCCACTCATAGTGACCTAAAAGATACTGGGACCGAGTTCTTTGTCGCACTGTATGGGCAGAAGAAGGCCAAGTCGATGAACAACACTCGCTACAAGATCTACAGTCACAGCAAAAAGCCTCCTAAACTTAAAAATCTTCCTCCAACTGATGCCAACCAGATGCTGCACATACTGCGTGCTCATCTTCAGGTCATGTTGTGGAAGGCTGCAGGTCAGAGAGAGACATCACAAAGTTTGGGTGGGAGGTTGCTAATGAAGGGGCTGTCATGCCCGCTCTTGCCATCCAGGCAGTCGCTCCAGTAAATCTACTTGATGTCACCAGCTGTAGCTGCAGCACATTGAAAGCCTGCAGGAAAGGAAACTGCAGCTGCCATGCTGCAAGTCTCAGTTGCACTGACTACTGCAAGTGTGAAGGGGGTGAGGTCCGCTGCTGCAACCCATTCACAATACATACAAATAAAGACCAAGAAGATGATGAGACTGAAGGGAATGAGGAAAGAAATGATGAAGATGGTGAAGGCTATTGTGTGGGATTGTGTGGTTGTTGTTAAATATGTGTGTGGGTGTGCATACTATATATAGTTATTTTACAGCTTGTGTGTGTGTGTACGCATGCTGTTTGCAGTTCTTGTATATAGTTATTGTGCGTGTCTGTGTGCATGCTGTATAAAGTTCTGTCTTTTGCTGTATATAGTTCTTTTGGGTTTGTGTGTATGTGCATGTTGTATATAGTTCTTGTATATAGTTTATTGTGCATTTGTGTACGTGTGCATGCTGGATATAGTTATTTTGCATATTGTATATAGTTCTTGTATATAGTTCTTGTGGGTTTGTGTGTGAGTGCATGCTGATATAGTTATTTTGCATGGAGCACTTAATTTCTTAATCCGTCTGTCCATAGGTCAACACTGCCTCCTGACCAGGTTCCTTAAAGGTTTTCACCAACTCAGACCTCAAGTATACGTGTTTACCCTTGGAAAAAATATTTTGAGCATGACTTTATTAAACGATCTGATTTAGTCTGTATGCAAATTAGCACATATTTGATGAGATATGGCCTAATTTGCATATTTAAACATTAAAATACAAAAAACATGCAATACATTTTTTTCTCATCTTAACATAAGTAATCAACTGAGAAAGTTTCATGGTGGTATCTATTATTAAATTTGTTTACCCTATTCACCTGTGGTGTCTTGACTTTATTGGCTTATTATGCTAATTATGCTAATTGCCCAAAGTGCAACTTTTGGCAACCAAGTTAAATTCCATCCATTAGGCCTATAGATGACATTCCTGCAATAAAACTTTAGGGTACTCCACATTTCTGGGTTCAAGAAATTACGACTAGACTACTGCGCCGGACGCCGGACAGGGCATTGAAAAACCGGACAGTCCGGCCTAAAGCCAGACGAATGGCCACCCTAGCGCTGTGGTTTATCTTGATTACGATTGGTGGTCGTGTAACATGGAACGTGGAACGTGGAGTCATATGGCCAAAGATTTTTTTTTATTGTGAAGAGATAGCAAACTTGTTTCTCGCTCATTATACAGTCGGTTATTATACAGTCTATGGTTGGTTGATTGGTTGGTCGGTCAGTCGTCATCCCCCCTTAAAAAAAACTCTTCGGATCTACACGATTCACGTAAATGACCTATTTTTAGTTGAAAACGGCGAATTTCGCCGAAAGGTGACTAGTTTGCAGGTATGAGGGGGGGGGCCAGCGGGGGCCAGTGCCCCCGTAACTCTGAGTCCGGACCCCCCTGTGGCCCCCCCCGAACGAGGAGTCTGCATCAATAATAAAATGACGGTGTGCCCAGGGCTTAATTTGAGCCGGAACACGCGGAACATGTTCCGGCACCTCCAACGGTGGATCCGGCACCTCCGACAGTGGATCCGGCACCTCCGACGTTGGATCCGGCACCTTTTTTTTTTTTAAAGGCTGGATCAACTTAAAACTGGTCTAGAACCGCCACTGATCATAGCCCTTTTTTTTCAATTCATGTTATTCTGACCTTCTCCTCTTTGGCTGTTTCTCGGCTATCTCTCCCTATTGACAACGCGATTAGAACATTAGCATGTCCCAGACTTACCGTCACTCTCGCTCCTCGTGTTATACGATAAGTGTCAGGGAACTTAACCCTCTCTCAGACATGGACATCAACATCAACATCAACCGCTGCCCAGTTGGAGCTCCACACATCCACACACTGTGGCGTTAGCGTATATGCTCTCAATGTGGGTGTACCTTTGTCGCAATGTCGAAGTGCCTCCAAAAAGGCACTTTGAGGTCACGACAAAGGTACACTGACACCAGTCATGAAAAGAACGCAACTTGAGTTCAAAGCAGAGTAGAATGTTCACAAACTGGTTGCCGGAAACTGGCAAAAACATAGGATTTTACACCTGTTTTTTGCCCTCTGTGTCTCAAGAGGCTGGTCTTGTTCAGGTCGATGCTGTCTATAACTTCACCACCTCCAGGCTTCTGTCCTCCCTTCACGTGGTTCTCACCCGCAGCTTCTTGTCCCGGTACAGCAACTTGCGGCCCGTCTCGTTCAGCTCCAGCCAGTCGATTCTGGAGTCATGGTTGATCGTTCCCAGGTTGTACCCTCCTGCTAAGTCCACTGGGAAGGAGACAGAGAGAGAGACATAGACAGAGAGAGAGACATAGACAGAGAGAGAGAGAGAGAGACAGAGAGAAAGAGACAGAGAGACAGAGAGAAAGAGAGAAAGCGGAGAGGAGAGAGAACAGGGTGTATACAGAAATTCTTAAGTTGAATTACTACCTTTTACTACCTTTTTTTACTACCTTCACAATATTTTTTACTACCAGCACGACTTCAAGCTGCAACTGTAGCAGCGTAAAGTGTGAAGTAAAGTGACGAGTAAAGTAATGAAATATCTTTCAACCAAATTTCTAAGTGGTTCAATTGGGGCCTTGAAAAAGAGGAAGAAACTAGATAATAATAAAGTGCAACTTTACACTGTAATAACAACATTTAATGAGGTAATTATACTTCACTGGACACAACAACTGGCCAACACAGAGAGAGAGAGACACCTGACACAACCATCCATTATTGGTTGAGGCTCTCGTCAAACATTAGGACGAACGGCCCAGCATTGTTTATGGTATTGGTGTTGGGAGGCGCGCGCAATAGTAACACACCGCGGACCTACGGCCGACGGGGGGGGGGGGGGGGGGGGGCGCGCGCGATTGTAACACTCCGGCCGACAGGGGGGGGGGGGGGGGGTGCACGCAATATTAACACACCGCGGACCTACGACCGGCAGGGAGGTCGCGGTGTGTTACTATTGCGCTCTCAAAAAGGAGGACAAATACGCGTCCGGCTCTTTAAAGACTTTCCGCTCGCGCTGTCGGCTGGCCGCGCGCCTCCCCGTGTGAAGTGACGGGCGGAGGAGCGCAATTCAGATTTTTCAGCCGCCGCATCAAAAAGATGGAAACAGTTCTCAACTCTTCCAATGGCTCCCACGAGCGCGCGCATGCGTTCGACGAGCACGGAAGCGTCAGTTCCACGGGAGTGTGCCCGCTTGTCGTGCCCCCCCCCCCCCCCTAAAAAACATTTCTCAACGGATCTCCACGAATCACACAAGTGGTACATTTTGTCTTCAAAACGGCGAATTTCGCCGAAAGGTGACTAGTTTGCATGCCTGCGGGTACCAAGTTTGAGTCAGCGCGCGCGAGAGGTTCGTCGCGCGCGCGAGTCCTACTCGCAACATAAAAATAAATCCACTTAAGTTTTAGTAATTTGAGGAGATAGGCCTGCACGTAAATTACACAAATTGAAAAACTCATAGGCCAAGTTCGATGGGGGTTCAAAAATTTACTACCTCGTCAGATGACGTTTATTACTTTTTACTACTTTTTACTGGCCTTAATTTGGGCTAATTTAATTTACTACCTTTCACTACCTTTTACAACCTCGCGGACACCCTGGAGAAAGAGGAGAAAAAGCAGAGAGAGAGATCTGCTAAGCAGTGTTTAAACCTCATGCTACTAACGGTGCAAGAAGACCATCTCCATCATTTGAAAGTTCCCTAAATCTCACTAGTTAAATGGTACCTGCTGTATTCCACACCACATGAAAAGGTGTTTTATTCTACTTTCACGGTTGGATACTTGGGAAATCATGAGAGCTGTAATTTATGGACAAACCACAGCTTTTTCCCTTTCTTAAAGCCAAGGGATGAAATACTATGAGTAACTATATTACAACTCTGCTTAAAGGTAGGTAGGTTTAGGTGAGTTCATGTGGCGGCTAGGGAGTTAGGTAGCCATGGCAGGTAGCCTTTTTTTTAGTATGACGTAAGGTCATTCAATTTACTTTGGCTTTTGACTTTGAGAACTCGTACTGTACAAGACCTGTAGACAAAAGACCATATACTTGGGTGTTCAAATAATTTATTGTTTCATGTCAGTATATATAACCCTCACCCTAACCCTCTTATATAAAATAAAATAAAATAAATATTCAAAAGATTTGTAAAGCTCTACATGAAAATTCAGTGTTGCTTATCTAATTATTATATATAATTACAAGGGTGCATGAAATATTCAATAAGCTGCCTGGCCAATTAAAACAATTTCCCAGTGATCATACAGATAAACCTGGACTTGTACTGGAAGTATGACTCCACATAAATACCTGTAGGAGCTAGCCTAGAACTCTAGACACCCCCTAGCGGCAGCAAATTTATTTGGCAGCTAGTGTAGGTCTAGCACGGCTCCGTCGGCTTTTTGGTGCTGGAAACACCAAGTATATCTGGTATGCCTGACCAATCACAGCGTGAGGGGTGGAGTCGATAGCCGGGCTACCATGACGACAGAGTTGCGACGGTTCCGTGTTAGGTAAACAATGGCTGCTGCTGCTGGCGAACGGCTGTCTTTCCACTCGGCTTTGGCCGCGACTCTTCAAGACTTGAAGTTAACATTTTATTTGAGAAAAGAACAAAGAACGGCACTGAAGTCTTTCCTCGAAAAATAAATATGTATTCGGAGTTTTGATTAATTACGTAGTCAGAGCCGTCGCTCTGACTACGTCACCTTCTTCGTTGCTCTGATTGGTTGTAGCGCTATCCTATTGCGTGCAGAGGAAACTTGAAAGACAACCGTTTATCCCGCCCACACTGCCAATGGAGCTGAGCCAGACCTTACATCTTTCTGATGTAGGTCTGGCTTGCCAGGCTATGTAGGAGCCCTATGTTAGACAGAAATGTTGTTTATTGTTTGTCTACTAACCCTCTGTTTGGCGCCCTCTGAAGGTCAAGGCTACATATGATGGCAGGACAGGTGCGCACGGAGTGGCTGATTGGGGCAATGCCCTTCGACAGCTTGGCTTAACTTGGACTGGAATGACTAAGCTCGGTTTAGCAATTAGATTGCCCTAAATTATTGTTTACATTATTTGTTTGTTGAAACTGGGTTTCTCTTTTGTACAAGAAAATAAACCCAAGACCTTTTCTTCAAACAAACCAAACTCTTCTGGACAATATTTTATTTCAACACCTGGGCAGCACAAGCATGTAGAAAAAAAAAATCACAATTCAGTCACCACGGGTACAGGAAATATTAATTGAAACGGTCACTACAACACCCATAATTGAAATGTAATCTGTATCATCTTCCCTCAGACTGTCACGCCTCTCCCTATAGATGGACACATCTGATCACTAGGTTTCATTTGGAATGCATTGTGCTTCTCAAATGTACAAATGAGTATTTGCATTATCAAAATACTGTAGGTTTTCAATTGATCAAGGTCATTCCAATGAAAAAAACATTCTCCTTACCAATGGCGATCGTCTTCAGGTCAATCAGATACGCAAGCTTCTTGCTATCTTCCACTCCTCTCTGCTTTCTCTCATTCAAACGGACACTGAATAGAGAAATACATACATACATACACATACATACATACATACATACATACAGAGAAAGAGATTCAGAGAGATGAGTGTCCTTTAAATTATTCATTCAGCATAATTGATTTCCCCTGAGGGTGCAGTTGTAGCATGCGGCTGATATCATTTATCCCTCAGCCACATATACTAGCCTAGAGAGACAGGAAGTTCCCCATATACTAGCCTAGAAAGACAGGAAGTTCCCTATATACTAGCCAAGAGAGACAGGAAGTTCCCCATATACTAGCCAAGAGAGACAGGAAGTTCCCAATATACTAGCCTAGAGAGACAGGAAGTTCCCCATATACTAGCCTAGAGAGACAAGAAGATCCCCATATACTAACTTAGAGAGTGAGAAAGTTCCCCATATACAAGCATAGAGACAGGAAGTTCCCCATATACTAGCCTAGAGAGAGACAGGAAGTTTATACTAGCCTAGAAAGAGACAGGTAGTTCCAAATATACTAGCCTAGAGAGACAGGAGTTTTCACATATAGTAGCCTAGGGAGAGACATGAAGTTTTGCATATACCAGCATAGAGAGAGACAGGAAGTTTCACATATACTAGCATAGAGAGAGAGAGTGGAAGTTTCATATATACTAGCCTGGAGAGACAGGATGTTTCACATATATTAACCTAGAGAGAGACAGGAAGTTCCCCATATACTAGCCTAGAGGGACAGGAAGTTCCCCATATACTAGCATAGAGAGAGACAGGAAGTTCCCCATATACTAGCCTGGAGAGAGACAGGAAGTTTATACTAGTCTAGAAAGAGACAGGTAGTTCCAAATATACTAGCCTAGAGAGAGACAGGAGTTTTCACATATAGTAGCCTAGGGAGAGACATGAAGTTTTACATATACCAGCATAGAGAGAGACAGGAAGTTTCACATATACTAGCATAGAGAGAGAGAGTGGAAGTTTCATATATACTAGCCTGGAGAGACAGGATGTTTCACATATATTAACCTAGAGAGAGACAGGAAGTTCCCCATATACTAGCCTAGAGGGACAGGAAGTTCCCCATATACTAGCATAGAGAGAGACAGGAAGTTCCCCATATACTAGCCTAGAGAGAGACAGGAATTTTCACATATAGTAGCCTAAAGAGACATGAAGTTTCACATATACCAGCATACAGAGAGACATGAAGTTTCACATATCCTAGCCTGGAGAGACAAGATGTTTCACATACAGTATACTAGCCTAGAGAAAGACAGGAAGCCCTTTTATACATGACAGTTTTGACAGCTGAATCATAATAAAAATGATGGGGAAATAAAGCTGACAGAGGATTGAACAGATAATAAATAAAAAAGGTTTTCAATAATAGAACTTTATGACTGTGTTACAATCCAAGTTTTCTTCAATAATAGGTCTTTATTACTGTATTACAATCTGAGTTTTCTTTATTAATAGAACTTTATTACTGTGTTACAATCTGAGTTTTCTACAATAATAGGACTTTATTACTGTGTTATAATCAGAGTTTTCTTCTTAATAGGACTTTTAGTGTGCCATGTTTGGTATGTTGAAAATTGTCTCCAGTCGATATCTTACTAAATTGTGCAGGAGCGATAGTAGGTAATAGTTCTGTGATGTGTCTTTTGCAAAATTCTTGCTAGGGCTGTGATATTTTAATATAATACATTGTGTCATGTGTCATGATATAGTGAATGGTGATACACATGATATTGCTGGTTTGGTGTCATGGTGTTTGAAGGTATGGTTATATTTTATATCTATCATATGGCCAATAATTAGGGTACAGGATCATGAGATATAAGCAGAGGCATATAATCATGGGGGCAGCTCCTCAGGATCGGAATGAGTGCGTTGTTGGTGACATGTGTAGAGTAGATAGTGTGAGGTCAGATGATGGCGAAAAACAGGCAGGCTTGTCGCTGTACGTGTAAAGAATCTTTTAGATAATACCCGGAGGCGACAATCTGGCGCTGGATTCAGACACCACAAGGACGAGGGGGGAAGACGTCAACAGCCGGAGGAGAAGAAGACAGCCCTTGTTATGACGTTTTCACTAATGTGTGTATAACTTCCTGGGTCAGGGATAGTTGGTGTGCAGACTTCATGAACTGACACACACTTTGTTGTTCTGTCAGGGAAACATAGTTGGACCCAGATATCTGTAAAACTCTGCACATTCTACTGGTGTTAAGAATAAAACTGATTATTGAGTAAACTAAATCTTCTTCTATCGCTTCATTAAAGAACACGTGTGAGTAAGAGTTTAAAGAGAAACTGCTTTTCACAACATGTTCTACACCAACCTGATCAGATGAGGGTTCATGAACTCTGTCCTGACGGAGCCCAGGATCTCGTTGTTTTCATACTCCACCAGGCTGAGTTCCCCAGCATTAAATATCATACACACCTGAAACACAACAACAGGTCACTACATCAGAAAACAATATCATACACACCTGAAACACAACAACAAGTCACTACAATAGAAAACAATGATATCATACACACCTGAAACAACAACAGCAATGACAATGTACACAGTTCAATGATCTTATATCTGATGTGATATCTGTAGATACTGGAGTTCCCCAGGGGTCTGTCCTGGGACCTCTTCTTTTTACCATTTATATTAAGAATCTTGGAAACAATATACTGAATGTTAATCTGTACTTTTATGCAGATGACACAATTATGTATTGTATTGCGTCTTCACTTGTGTTTTTGATCATCTTCAGGCTACTTTTGATGTTGTACAACACCGTCTCCGCACTTTAATGCGTGTCTTAAATGCAGAGCTTGGAAAAAGCCTGTAGTCTTGCTAGGTATTATCACCCTAGAGGGGAAGGAGATTGAAAAGGTGGACTCCCTGTCTTTCAACTAACTTATTCAAAGCCTGACCAAGAAACTAAAGCTGAAACTCGGTTTCTTATTTAGAAATAAGTCTTGTTTTTCTTCTGCATTTTACATATTCTTCTCTGGCAGACCAAGTGACAGCTAGGAAAGACTAGTTGGCGACCGAGGAAGAACGGTGACAGTTAGGAGAGACCTTTTGGGAAAGACCAGAGCCGGGGGTGTGGAGACTCGGCAGGCCAAAGCACATCCTTCGTGAGGAGGAACCCATCATCAATCATTATGGAAAGATAAATAACAAGATACCCCAGGGGTAGGGCGAGAGCGGGGGAGGATAATCGACCCACAGGACAGACCATTGTTATGACCACCCATGACAGACAATCAACTACGGAACAGCTAAGCAATTTATCCCGGGTCTGCAGATGTGGGAAGATATGCAAAAACAAGAGGGGTCTGAAGATACATCAGACAAAGATGAAGTGCTCGCAACCTACCAGTAATGTGCAACGCACAGGGCAACCTGGTGAGACGGAGGAGATGCTGGGCAGGAGTCAAACCACATACCCCAGAATCTCCAGGAACGTGATGAAGAGGGGGCAGGAACAGTATCGCTGATGATGTACCAGAGGAGACAAGGCACCAGAGGGAGAGTGAAGACACACGAGACATAAGACGACCTGTGCATTACACCTGCGCAGGAGATGCCCGGAAAGAGCCAGTGAACTGGCCTGCTGCAGCAGCAAAGAAGGAATGGGAGATGTTTGATCACGACGTGGACCAGGTGCTGGAAGCAGCCATTGCAGGAGACGTGGGGAAGAAGCTCAGGGACATGTCTTCAATCATATGGAGCATGGGGACTGATCGCTTCAGGAAGAAGGAGCTGAAAGCCAGATCCAACACCCAGCCAAAGGAAAACAGACACACGAAGGAGATAGCAATCCTAAGAGGCTGTGATGGAAAATCTTGAACCTTCAATAATCAGACGGTTTGACTTAGCAGAAAAAATATTAGGTTTATTCTTAATAGTGAAATAAGAAATGGAAACAATCAAAGAAAAGAAACAAAGAAAAGCATCAGCTGATGGGTCTCACGATACGACGTGCACCTAATGCTTGTCAGAGAGTGAGAGCCCTGAACAGATTTTGCATAGAGATAATATACAATAGAGAACTATACAGGGAGAAGGGAGGCAGTCTCCTTTCCCTCAGGGTCAACCTTCAGTGCCAACAACTGCTAGAGGGAATTTAGGAATTTATGGTTCCCTTGTTATGCACACATAGAATTAATGATTGAAGGTCGAACCCCCCACAGACCCAGATGCCTCAGGTCACACCACCATAACGTTGAGGCTTAAGATTTACTTGGAAAAACACTGGTACACCCTGGCACTGTTGTCAGGCCATATCATTGATAAAAGGCCGAGCATAGGTCAACACATGGAACATGGAGAATTTCTATTACAAGGCGATATGCAGAGGCTGAAGAAGACTTTTCGTGAAGCGACACAGGTTGAGAAACCAGCACTCACCGAGTTCCGAGACAAACTGAGGGAGCGCATTAAGATCTTGCGCCGAGCTGAGTGCCACGGCAGGGACAGGAAGCGTCCGACGAAGGAAAGGGTGGACTTCACCAAGAACATTCAAATATCTGTCGAAACTTCTGGGTGACAAAATATCAGGGGAGCTGAAAGCAACAAAAGAGCAGGTGGAGGAGCACCTTCATCAGGTCCACAGTGACCATAGAAGGGAGGACAGCTTGAAGGAGATGGAGAAACTCATCAAACCAGCCGAACCAACTATCCACTTCAGTGCAGAGGAACCAAGCTGGCAGGAAGTCAACAACTTTCTCAAGAAGGCAGGACAATCAGCCCCAGGGCCAAATGGCATTCCATACAAGATGTACAAGTAGTGCGAAAGGCTCAGAAGACGACACTGGAAGCTACTGAGGGTGGCATGGAGGAAGAACTTCCTCGCTGACGGTTGGTTGGTTGCTGAGGGATGCTTCATCCCGAAGGAAGAAAACTCCACAGAGATCAAACAATTCCAAACCATCTCACTCCTCAACGTGGAAGGCAAAATCTTCTTTGGGATTCTGCTATGGAGGCTGACCACTTTCATGTTGGACAACGACTATATGTACACTTCAGATCAGAAGGGTGGAGTACCTGGATGTCTTGAGCACACCAGTGTAATCTCTAAGATCATTGAGGATGTTTAGAGGAACCATGGCAACCTAACGACCAATGACCAATGCCTACGGTACTATAACCCACAAGCTACTGGAAATGACACTGAAGACCTACCATGTCCCTGAGCGATTCCAGACAGACCTGAATGGAGATGGATTTTGGGGGACTTGGTCGAGCTCACCGATTGGGCAAGGATGGAGTTCAAACCTGCAAAATCCAGAAGCCTGGTATTGAGGAGGGGGCGTTTCCAGGATCGGTTTCGCTTTAAGATCAGAGAGGACATCATCCCAACGGTCCAAGAAAAACCGGTGAAGCAGAGTGTGAAGGAGATGCTCATTCAAGCTGAAACCTGGATGACATCTCTGGAGAAGAACGGCCTACCCGGTAAGTATGAGACCTGGGGATACCAACATGGGGTGCTTCCCAGATTGCTCTGGCCACTGCTTGTTTATGAGGTACCCACCCCACTGTTGAGGGGCTCCAGAGGAAGATGAACACCTACCTGTGGAGATGGCTGGGCGTCCCGAGAAGCTTCTGCTCCATTGGCTGCAGTAACATCTGTGGTCGAGGAGCACAAGGCAACAAAAACACGCTCAGCCATGATGCTGCGAGACAGTCAAGATGCAAGAGTACGCCAGGCAGACATTGAGGTTAGAACAGGTCGCAAGTGGTTAGCCAACAGAGCACTGGGGAGGTGGTGGATCGCCTGCATCATGCCGACATTGTCCGGTCAGTAGCCTAGGGCAGGTTAGGCCCGGGTTGCTCCACCAGGGTAAGCTGGGTCAAGGCCAACCCAAAGGAGAGGCGTGACATGGTGCAGATGGGGGTCCACAAGGTAGAGGAGGAAAGGCGACATGTCAAGGCTGTAGCCATGAACAAGCAGGGCAGCTGGACAAGGTGGTAGTGTGAGAGTAAGGGCACTGACCTGGCAGGACATCTGGAGCATGCAAGGTTCTGTTGTGTTCCGTGTATGATGCCCTGCCCACTCTATCCAACCTCCACACATGGGGGTTGGCAGCTGCACGCTCTGCGGAAGCCCAGCCAACCTTGAGCATGTCCTATCCTTGTGTCGGTCAAGTCCGGTGGATGGGAAATTGCGGTGGCGACACAACCAGCTCCTGACACAGTTGGCTGCTGGTGTGGAGCAGGCAAGAAAGAAGCTGAAACAACTTTCTAAGGGGCCTCACTTCATCCACTTTCTCAGGGCAGGGGAGAGTGCAGCAGCAGAGACGAGGAGCAAGGGGGTCCTGGCCACAGCAAGTGACTAGGAGATGCGGGCGGACCTTAGGAAGCAGCTCAAATTCTCAGAGGAGATGACCCACACTAGCCTAAGACCCGATATTGTCCTCTGGTCTAAAGGTACCAAGCAGGTGGTTCTTATCGAGCTTACAGTACCCTGGGACGAGAGGATGGAGGCATATGAGCGCAGACTAAAGAAATATCAGGCCCTCATCTTCGAGAAAGCCTGGAACCTTCCAGTTGAAGTCGGCTGCAGGGGCTTCGCAGGGCAGTCACTCTGGAGAGCGCTTCGGATTGAAGGGCCAGCTAGGAAGCGGCTGGTAGCCCACATCACAAAGCAGACAGAGGCGGCATCCTGGTGACAAACGAGCGGTGTAAGAGCCAACCTGGGGATGTGCTAAGATAACATCTTAGAAGATACTAGGAGAAAATACTTAATGCGGAGGCTGGAAGAGCAAGCAACGGCCACAGTTTTCACATCAGCCCGACCTACCCTACATACCACAATAAGGTGTCTTCAAAATAAGGTAAGTAAAATAAGGTAAGTTTAAATATTGAGTGCTTGGACTGCTCAGGATAGAAGGGCCAGCAAGGAAGCGCACCTTTGACCAGAATGTCCAAAATTTCCAGTGTAGGGAGAAGAAAAGTAGGAAATAAATCATCTGATGTTGTTACCTGATGTTCCTGAGCTCTTCACTGTTGAAATAGCTCCGGGTACAATCACCAAAAACAGAGTTAAAGCACAAAACAAAACAAAACAGCGCGCACCAACACACCGAGGCAGCCGTCCGCGGCGCCATCTTAATAGCTTAAAGTAGGCAGATGTGGCATCCCGGTGGATCTGGGTAAGTGGAATGAGCGGGGGCCAACCTGGTGATGGGTTAAAAACATCATAGAGTTGAGTGGTGGACAGTGGGGGTAGTACCAGGATGCTGGTACTACCATCGAGCCCCCCCGAGATGTCATGGGCTTAAATCGACGAAACATCAATGAAGGGGGTGCCCATTTGAAAACCTGCAGAAGCCACTCAACTCAGTCCCAGTTTGGAGGGAGGTGCCTTGAGGGAGGGAAAGAAAGAAAGGGCAATTCCACTGGCTCACAGATGGTGCAGGGGCGAGTACCTGTAAAGGTGAGCCGGTAGCGGTAACCCAAAATCATATTTTGCATATGAAAACAATGATATCATATTACAGTTACACAGTTCAATGGTCTTATATTTGATGTGTTGTGTAGATAACATTGAATCAATAACTTATGTTTATATCTACAATTAATTTATGAACCATCTCTATACATCAAATGTTATTAAATAATTATTGTATTGTATTGATGTACAGAATGATCTTGATACATGTGCAGTGTAGTGATTAAGTATAATAGTGTTACAGTAAGAATACAAGTGTTACAGTGAGTATAATGGTGTAACAGTGAGTAGAAGAGGGCAGTGAGTACAATAGTGTTGCAGTGAGTATAATAGTGTTACAGTAAGTATAATAGTGTTAGGTGAGCATAAGAGGGCAGTGAGTATAATAGTAGTGAGTATAATAGTGCAGTGAGTATACTGTACTAGTGTGACAGTGAGTGTAACAGTGCACTAATTACAATAGTGTTACAGTGAGTATCATGGTGATACTTTGTGTGTGTGTGTGTGTATGTGTATGTGTATGTGTGTGTGTGTGTGTGTGTGTGTGTTACCATTTCATTTTCAAAGAAGAACTTTTCATTCCCCCCGGAGCCTGGCCATGCCACCTGAACCAATGAAACAATTCACATTCAAACACTGTGCATCCAAACCTTGGCAGACACACACGCAATGAGAGGTGTGTAAAGACGCACATACATGTAGGTGGACAAGGTCTGTGCTGGGCCCAACAGGGTCAACAATGAAGTACAGTGGCACAACAGTAGCTTTTCAAATTCCATGAAGCCAATAGCCATTGGCTTTTCAATATCATTTCACACCAAAACCAAAGATGCACAAACAAATGTGAATCATTTAATTTCATCTTTTTTTTTACAACATATTGTATATTCCGAGGACACACAGTACATTACATAGTAGGGGTGAAAAAAAAAGTATAACAAAGTATAACGATTTTTCAATAGATATTTTAATGCCTGAATCGATGCTTTTATTTTTTACTTTTATTAATTTGTTTATTGTTTTCACATTAAATGCATACAAGAAGTACACTCGATCAACAGTAGCATGTAACCTTCCCTTAAACGCTCCCATGTGCATTATTTTTGGAAATATGCCTCATGGCGCCTACTGGCTGCCATACATCACCCAGGTGGGTGCTACACACTGGTAGCAGATGAGGTGTCATATCCCCCCCCACACACATACACTATGTCAAGCGCTTTGGGTATCTTGAAAAGCGCTATATAAATGCAATGATTGGGGGCCTAGCAGCGAAGCTGCGAAGCACCCATTGTTTTTGTATTGTTTCCTATTATTGGGGGCCTAGCAGCGAAGCTGCGAAGCACCCATTGTTTTTGTATTGTTTCCTATTATTGGGGGCCTAGCAGCGAAGCTGCGAAGCACCCATTGTTTTTGTATTGTTTCCTATTATTATTGGGGGCCTAGCAGCGAAGCTGCGAAGCACCCATTGTTTTTGTATTGTTTCCTATT